>OW240923.1:73699222-73881847 GCA_933207985.1 Pelobates cultripes
GTAGCAGGGTGACAGGTGAGGGGGTGACAGGTGAGGTAGCAGGGTGACAGGTGGGGTGGCAGGGTGAGTGACAGGGTCAAATGTGGGGTGAGAGGGGAGGCAGGGTGAGGGGGTGACAGGTGGGGTGACAGTGTGACGTGGGGTGACAGTGTGTGGGAGGGTGAGGTGAGAGTAAGGGGGGGTGACAGTGTGGGAGTCACAGTGTGTAAGTG
The DNA here is from genome assembly GCA_933207985.1 of Pelobates cultripes. Taxonomy (NCBI): domain Eukaryota; kingdom Metazoa; phylum Chordata; class Amphibia; order Anura; family Pelobatidae; genus Pelobates; species Pelobates cultripes. Next base: position 73,699,435 of record OW240923.1, read on the forward strand.
TGTGTGTCCTCTGTGTGTAACTATTATGTGTGTATTATATTTTCATTTTGTAACTTTTATACTTCAGATTAATAGTTCATACACTCCTCCTTACATACACAATATTCACATTATGTCATATTTATTTTAAAAATATTCTTTACTACCTGTAATCATGCTTATTCTCCAATACTGGATTAACTAAAATATCAGTGTGTACACGTTTCATTTAGAATTTTAATTAATAGAAATGAATTCTCGAGGCGTGGTGCTTAGGAATTTTTTTAGACCTGCGGGTTACTTCTCTGTAAAAGGTTGAGAAACACTTACCTTTAGGGCTAGACTAAAGGTGTGTGGCCAGTGTATTCCACCCGGACCTCTGCAATGTAACATGATGCACTATCGGCGCAATGGCCTTTAGACTGAAAGAAAGACTGCTTTAATCGCCCTCATCAAAGCACAGCCATGTATTGTGTTGTTATAATACATTGACATAGCTTATAAACAGCAATATTATTTAGCCCAAAACATATAACTGAAAGAGCATTTAATAGAAATATTAGTAGAATTATGCTACCAGAAATATGGCCATCACAGCCCTCCTATGTCCTGGAGTAATGTCAGTGTTGAGTTTATCCCACTCCCCAATGCCACATCCTCATAGTAACAAAGTGATCATCAGGCTGTGAGTTTAGGGATTAAAAGAACAAAATAATCCACAGTCACTGCCTGCAAACAGACCAGGACACACATATGGATCATTCACACACCCAGCAGATCATGCCAGTCAGTTTACTATACCCATTGTACAGCGCTGCAGCATGTGTTGGAGCTTCATAAATAATAATAAACACTGCATACATGCTGCACACTGTACACTATACCAATAAATACTGTACATGGTGTATAACAAGCTGAACACTGTATTTCATAGCCTGGGCATTGAAACTGGTTATTTACAGTAATGGAACCTGCAGTACTAAGCACACTATAGGCAGAACATTATTCACAGCAGGCAGACATTGCTGTTTATTCTGTGCTGCCTGCAGGCTGTACTTGTACTTCTACTGACTGTGTGAACACGTGTGCACGATATATACTGCAGGCTAAATGCGTCTGTGGTTGCATTCGTAAAAAAAATATTAAATACAAAACGGAGCATGAGATACACTGACTGCCCAGAGCATAATGCAGAGCACACGCGGCTGCAGAGCAGTTTGAGGATCAGCCTTGTTGCAGAGCACATGTTGCTGGTCTCCTGCGGAGCTAGGCTGTGTACGTGCGGTGTACAGGGAGGGACGGAGGACTTGTTTACTGACCAAGGCGGCTGTACAGGAAATTATGCGACTGATGGAACACGTGCAGTGTATACATTGTATCTGATCACTCTGTGTGTATACTCTGTGCACACACTGATCTGGGGAGCTATACTGTACACAGACTGCTCAGATAATGGTATATAAGACATAGACTGACATTTAGAAAATTATATAAACAATGCATGTACTGATAGGACAGCATAAACACACATTATAATTACTATATACCATGATCAGACAGTATATATAATGTTTACACACAGATTATAACTATATACCATGATCAGACAGTATGTACACACTGATTAGAATTATTATATACCATGATCAGACAGTATAGTATTTACACACATTATATTATATCATGATCAGACAGTACAGTATATGATGTACACAGTGATTATATACCATGATCAGACAGTATTAGTTCTCTGATCATTATTGATACTCTGCCCGCACATTACTAATCTCTGATCACGGTATTGATACTCTGATCACACATTATTAATACTCTGATCACGGTATTGATACTCTGATCACACAGTATTGATACTATGATCCCATTATAGATACTCTGATCACACATTATTGATATTCTGATCACACGGTATTGATACTCTGATCACATTATTGATACTCTGATCACATTATTGATACTCTGATCACACGGTATTAATACTCTGATCACACAGTATTAATACTCTGATCACACGGTATTATTACTCTGATCACACGGTATTGATACTCTGATCACACAGTATTATTACTCTGATCACACGGTATTATTACTCTGATCACACGGTATTATTACTTTGATCACACGGTATTAATACTCTGATCACACAGTATTATTACTCTGATCACGCGGTATTGATACTCTGATCACACAGTATTATTTCTCTGATCACACAGTATTATTACTCTGATCACTGTAGCGTTACTTACCTTATCCAGGGGCCGGCCGCGGTCCTCTCTTCGAGCCGCGAGCGGTCCTGCTGCTGCACGAGCCACGCGCGGCTCATCCGATGGCTTCAATAGGAAGGCGGGCAGTGACCGCAAGAAGCGATCACGTGTCCCGCCTGAATCTAAGAGCGCGCCGCAAGTCTCGGGCGCGCTCTTAAAGAGACAGTGGGAGCCTAAATTGTCATAAGGCTCCCATTGGCCCATGTCATGCCACACTCCCCATACACTTACCTTTTGGGGGGGTGGATATGACAGGAGCCAATCACATTAGTTTAGAAGCTATTTAAACTTACCTCTCCCTTTACTCCCTGCCCTATCGTGGTTTCTGTTTCAGTTCCCTTTAGCGCTTGTTGTGTTCAGTTGTGTTTCTCCGTATTGACTTTGGCTTTGTTTCTGACTACGTTTTCTCTTTATCCTTATCTGTTCTGGTTTGCCGGCTTGCTGTTTACTGTGTACCAGACCCCGGCTTGTCCTAGTTTACGCTGTCTCTCTGTGCCCTTGACTTCGGATCGTTCCTGACTCTGTCTCCTCTCATATACGTCGAGTCCGGCCATTCTAAGGTCCGGTAGACGTATCTCTCCTCTGTGTTGTCTTCTGTTTAGCTGAATCCTGCGTGTTGGGGTATATTCTCGTTACAATCACACAGTATTATTACTTTGATCACACAGTATTATTACTCTGATCACACAGTATTATTACTCTGATCACACATTATTGATACTCTGATCACACGGTATTATTACTCTGATCACACATTATTGATACTCTGATCACACAGTATTGATACTCTGATCACACAGTATTATTACTCTGATCACACAGTATTATTACTCTGATCACACAGTATTGATACTCTGATCACACAGTATTACTTTGATCACACAGTATTGATACTCTGATCACACAGTATTACTTTGATCACACAGTATTATTACTCTGATCACACAGTATTATTACTCTGATCACACAGTATTGATACTCTGATCACACAGTATTGATACTCTGATCTATTGATACTCTGATCACACAGTATTATTACTCTGATCACACAGTATTGATACTCTGATCACACAGTATTATTACTCTGATCACACAGTATTGATACTCTGATCACACAGTATTATTACTTTGATCACACAGTATTGATACTCTGATCACACGGTATTGATACTCTGATCACACAGTATTATTACTCTGATCACACAGTATTGATACTCTGATCACACAGTATTGATACTCTGATCACACAGTATTATTACTCTGATCACACAGTATTGATTACTCTGATCACACAGTATTGATACTCTGATCACACAGTATTATTACTCTGATCACACAGTATTGATACTCTGATCACACAGTATTGATACTCTGATCACACAGTATTGATACTCTGATCACACAGTATTGATACTCTGATCACACAGTATTGATACTCTGATCACACAGTATTATTACTCTGATCACACAGTATTATTACTCTGATCACACAGTATTGATACTCTGATCACACAGTATTATTACTCTGATCACACAGTATTGATACTCTGATCACACAGTATTATTACTCTGATCACACAGTATTGATACTCTGATCACACAGTATTGATACTCTGATCACACAGTATTATTACTCTGATCACACAGTATTGATACTCTGATCACACAGTATTATTACTCTGATCACACAGTATTATTACTCTGATCACACAGTATTATTACTCTGATCACACAGTATTGATACTCTGATCACACAGTATTATTACTCGGGTAACACCGAGCACACGGACTGCACTGCGATCACGTGGTACATATCCCGGTGACGTCACCCACTCCTCCCTCTAAGACCCGAGAGGCGGTTAGGACAAGCCCCGCCCCCTGGAGACTGCTAGTCCCGCCTCCTCAGTCCTGTGCGGCGCTAGGACACGGCTTGCCGCCATGACGTCACTAGCTCCGCCCCTCAGTCCTGTGCGGCGCTTGGAGGGAGGCGGCTCTGCCTCTTCCGTGTCGTCAGCCATAGGCCCCGCCCTCCTGTGCGGTACTGATCGGCGGCTAACCCGGGCCCTGAGTCTCCCCGCCGGCCGAGCCCCAGCCCCAGCTGTCGGGAGTTAATTAGAACACCGGAAGGCGGAGGGCATGCAGCGCACCAGGCGAAATGAAGAAGAAGCGGAAATTCCGGATGGGTCCCAGGCGGGCCCATCCGGGGAATGCACGTCGAGGAGCGGTCAGACTGAGCAGGAAACTCCGGGGATGAGGATCAAGGACGAGGCCGCAGGGGGTGAGTGGCGGAGCCTGGTGGGCAACAGCGACACCCACTGGTGGGAATGGGGTAGTGCAGCACAGCGTCTCCTGCTGTTACTGTGCGATGTTACAGGCAGTGTGCGAGCTGTATGGAGGCGCAATGCAGGCTGGCTGCATCCACTATTACAGAGACACAGAGACAGACAGAGCCAGAGAGACACTGCAAGCAGCAAACATGGCGCCTCACACTATGACTATCACAGCATGGGCACTCACAGGAGGAGAGCACTTTATATTATAATACAAATATTAATTATAAAAACCAGTCACACCACCAAGGGACATTGAACTGCAACTCCCAGAATGCTGATCCAGCCCTTAAAAATAAATAAATCATTTTGATGGCACAGATAATAATCATCTCTGCCATTTGGGAATTTAGGTATTTTAGGCAGAGTCACATCTGCATTTCTCTAGTGCAGAAAGCAGTTAGTGCCTTGATGCTGCTAGAACAGATTGCAAAATCCTGAACACAGGATAAAACAGTATTGTAGAAATGGGAGCTAATAAATTTATCAGCGGGGACGAATACTCTTCGGCACCCCAGATGTTTTGGACTACACCTCCCATGATGCTTTGTCAGCATTGTGGGTGTAAAAGGATTGTGGGAGATGTAGTCCACAACATCTGTAGTGCCGAAAGTTGCCTACCCCTGCTCTACAATTTGGAATTGTGTTGGTGTGGTGACGTTGAGAGGGTAGGTATGACATCTGAATTAGGATGGCCATCTATGGTGGAGGGATAGTAATGTGATACAGATGTCAGTAGGCTCTCTTTTAAAGGCGAGTGTTAGTTGGCAGGACAGCAATTAGTTGCAGGGGTAAAGTGATATTGGGGAAGCAATCACTAACCGAGTTTTTATATATTGTGTTTACTTATCTCTTATTTTCAACAAATGTGTGTTTTGTGAGATCTGTAAAATTAAATGTAGAAATATACAGTATAGATAGAACAGAAACGTTGTTTCCAATTCTTCTATTTTAATGCAGTTTGTGCCCTGGCTGTGCCAGGACGGAACTTGATTGTGATGTGTTTTTAATTTTTTGATATGCATTAAAAGTGTCTCTGTCCCCCTCCAGGGTGTTTGCATCATTTGCAAAGATATGCAGTAGTGGCATCAACACTGGGAGTCCAGTGGCCGTGGGGGATAGGGAAAAGAGAGCTTTACTTACATGAACCTTTCCCTCGCGGGGGCCAACGTCCTCACTAGATGATGTCAGCGCTGTACTCTTGTGCATGAGTTAGAATACAGCATTGAGATCGGTGGAGGATCCTATGAGAGCATGTCCTCCATAAAAAGTGCTTTTTTTCCCCCCTACAGCCATCACTGATGATGGCTGGGAGAAATGACAAGCTTGGCAGCGGTAGCTCTGCCTTTTTGTCATTTGTAGAAAAAATACTGAGACAAATTAGTCCCTACCTTCTCAGTATATCTTTTGACTGAATACGAATTTCAGTGAAATTTCAACACAATCAAATTTGAGTATTTCATAAAGATTCAATCTTTATGAAATACTCTTTTGATATGGGGTGACAGAGCCACTTTAAAAGTAAATTGATCATCAAATGAAATAAGGTTAGCACAAGTTGTCAATAATTTTCAATGGTGCGATTTCCATAGAAATACCTGTTCATCTGAAAAATGGGGCTCCTACGTAAAATATAAGAGTACAATCATGCCAAGACCAGCATAGTTATAATTAAAGGGATTCTATAGTGCCAGGAAAACAAAGCCGTTTTCCTGGAACTATAGGTCCCTACAGTGCCCCCCTCCCGCGTTAAAACCCCTTCAGTCACTTTCCTGAATCCGTGATATGTATTGTATTTCACCATCAATTGGTACATATAAATATGAAACATTTGGGTAAAAAAAAATAATATATAAATAAACTGACTTCCCTCTTAACATTTCATCGACTTTTGGTGGAATAAAATCTCCTAGATCTGGAATTTTGGTGTTGCAGCTATTTTCATTGTTTTTACTGTAAGAAGATCGTAAAGGCACTTTAGGTTTAAGGGCTATGCTGGACTTGTATAATACATGTAATAAAGGGCAAAAGGTGTTTCTACAATCACCAAATGCTGCGTCACTCCACACAACACAAACCACAATGTAAACTTAAATAGCCAAATTGGAGGTGAGAGCACACCTTAAACAAGGTAGATGTTACCATTAATACAAATTCTGTTGTAATATGAAATAAAAGTGCAAATAAATCATAGGGTAGTATATCATTATATATTACATATTCTCAGTTTTCGATGGTATCAAACTCACGTGTTGCTGAGCCACATGTATAAGGCTCAGATTTTAAAGGCTCCAGTCAGATAGCTTTCTTGTAATTCTCTGGATTTGCTGGATTCAGTAGATTTTTTTCTTTTTTTCCAGGGCCTCCTTTGTGCTTTATTTAAATCAGTAAGCATAAGGGAAACAAACAAATATTACTGGGAATCAAATAAAATCCCAAATGAACATAAAAAATCTGTAGCATATAGCACAACGCGTTTCGACTGTGATGGTCTTCAAGATGATTAATTTACAGTTCTGCAAGTTTTCCATATTTATAGCGTGGTTGGCATGCTTTTTGCCTTCTTTTGTGTTTTTTTTGGCGGATCGCTATTTGTCACTTCCACTTACCTCATTCAGCATATGTTTGTGACGTCATTATTACACTTGGTCCAGGTGCCATCTTTCCTTCGGTAATAGTCATGATGTCCATTATATTTATGGGAAAACTGCCTCTTCCGCTTTATACTGTAGCAATCCAGTCCATGTAATGTCCAATAAGCTTTCTAAAAAAATTTAAAGAAGCAGGGAAATGATCACTTTATAATTAAAAAAAAAAAAAAAAAACCCAACCACAACACATGTTAAAAATAATGTAAAATAAGGTAAGAACTATTTGATATAGATTCCTACAATAAAGAAAAATGATCAAATACATAAAACGAACACTTAAAAAAAGTGTAGATAAATTGGAAGAAAAATTTGAGGTTATGTTTATAAATTCACATAAGATGATGAAGTCACATTAATAAAAACATGTTTCATCATTGTAGGAATATACATTAAATATTTCTTACCCTATATCAGATTAATTTTAGCAAGTTAGTGGTGCTTTTTAAAAAAAAATTTTTTGAGAATGTTGGACCTGATATGAGCTAGATAGATATGAGCTAGATAGGTAAAGTATATGGCGAAAGAGGCAGTTTGCCCATAAATATAATGGACATTATGACAATTAGCGAAGAAAGATGGTGCTCTGACTAGAGTGTAATAACAATGTTGCGCATATGCGGAGTGACAGGCGAAAGTGACATATCAGGAAATAAAGATCCGTCAAAAAGCGCGCCAACCACCCTATACGTATGAAGGACTTGTGGTAATATAAATGATGTACCTTTGAAGAACACCATGGTCGAAACATGTTGTGCTATATCTTTTTTTAGGTTCAGTTTGCATTTTTTATTCAATAGATGCAGTAATATTTGTAAGTTTCCCTTATGTTGATCGATTTAAGTAAAGCACAAAGGAGGTCTTGGAAATAAATCTGCTGGGTTAAAATCCAGAGAACTACAAAAAGATATCTGACTGGAGCTTTTAAAGTCTGAGCCTACTATATGTGGCTCATCAACATGTGAGTTGGATAACCATGTGCTTGCTATGTTACTATGTAATATACTACACTGTGAATTATTTTAAATTTTATTTCAAGTTACAATGTGTATTAGTGGTAATATCTAAATTGCGCTCTAACCTGCAATTTGGTGAAGTTGTGGACAGGCCTTATTGTTTTTTAAAGGATCACTATAGTGTCAGGAAAGCAAACTCGTTTTCCTGGCACTATAGTGCCCTAAGAGTGCCCCCACCCTCAGGGTCCCCCTCCCTTGGCGCTGAAGGGGTTAAAACCCCTTCAGCTACTTACCTTAATCCAGCGCCGGGCTCCCTCAACGCTGGTGACCTCTACTCCCCCACCGACGTCAGCTCCCGAGTGGAGTGGAATGCGCATGCGCGGCAAGTGCCGCGCACGCATTCAAACAGTGCATAGGAAAGCATTTCTCAATGCTTTCCTATGGACGTTCTGCACCAGCGCCTCTAGCAGCTCTCAGGAAGACCACCAGTTTCTCTGAAACTGCAATGTTTACATCTGAAGGGTTAAAACTTCAGATGTAAACATTGCATCCAGCGTCGCAGTTGCGCCTCTAGCAGCTCTCAGGAAGACCACCAGTTTCTCTGAAACTGCAATGTTTACATCTGAAGGGTTAAAACCTGCGGGACCTGGCACCCAGACCACTTCATTGAGCTAATGTGGTCTGGGTGACCATAGTGTCCCTTTAATGAAGTTTATCCTTCAAGGGCACGCTATTGAATAAATATAGGGAAGTCATGATTGAAAAAAACATTTTTAGCCACTTCTGTTAAAGCCAATCTACACACAGTAACCACTACAGCTCGATCATCACCATAATCACTCTGTAGGGATAGCCTATCACTGCTGACCATGCTGGACTGAAATGATTATGTGGAAGAATTCCTTGAATGAAACAAGATATAGCAGAAGTATAAATTCTGGATGCTTATAATATATGATAATGCAAAACTGTAAATTCTGCCTTCTTCTTGTAATGCACAATTGTATTCTACAACCCCTGAAGAGGGTGTGCAGTATGGGTGATGATATTAATCTACCCAACATTTTCCTTATGTTTTCTTATCCCTGCATCTGAAACTTTCTTACTCAATCCCCTGCCTCCATCCTTTTTACATTTCACCCCTTCGGTGGTGATGGATCACTCGTAACCAGCTGTGCTAGAACACTGAAGTGACAGAGAGTTGTGTTTTGAGTCAGTTTTTTAAATTTATTTATTTAGCTTGTGGACTCCATCTTGTCTTTATAGTTGTTGTTTCTGTCCTCTGTTAGACATTAAAGGAACACTATATATCGTTGAGAATACAAACCTGTGTTCGAAACACTATAATATGTCCTGTCTGTAACTTATTAGGTCCCTCCACCTGCAGTCATGAAACGTTTAACCCCCCCTCTTCCAGCACCATTTCACCATTTGGAGCTGGCTCGGTCTCCTCCTCCCGCAACATCATGCTTATGTGGGAACCTAAAGCACATGTTCAGCGAGCACCACGAAATTTGAGTTTTTTCATAGTAAAGTATGAATCAATGATTTCCTATAGGGAATTTTTAAGTTGTTGTATGTCCTCATGAATACACCACTACAGGTTATCTTATCCCTGCAATGTAAAAATTGCATGTTAAGGGGCCAGAAGCACTGCATCCAGATTACTTCAATGAGATGAAGTGGTCATGGTGCCTATAGTATCCCTTCAAGATGCTATAGACACCAAGACCACTTTCTTTTCACTGAAGTGGTCTGGGTGCAGTACCTCTGTCATTTTAGCCTTGCATGCTTCCACTGCAGTCTATTGGAATATTTTCATTGCAGTGCTGAGCACACCTCTAATGGATGGCTTCCTGAACTGAGTCAGACTCTGTTCTCACACAACACCTCGTCTGAATGCTTCTCCTCCCAAATGCTTTTCTATGAGAAGCATTGGATTGGACGACAAGACGTAGAAGAGACTGCCTGCCAGATGACATTACTGGAGAAGGAGCAGGTGGCTGCAACCACTTAGTCATGGCGCTGGAAAACGGGTAAGTTTTTTAATTTATCTTCATAACCTTTATCTAAATGAAGACTTGATTCCTAGTAATGTTCTGCTTTGATGCGTACCCTCGACCGAGGCATTGCTGCAGATATGATTGGGAGATGGCTATGACAGGGAATCATTGACCAATGCTTCACTTTGAGAAAACTCATTACGAGAGAAGTTTAGTTCTTTTGTACAGAGAGAGGATGTGGATGTTAGTTTGACAGCCAGGGGCTTGTTTCCATCCCGTTTCATGAATAGGCGCTTTAATAAAACAGGACTAAGGGGCACCTCCTAAACACTCCTGCTAGGCTTAAGTTCTTTAGGTGTCTGGCGTCTCTCTTTAATGGACATTAGTGTTTTTTTTGTCTCCTCTTATCCTCCCACCAAATCATAGTAGTAAACAAAAATAATGTTTTTATGTTTGTTTTTCATTGTTTGGGGGGTTGAATGTGCTTATGTACTGGCAGAAGAGGTTCCTTATAGTTGATTTGTTATCACACCTGGAACCAAAAAAACATGTTCCGCAGTGCGGTACAATATGTAAAACAAGACAAATAATTCCAACTCAAACCTGTATTCCTAATGCCATAGTGTTCTTCTCCCTTCCTGTATTAAGGTCCCTTCCCAGCTATGTGCTATTAAAAAAAACAAAAAAAAAACACGCCTTCACTTATTTTTCAGCTGACCTCTGTGCCTCCCGCCACGTGATGGAGGAGGCTTGGCTTACTCTGCGATGATCCAGTACATTGCTGCTCATAGCAAATTATTGACCGTTAGTTATTTGCAGACTTAGAATTATGTTTCAGAATTAGACAATTTATTAGCTTTACCCCCAAAAAAGACGCATGTATTTATTTTTTCTACATTTATCTTTGTGGTATATGGAAAAATATAGAATGAGAATTCTGAGAACAGACAAAACTTAGAGAAACTCCGTAGCTTGCCCTTAGGTTAATACCTGATCAGGTCTCAAAAATGTTTTTACTTGCTTGTGCCATTACAAGCAGAATCTATACCATCTGCATATCAGACTGATCCCAGGCTGTCGGCAGCATTTGCAAGCTCCCAACATTCTTTCCATAGATTTGACTTCGTATATGCCAGGGAATAGTCCAATCAGAGGCTTCTCGTTGAGGTAGCACACATGCTCATCATCACTGCTTTACAATGCATCTCCATAAGCTGTACTACAGCTCATTGTGAAAAGAGGAATGCAAGCGCTCTGTAGCTTAGCACGCCTGCTGCTTTCCTAAGCTATGTGGAGCTAACAGAACTTGAAGAAAACCTCATTGGCTGCCTAATTGACAGACAGGAAGGTGCTTCTGCCACAATTATAAAAGGGCTAATTTCTTTTGAAACTGGCACTTTTGTTAACTGTCACATTTTAAGACTTTAACCCCTTAGTGACCAGACAGTTTTTCAATTTTCTTACTGTTAAGGACCAGGGCTGTTTTTACATTTCTGTGGGGTTTGTGTTTAGCTGTAATTTTCCTCTTACTCATTTACTGTACCCACACATATTCTATACCGTTTTTCTCGCCATTAAATTATATTTATTTACAGTGTGTGTATATAATGAGTGCAGTGTGTGTGTGTGTGTGAGAGTGCAGTGTATGTGATGCAGAGCCTTGGTGGGGGGTGGGCATTTTTATTTTTTGTAAAATTTTTTTTTAAATATTAATATTTTTGTTATTTTGTATTTAAATTTTTATGTTTTTTTTTTTGTCCCCCCTCCCTGCTTAATACCTGGACAGGGAGCGGGGCTCTCATTCCCTGGTGGTCCAGTGGTGTGCACTGTGTAGGAGGGGGCTGGCAGGAAGCGTTTACTTACCTTTCCTGTAGCTCCTGTCAGCTCCCTTCTCTCTCCTCTGGTCCAGTCAGCTCCACTGTCGCTTGGAGCGTTGCCACAGTAATCCGTGGCAATGCTCTGACCCCGCGGTTCTCGCGAGATTACCGTGGCAACGCTCCGCGCGGCAGGTGAGCTAACCAGACGAAGAGAAGGGAGCTGACAGGAGCTGCAATGAGCCCGACGGTCCTTGTCTGTATTATGGCAATGTAAGTTACTCGAGTATAAGACGAGTGGGGGATTTTCAGCACAAAAAATGTGCCGAAAAACTCGTCTTATACTAGAGTATATACGGTATATGAAATTTTATTCTAACTATTTTGAGAGAATATATATATTATATTCAAAATACACTTAGAATGAAATTTTATATATATCTATGTATAAATAAATAATAATATGAAATATACATATGTCCATATACAAAATTACATAAATAATTATATAAATATACACGTACACTTCAAATATATATTTAAATTCTACGGGCGTATTTATGTAATATTTTTACATAATTAAGTAATTTTATTGATTGCAATTTGAGGGACCTGCCTGCCAACCCAGGCCGGAAGTCCGGAGAATTTAATTTGCAAGCACTGTATTTTACCCTGTAACGTTCTATGACACCCTAAAACCTGTACATGGAGGGTACTGTTTTATTCGGGAGACTTTGCTGAACACATATTAGTGGTTCAAAACAGTAAAACATATCACAGCAATCATAGTCAGTGAAAGTGACTTAGTTTGCATTTTTCACACACATACAGCACTTTTACTGATGATATAATTGTTGTGATAAGTTTTCCTGTTTTAAAACACTAATATTTGTGTTCAGCAAAGTTTCCCGAGTATAACAGTACCCTCACATGTACAGGTTTTCTAGCGTTTTTGAAAGTTACAGGGTCAAATATTTTTACATTGAAAATGGCCAGGTTGGTTACTATGCCTTTGAGAGCATTTGGTAGCCCAGGAATGAGAATTACCTCCATGATGGCATACCATTTGCAAAAGAAGACAACCCAAGGTATTGCAAATGGGGTATGTCCAGTCCTTTTTAGTTGCCACTTAGTCACAAAACTGGCCAAAATTAGCATTCAATTTAGTTTTTTACTTTTTTCACACACAAACAAATATGAACGCTAACTTTGGCCAGTGTTTGTGACTAAGTGGCTACTAAAAAAGACTAGACATACCCCATGTTGAATACCCTGGGTTGTCTACTGTAGGTATTTTTAAACTACAGGACAAACTTTTGAATCTATTTAGCAGTTTTTTTTCCCCATTCGCTTTTGTAGATGAGTAAAAGATTTTTCAAGTAAAAGTGTGTAAAAAAATAAAAATAAATTTTTTTTCAATTTATCATCATTTAAAAAAAATTAAATTACATGAGATTATATAAAATAATGGTATGTAAAGAGAGCCCTTTTTGTCCTTGAGAAAAAAAAACAATAAATAATTTGTATGGGAACAGAAAATGAGAGAGCGGAAAATTACAGCTAAACACAAACACCACAAAAGTGTAAAAAGAGGCCTGGTCGTTAACATCGCCAAAACAGTCCGGTCCTTAAGGGGTTAATACACCCTCTATTGCAGCAATAACACTTTCACGCTACATGGCTTTATATTTCCTCAGGGTCTGTACTGGTAAGGTTTTCAGTACACAAAACATCCCACTTCCGACACCACTTGTAGCAGGCTGACCGAGTCTTGGGTCATAAACAACAGAAACAGTTCTTTCTTCCAATATATGGAAAGCTTTATTTAGCAAGCCGGCCCCAAATTTAGCCACAGCAAAGCATTAAACCAAACAAACTCCTACTCCCCACGTTGAGACTAACATAGAGTACCCTTTCTATGCTACTGGGCAGCTAAGCTGACCCCAGTAGTTTAACAAATACAAATAAAGGCTTGCAAAATACCTTTACTTTCCACACAATTTCGGCAGTCTCTTTGACTCAGTCTGTCTCCGCCCCAACTCTTCACAGGAGAGACTGATTTCCCTCTGCATAGGGTTTCTGTAGCTCCCTAATTAATCTACTAGAGACACCTGAATTTTAACCCCCTCTAGTCGGGGAACACTGAAAGTGCCATTCTGGGGCTAATATAGCAGTGTTCCATAACACTGCCACAATACACACACTACACAAACACCCTGCATTCATTATATACACACACACACACACTACACAAACACACTGCATTCATTATATACACACACACACACACTACACAAACACCCTGCATTCACTATACACACACACACACACACACTACACAAACACACACACTCTGCAATCATTATAAACACACTACACAAACTACACAAAAACACACAGCTCCCCTGTCTAAACATACTGCATCCACTACATGTGTCATGTATATTTTGTGCATTTACCTTTAGAAATAGTTTATTTTTTCAAAATGGCAAATGTACAGAATATCGGTAAGCTATCAGCCTAAAAGTTCACAGATTATAAGTATCGGCATTGGCTCTAAAAAAAATCAATATCGGTCGATCCCTAATGTACAGTCATTTGTAGTAGCCACAAGCGCTTGCCAAAGTTAGCGTTCATATTTGTGTTTTGCATTTTTTTTTTAACACAAGAACTGCACTGTTACTGGTGATTTCATCGTTCTGATAAGTTTTACTGTTTTAAACACTCATATTTGTGTTTAGCAAAGTCTCCTGAGTATAACAATACACCCCATGTACAGGTTTTATGGTGTTTTGGAAAGTTACATGGTCAATATAGGGCTTGCCCGATTCAGTTTGCCAGATTGGTTTGCTGGGTCTGTGTTGCATTTTGAGACTATATGGTAACCCAGGAATGTGAAAAAACCCCATCATGGCATACAATTTTCAAATGTAGATAAACCAGGGTATTCCAAATGGGGTATTTCCAGTCTTTTGTTGTCACAAATGCTGGCTAAAGTTAGCTGTTATATTTGTTTTATATAAGTGTGTGTGTGTGTGTGTGTGTGTATATGTATGTATGTATGTATATATATGTGTGTATATGTCCCGCACTCACTGCTCCCGGTCTTGTCTGGTGCCCTGGAGGACTGAAACGTTGACACCATTTACTGGAAATTTGATGCTTTGAATAAACAGCACGATTTTGAAATAATTCCTGTGAGTGCACTTCAAACAAGGAGATAACGATAGATAGATAGAAATAAAACTGTGTGTGTGTGTGTGTGTGTATATATATATATATATATATATATATATATATATATATATATATATATATATATATATATATATATACACACACACACACACACACAGTTTTATTTCCTATATATGTATAATATAATGAAAGCATTTTATAATATTATACATATATAATGCATATATGATTTCATTAGAAGTGTATTTTGAGATATATGTATATCTCAAAGTACACTTAAAATGAAATTTTATATATGTATAATATATTATAAAATGCTTTCATTATTTTATAAAATATATATTTTTTTTAAATTTTTTTTTGACTTTTTAGCAAACTGGGGGACTGTTTGACAGCTCAGACAGCTCCTAGACTGCTATTGCGGCAATGTGATCATGGTGATCATATGGCCCTGGAGGGCCGGAGCTGCTGCAGGGGGACTGCTGGGCTCTCCGGCAGTCCAGTCCCAGACCATGATCGCCAGTCCAGGTAAGTCCAGGGCTCCTATTTGCTGCAGGTACGTCCACGGTACTTAATGACCGTTTTTTTTTTTTGTCGGACGTACGTAGTATGTCCCCGGTTGTTATGTGATCCTTGTCTGCAGTTAGCATGGTCCTTTTGGGAACAAACATGCACAGTCTTTAAAAGTAACTTAATTCCAAGCGCTTTATTGTTGAGCTGCACCACAGAGACAGCAGCAAATTAAAAAAACAAAAACCTAGCTCGTCTGAGCACTTACTAACTTCAGATTCCCTATCTCTCAGGGGTTAAACTATAACAAAACAATATTGGTTTCACCAACCTAGTGTCTCTGTCAGCTCTCTGCACTCCAGTGGTTAGTCAGCCTGCTGCTCCCAGCCCTTCAAGAGAGAAACAAACATTCTCCCCTACCTGCCTAGCAGGGAGGGGTTAATTCCCACTGCTGCAGCTGATTACCTGCAGCTGAGCAGTGGGTTGGAGACAGTCCAAACCCTGGCCTGGATCCATGTCTCCCAAGAAAAAACAATAAACAGCGGAGTACTGGCCCACCCTTCTCTCCAAATGCTCCACCCCAGGGGGCCCATAACTAAATATGCATTTACGTTATATACATACACACTCCCCCTGGGATTAAAGATCATATGCCTCTCTGAACAATGCAGATGAAATATAAACTCCCTCACAGACCACCCCATTCACCTTATCAATATCTATCTATCTATCTATCTATATAGTAGTAGAGATGACCAGCACTCACGGTTTTCCAGAAGTTTAAAAGTTGTAGGCTTTAATGAAAATACATGTTAAAAAAGGATCAACGTTTCAGTCCACGTCTGGGACTTCATTTTGAGTGTATTTTGATAATATATATAATATACATCTCAAAATACAGTTAGAATAAAATTACTTTATTTGTTATTTTTAATTTCTTTTTTTAATATATATATATATATATATATATATATATATATATATATATATATATATATATATATATATATATATATACACATACATACACACACAATATATATATTCCATATATACGTGTGGAATTTTACTCCAGTGTATTTTTATATTAAAGGGACACTATAGTCACCTGAACAACTTCAGCTTAATGAGGTTGTTCAGGTGAGAAAATACAGTGTTTACATTAAAAACTAGGAACACCTCCAGCTGCAGTCACTTAGAGTGAACCAGAGGGACTTCGGAGTTGATGGAGGCATAATATGCCTCCATCCACTCAGATCTGCTGTGCACGAGCATCCTGTGATTCAGTATCTCCTCCCACTGCATGCAGACACTGAACTTTCCTCATTCATTGATTCAATTCATCTCTATGAGGAGATGCTGATTGGCCAGGGCTGTGTTTGAGTCATGCTGGCTCTGCCCCTGATTTGCCTCCTTGTCAGTCTCAGCCGATCCTATGGGGAAGCACTGTGATTGGATCAGGCTATCACATGTCAGCAGACTGCTTGTTTTTCCTGAGTCTAACAGCATGCAGATTTACAGCTTCTGGCTTGAATACAATAGGATTTTTACTATATTTATGGAGGTACGAGGGGCCCAGGGGGGCTAGATGGTTCTGTTAACACTATAGGGTCATTTAAAAAAAAAAAAAAAAATTAAATGTATTTCCTTTTATTTATTTATTTATTTATTTATTTTTCCTCAGCAGGGGGACTGCCTGTCAGTTCAGGCAGTCCCCCTGCTGGCAGCACTGTGGACTCCTAATGCGGCCATGTGACCGCTCTTTTAGAGCAGTCACATAGACCCTTGGGGTCATTAATTGGAGAGGGGGGACTGTCTGGGCTGAGCCTAAGAAGAAGACCGATTGCCCGCAGGGGAACGGCAGTGACAGGTAAGTACATGAGGAGGGAGGTAAGGGTAATTTATTTTTTTTTTAATTTTTTTTTTTAAACATTTAATTTTTTATTTTTTTATTTTTTTGTTATATTTACTGGGTGCCTCGACCCCCCTGTTCTCCGCCGGCCACCATCAGTGAGGGGGGTATTGCCGCGATGCCTCAACATCGAGGCATCACTACAATACTATTAGAGCTGCTGGAAGCGATCATGATCGCTTCCAGCACTCTAATTCCCCGCGGACATATCAGGTGCATCCGCGGTCCTTAAGGACAGTTTTCTGTCGGTCGTACCTGATACGTCCATGGTCACTAAGGTGTTAAAGGGACATTATAGTCACCAGAACAACTACAGCTTATTGCATTTGTTCTGGTGAGTAGAATCATTCCGTTCAGGCTTTTTGTTGTAAACACTGTTTTTTGAGAGAAAATGCAGTGTTTACAATAAAGCCTAGTGATAACTCACTGGCCACCTCTCCGATGGCTTTTAGAGGTGCTTCCTGGGGAAGTGCTGCCATTCAGTGTCTCCACCCTCTGCATACAGACACTGAACTTTCCTCATAGAGATGCATTGGTTCGGTGCATTTGTATGAGGACATGCTGATTGGCCAGGACTGTGTTTGGCCCCTGATCTTCCTCCTTGACAGTCTCAGCCAATCCTATGGGGAAGCAGTATGATTGGCTCAGAACACCACTTCTGATGATGTCAGCAGACAGTTTCACAGGCAAACAGGAGCAGAGGTAGCAGCTGCAGACTTGAATACAAGTAAGATTATACTATATTTAGGGAGGCCGGGAGGGCTAGTTGGTGACTTTAACACTATAGGGTCAGAAATATATGTTTGTGTTCCTGACCTTATAGTGCTCCTTTAAGACAGCTCCCAGACACACAAAGAGTGTTTCCTTAAGTGTTAGGTTAAGAATCATATTTGGGGTTAAGCTGAATGTATTCCTAACCCTAATTTCTCCACCAAGTGCAGCTTAGGTATAGCGGATCACTAGTGCAGCCCATATGTATTCAAAGAACAGACGTTTCGTAGGCCCTGTCCCGAAACGTCTGAACTTTGAATGCTCTTTGAATAAATTTGGGCTGCACTAGTGGGCACCTATAACGAAGCTGCTCTTTGTGGATGAATACTTTTGCTATATATTACTCGCTGTTGGGGCTACAGCAGCTAATACACAATAGCTGCACTATGTTAAACTCTTTTGCCTTTTGATATTATGCTATACCACACTCCTAGATCATATTTTTGCTTTAACTCTCATTTCTCATGGAGCCATCATCACTGGCTAAAGTATGAGAGTATAGCAAGGAGTCTACGGAGGCGACTGCGAGATCCCCCCACAGACCAAATCTGTCTTTTCGTCAACTTCTGGCTTGACCATAAGTCAACATAAGTTCCTAGTTTGCATTTTATGATATGTTTTCATTGTGTTGGAACTTTACAGTCAAATTACACACGGTCAATAAAAGCATTTCATAACGATTGGGTCTGTATGAAATACTCAGAAATGATATTGTGGTGACAGGTGTGTAGGTTTTTGCTGTGTAGTTCTCTGTTGATGTAGGATTGAAAGTCATCCTTTGTGGATGTTCTTATCTTTTCATGTTGCATATTTACATCCACTCCAGGTACTCTTATTTATCCTCCTCTGTTGTCTGTTGGAATCTACACAATACAAC
Source organism: Pelobates cultripes (assembly GCA_933207985.1). NCBI lineage: Eukaryota > Metazoa > Chordata > Amphibia > Anura > Pelobatidae > Pelobates > Pelobates cultripes. Next base: position 73,718,715 of record OW240923.1, read on the forward strand.
ATCATTTTAAACCATTGCTTGAAATCATTTTAAGTCTGACATAAACAGACTGTGCTGTGTCCCACAGACTATTTTCCCTAGAACCACTACAATGAGCTGTAGTCCTTATGGTGCTTAGAATGCCCTTTAAAGCCATATTATCTCTTTTTTTATTATTATTATTATTATTATTATTATTATTGTTTTTTGCAATGCCGCTCACGCTTTAGACCTCCCCAAAAGAAAGCATTGAGTCAATGCTTTCCAATGGGGAAAAATCTGATGCTGGATGTCCTCATGCAGAGCGCGAGGACGTCCAGCGTCAGATACTGGACCAAATGTCCGTTTAGATGCAGGACGTGCCTCCAGTGGCTGTCTGGGAGACAGCCACTGGAGGCAGACTTAGTGCTTCAATGTAAACATTGCAGTTTCTCTGGAACGGTTTTACATTGCAGCACTAAGTGCAAAAGGGACTGTGCACCCAGACCACTTCAATACGCTGAAGTGGTCTGGGTGCCTCTATTGTCCCTTTAATTTCTTTCAAAATTACTATATAATTGCAAGATTTTGATATATTCCGAGCTGGGGCCCTGATGAGATGTATTAGCTACTTCCTTCTAGTTATTGCTATGTTTAATTTCAATGGAAATTATTGTTTTCTATTGTTGGGGTATGGACAAGTAGCAGTTATTTTGATCGTGTAAGTTGCAGGATAACTTCATCATAGCTCCATGAACACCTTTTCATTTAAATGTTGCTCATTTACCTGTACCACTGGATGTGGTTCGTGAAATAAACTTAATTGCACAGTGCCGGATAGTTTTGTGTTTAGGTAGAGAAATAGTTGGAGCAGTAGCTGTAGAGCCTTAAGTTGCGATCAGAAAGATTCTGGTAGTTGCTGAAATAACATGCGCTCCTTACCAGAATGCTCAGCCAGCTGTTTTGACTGGCTTAGCATCACAAGTAAGACAACGTGCAGCCACTGGAGTGCCAAAAAGTCATACCTGGGAGCTGTTTTTTAGTATTGTCTGCTATAATGATAGTGGCAGCTAGGTGTCTAAATTTCTGCCCCCTGTTGATAACATGGAACAAAGTAATTTAATTATTTTGGGCATATTTTTAAATATCCCCTAATCCCTCTTTTTTTTCCCTTCACTCTTTCTAAATACCATGTTTATAGATGCAATCTACTCAGATCCCATTGATTCAGAACCTGGTGGGCTTTTCCCAGGAGCTCCCTTTAGCTGGAGTTCTCCAGACAGTAGTGAAGGCCTAAGCCACTCAGGAGGGGCACCAGAACCTGGCATTTATGAAGAGCGTGCATCCCGGCCAGGGAACAGTCGCATTCCTGGAAAAGATCATCGTCGCTATTACCACAGCCACTGGAGGCTTGAGTACTTGATGGACTTCAATCCTCGCTGTCATAGCATGATCTGCATGGTATGTGGCAGTTCTCTGGCTACTTTGAAACTCAGCACTATTAAGCGTCACATCCGTCAGAAGCATCCCTACTCCCTTAACTGGACGCCAAGTGAGAAAGAGGTCATTATTGGCAGCTGGGATGCTCACCTTTGTGTAGATGCACAGACACTGACAGGGACTGCGGGCGAGGAGCCTGGGTCAGGTAGGAACGTTATTCGTGTTTATATATGATTCATATGCATATAGATCAAATTCAAAGAAAACCAACTTATGACATAAAACACACCTGTCCTGGAGAAACAATGCAAAGAGAGATTCATTCCATCTGTACATTGTGCTAGCCAAACGGCTAGCAAATGCATAGATTAAAGGTTATTCTACACACCTCTCTCCCATCTCAGTGATTTTAGCTCTGTGCCATGGGCATAGAGGTAAACTAAAAATCCATGGACCCTAAAATGATGCAACCTGGCCCCCAAATACCTGACTTTTCATTTGGTGTAGTGGATACATGTATATACAATCTATTTATGTGTAAGCACCATTTTGGAGGAGGGGAAGGCAAGCTTTAGGTAAGTATATATTCTAATCCAGAACTCAAAATTTAAACTCTCCACCAGCCATTGGCTAGTGTGCTTTGCACCCTCCAGACTTGCAGTGGCGAGTACCTTTTAAGGCCTAGCTAGTAGCATAGAACCTGAAATTTAAGGTCCTGTGTTAATCTGTACATTTGCTCACATTTGCTAGCACAATCTATAGATTAAAGTTATACCTACCTGAAGGTAACCTGATCATATATATTGTTTTTGTAGATAGAAGGTTCTCTTTAGAAAGTATAGTAACATTATGTTTAGATTTAAATATGCAAAATGCACGTTTGTAGTGTTTACATTTAAAGTGAATATACATGTTGTTTTTTTATTATTAAAATTTTATATCGGTATTCCTTCCAGAATTAGTTTTTTTTTAAATATTATTGTCCTGTGCTCTTTATTCCTTTTTACTTCTATTTTTCACTGTTTCTGTCCCTTCTTGCCCTTTCTCTTCTATAAACACATCTGTCTCCATCTTCGAAGGCTTGCTTCAATATCTTTTTTAATGCATTCCATATCGATTGTAATTGCCTCTTTAATTGGCATGCTATTTTGCTGCCTCTTATTTACAGTGCTGCTTTCTTAAACCTAAATCTTTTTTCCATGTTTTATATTCTTTTGCACTAAGCAACTCATTAGTGAATTACTTGTGATGTCTCTTGTTTTCCTTGCAGAGGATCCATGCATGGCACTACAACCAAAAAAGAAACGTCGCCGCCTGCCTCCAGTTACCAAAGGGGTATGGCGCCCAATGATGGGTCCAGAGCTTTCTCAGCCAACTTTTCCAAACACCAGTCATCTTGAACAGTACCTTAATGAATCACTTCAACAATGGTTCCGCGTAGAATTCTTGATGGATTATGATTGTGTAGGCAATCAGCTTCACTGCATGATGTGTGCTAGTGTCTTGCCCAGTCTTAACCTTGCTGATATCAAGCGTCACATCTTGGATACACACCCAACATCTCTCCAGTTAAGCCCCACACAAAAAAGTGTCATTCTGGAGGCTTGGTCAAATCGTGGACTGAACCAAGAAGAAGAGGGAGAAGATGAAATGGAGGAGGAGGAGGACGACGACGATGATGATGAAGAAGAAGCTATTCTAAACAGTGAGATGAAAGAGAACCAATCATTGCTCAATTTAGACGTTGACCCGGAGCTAGACAAAGTAGTACCAGAACGCCATATCGATAAGTTTGAGGGTATAGGAGAGAAAAATGATAAGACTGAGAAAATTAAACCGACCTCAAGAGAGAGATTGATCTTGGATGATGAAAATCTAGAGCCTAGAAAGACTCAGAAACCAGAGAGTAGAATGCTGTTGGAAAAGGAGAGTGTTGAGGCCCAGAGAACCGAGGAAGAAAACCAGAAGTTACAAGATTCTAAAAAAATAGAAGATGAGAAGATCACAAGACGAGAGGTTGAAAAGTGGAAGGCAAGTGAAATCCAGGTGCCAAAGAAAGAAGAACAAGTAAAAAAGATTCTTAAATTGGTGGAGGTGGAAGAGAAGCTAAAACTGGTAACTCGGAAATTGGAGGCGGAAAGAAAGGCAGCCCAAAAACTCGAGGAAGAAGAAAAGTTGAGAAAGAGGGAGAGTCAGAAATTGGAGGAGGAAGAAAAACTGAAAAAAATAAGGGACCAGAAACTAAAAAATAAAGAAAATATTGTGAAGATAGAGGAGGAGCAGCAGGAGATAGACCAGAGAGTGGAAGAGGAAAGGCAAAAATCAGAGTCACAAATGTTGGAGGCAAAGAATCAAAAGGGTGTAGAAGGTCTGCAACCAAGAAGGAGCTTAGAATTCCAGAATTCTGTAGAGCAAGATAAGAAACCAGATGTGGACACAGAGAAGACTCATTCAGTACACGCGCATTCAACACCATCAATGTCCCCGGGAATGCTGGGAATTGGACTTCCTGTGTTAAAAAGTGAGTGATATTGAAAATACTGTGAAGAAGGGGTGGTGGGAGGGAGATATAATCGGCTTTACTCCAAGCATCATATCCAATACAGCCAGCCAGGAGTGCCCTGGTGCCCTTTCGGTAATGGGGAAAACCACTTTGCAACGGTGTGCCCCATTACCTGCGTTCTTCTGAGAACACAGTGTACTCTCCTCCTGGCTGTGCCATCCTGTTGTGCAGAAACCTGATTCCAATCCTGCCGGCTATTCATTAACTGACAGAGAGTCAGCTGACAGCTTTCAACTAATTAATGCATCACCGTGCATTGAAATAGGCACAGAATTGACATTAACCAACCCCAAAAACCATTTATAGTGCAATGTATTGGTTATTGTGTTAGCACTGCCCTGGTGCTCTCCCTCCAATGTAAGTAGACAAAACACTTGGCACTTACATGACAGAGTTTAGCTCAAGATAGCCAACAGTAGCTTCGTGCAGGTACTTGTAGAGGATGTGACCAGCATCTGGTTGTCAGATCCCTGCTAAGCTGTCAAACCATTAGCAAAACAGTTTGATTACATAAATTGAGGGCCACGCCAGGCAGTTCTGGAACCATACAGCATACGATAGTGGTGATGGTGCTTGGTGTCTTTCCTTATCATTTGTGAACAAAGTCAAAGGAAGCATTAAGTCTAAAGTTTGTCAAGATAAAGAGAGATATTTAAGATTTCCATGACATGCTAATAAACTATATCCCCTTCTTTCTCTCTCCCTTTAATTTTTCAGTGGAATCTCCAACACCTATACTTATCACCCGTGTCTCTCCTCTCTCATCCGCTCTCGTCCTTCCTGCAAAACCCTCCTCTTCTCTTTCCATTTCGTCTCCTGATCTCTTGAAATCTTGGAGAGTTATAGCTCCCAAGCTCTCTCCAGGAGAAATCAGCCCTCCTAAGCAAGCCCCTGCAAACAATGATCCTTCCAGCTGGAACCCAAAGATTGCCACTACCACTAGCGATGCCTGCTGGCCTTCTGGTGTTGATCCTATGCTGTGGGAAGTGAGCCTTTGGCGGGGAAACCCTGCAAATCGGAACCAGTGCTCCTCTTATCAGCTACGTTGGCGCTCGGATTATTTGATGGACTACAATGGACTCCGGGGAAGTGTTGTTTGCATGTATTGCTGCTCCTCCCTCACTGTTTTAAAAGAGAGCAGCATCAAACGGCACATTATACAAAAGCACCCACAGACTGGAAACTATACCACGGAGGAGAGAGCCGCTGTCATCCATGATTGGGAGACCAAAGTGGCTGAAGTGAGGCAGATGGTGGCAGAGCAGTGCAAGGATGGAGTTGCTAGAAAAGGCGGTAAGAAATGAAGAGTGGTGCCTCTACTGGCCCCCCAAGCTTCTGGTGATCATTGTCACTCTGTTTAGTTTAATAGGGTTTGTTTAAGGGGTTGGAGCATTCTACAGGGATATTCTCTGGTATCCATGGTTACTGCTTTGCTTTTGCAACATTGCTCCAGAATTCTTCTTTATACATCCTATTTGTCCTAAAATTCTTGTGACATAATGTCAGTTTTAATGTGACATGGTGAAATCTCTATCCTCTACTACCAAGCTGCCAACTAATAGCAATTAAAAGAATAGACAACACCAAAACCAATACATCTTGATACAATAAATCTGTTTCCCGGTTCTGAGTCACATTTGTTTTTTTAACAGCTGGGGATGGCCTGGCACCTAGCGACTATTGATATTGTGGAAGTTCACTTCTGAATTGGCAATATACACTTTTTCCTTATTTTAAAGCAATTCGTTGGCTGAACATGTCAGCAGGTGCAAATAAAGATCACTACATTGTTTCTGAAAAGGCAGTGTTTACATTGAGACGCCTGCAGGGATATGCTATTGACACCATAATCACTACATTAAGCTGTAGTGGTTCTGGTCACTATAGTGTCCCTTTAAGTAAGAACTCCCAATAACTTTAATATAGAATTTTTTTTCTTGCATGGTCCAAATTAAATGGTGTCCATAATTTGGCATACAGGCAACATGATTTTTTTTTTTTTTTTTTTTAATATAAAAAAAAAAAAATTTGCATTTTATTAACATTACACACTCAACATTGATTTCTGTGCCTTTTTTCACTTTAATACAGTTTTAATTAGACTATTTTTTTCTGCTTTGTTCTCTTCTCTATATTTCTTTCTGTATACTTTTATTCCTTTTCTCAGTTAGCATGCACCCACAATAAATTTTGAGATGCTCATATGGTCATTCACAAACATTCAGGAATAGGAATTACAGATTTATTTATTTTTTAGCAAATTACACATTTTAAAATGGCTTAATTGATGGGGGGAGGACTCTGCTTTAATCACAGCTTGACTAAATTAGGCAACTCCGTTTTCATTTCACTACACCTTTCATCCTTCTGTTATCTTAACGTTGTTGTTTGTGACTTTCTTCCAATACAGATATACTTTTGGATGTTACAAAACCACCAGAGATGTACTCTGCTGTAGATGAGGAGAGTAGCTGGTCAGGTATGGTGCCCACAGATGGCCGGGGATCCTCCTGGGAGTTTGCCTTTGGAAGAGTGCAGGGTAAAACAAAAGACCCTCGCAGGTACGAGCATGATCGCTGGAAACTAGAATTCCTCATGGACTACACTCCAGAAAAGGATGGCCTGATCTGTATGGTATGTGGAGCAACTCTTCTGAACCCAAAAATCAGCACAGTGAAAATGCACATCCAGCAAAAGCACCCAGATACCACCTATTTAAGTGACCAGGAGAAGGCTGTAGTCATGGAAGAGTGGGAGCAAAAATTGGCTGTTGGGAAAAGAGCATCAACCCAGCAAGATGGCGGGGATGAGATCTGCTTTGAAATAAATGGTAAGAAATTGTGTGTGTAAAAGTAAAAACACACACAGTAAAGGGGACTTGTTATCAATATGTTATGCTGTGTCATAGTCTGTTTCTCCAGAGTTGATCCACCTGACATAGCTGTCAATGCAGGTTGCCTTGACCTTGGCTGGGGCTTAGATAGTGTGGGATCTACCCAAGTAAAATTTCCTTCCAACCAACCAAACCAAACCGTTACTTTGTAACAGGTTTCCTCCAGAGAAGCACATGTAGTTTTAGTTAAAAGTCCTCAAGTCTTGGGCGATCGTGCCCAAAGGTGGAGGGTCACTAAATTTAACATTGATCATATATGCAGAATTTGTGAAAAACCCTGGGCTTTGAAAGCTAATCTTCTAAAATATTCAACCAATGTGTTTTGTTTTTCTGGTAAGTGCTTAAGTGTTTTATGTGTGAAGAGTGTGTCGTTTTTTGTTTTTTTCATTTTTTTATAACGTGATCATCTCTCTCGTCAATCTGAGTTATGTGAATACACTAGACTTAAAAATGTTGGAAGGTTATCGTTCTCTTATTAATTGCTTTTTCTTTTCTCCATATAGAAGAATCATCCACTTCTGATGCCAGTGGATCCAATGCTGAGAACTGCACTGGCCGCCCCGAGGTCATCAAACCATCTTCATCCAAATCGTCTAACATTGTTGCCTCTCTGCCCCCTCCTTGCAATAGTGCCAGGCGGAACTACCAGGTCCGTTGGCGCACAGAGTTTATGATGGACTATGATTGCCGCCGTCAAGGGTTGATCTGTATGGTTTGTGGGGGTACTCTAGCCACCCTTAAGGTCAGTACTATTAAGCGCCACATAGTCCAGGTGCATCCTTACTCTGTGGACTTTACACCCGAGGAGAGACAACGAATTCTGGAGGCCTACAGTGAAATGGCACTGCATTACATCCACTCAGAGGAGTGCTTCAAACAACCACCAATAGAGGAGACTAAGGGCCGCAAAAAAAAAGGGGAAAAAGCCTAAAAGTTTTTAAATGTCTCTGGATACATGCAGACAAGTACTGACTAGACCCAACTATGTTTTAGTGGGTTGCTCAATGTAATTTACAATCCAGAAAGAAAAGGACACCCTTTTATCCGTAATTTTCGAAGACTTTATCTCCATTCCAGAAACCGAAATATCCAGAGTTGCTATGTGGCTTAGCATCTTCTATTTGCAGACCATCTTGTAGTCTCTCACGCTGACAGATCTCCTAACCCTCCTGTAGCCACTTCTAGGACCCTAAATATCGTGAACATTCTTCTGGTAGGGTGATATATTAGTATACTGTTTGACACAAGTTTGGCAACATCGACCAGGCCATAAATGTGAAGTATTTTCACTTTTTTTTTTTTCCAGTGACATCCCTCCTGTTTCACATGTTTAGAACAACATTCTGTGTGATAATTGCTGAAAGTCTCTCTCTCCTTTTTATCTTTTTATTTCATCTAGTTTTAGCCCCACTATGTTTTTTTGTTTTTGTTTTTGTTTTTATTATGTAAATTCACAGCAAAATATTTTGTCATTACTTTTCAACTTTGTCAGCTCCTATGTTGCAAGATTTGTAGGGTGTTCCTGTGTAAACAAGTGGGACTTATGGGTGTGATCAGAGATGACATTTGAGAATTTGAACCCTTTTGAAAGGGTGGTATGTTCTCTTGTAAATCACAGTCTCCCTCTATAAACCGTTCAATTTCCATATAGACCTATTTGTGTGTAACTATTCATATTGGTCCTATAATAATGAGGTGCATCTATGAATTAATGAAATGGTAGAAATGGATTTGTTCAGATAAATCAAAGTATGACTTTAGAATTCTCACATATTTATATCCATTTAAAAAGGAATAATAATTGCTGTATTCTACAAATGGCCTGTGTTCTGCACATTGGACTTCCATTGGCTTAAAGACGTGTCCCATTATCAATTCCTAATCATTTTTTTTGGAAATCTGTTTTGGACTTGTTTTATTTCTTATGGTTTTTTTTCCCACCTTCTTTTTTTCCCTTCTTTCCTGGGGCTGAAACAAAATAAACTTTGAAATGGAAAAAATTAAGAGGAATCTGATTGTCATGTATTTTGTTAGATTATGCCGATCAAGATGGCGGCACAAGTGAATGTTTGTTTATTATTTTACCATATGAAAACCACACGTTTCAGACTGTTATTACGTAAGCAAGTTTTGTTCCATTTGCCATTCCTAGTGAAAGGCAGGGTCTAAATCTAATAACCTGCCTAGGATTCTATGTGATCTCAAATCTTGGTAACAATACAGAAGAGAAAATGCTAAACTTGCACACAATTCCCATAGATCACGAAGACGTCTGGAGCTGACAAGGTATTAACAGTTGTGTTGGTGTTTACAGGCTGAAATGGATTTCAAACTAGGTTAGAAAGATTCTGCTTTTATATGTGCTTAGAAAAAAACAAAACCACCATGTACACATATGTATTCCCAACGCTACAATCCTGTTGCACCTTACCACACAGAGCTACAACACTTTCAGCCACCCCACGCATCCACTAAATATTCACATTACACAACAATAACGAAATAACAGAGGAAGAATTTCCCGGTGCACACCATAATGAAACACACGGTGGTGTTACTGGAGTCTGGGCTAATAAGCTGTCCAGGCAGATCCAGAACAGAGAATTAATACCGGTCAGACTGTGTAGAGGCAGGCACTCCGTATGTATGGATGATGGCAGCCACAGTACAGCTATTACTAGGACTCCATCTGCTGGCTGCCAGTGCACGCTGAACACTGCTATATCCATCTCATTAGACTGGGAAGTGCACCGCAAGTGTCATTTTAAAGTGGTCTGGGCGCAGTGTCCCTGTTCCTCTTAGTACTGCAATGTAGAATATTGCAGTTTTTTAGAAACTGCATTAATTACCATGCCGGACTTAGCCTCTAGTGGCATTCAATCAGACAGCCACTCGAGGCGAGTCCGTGATTCTAACAGACTCTCTAGATCCCTTAAATGACACTTGACGTCCTAACGCTCTGCATGAGGATTTCCTGACCATTGCTCATGGGTTAGCTCCTCCCCTTACAGCAGAAAGGACAGGAAATAGAACTTTGAAACTGGTATAAATAGATCCTCCCCCTTCCCATCAGGCAGTCTTTTTTTCCTGTCCTTCACAGCAGTTTGGAAGGAGTCTGTTTATGCAGGCCTAGATTTTTTTTCTTTTATGCTCACCAGGCAATATTTTGTAGGCCCTGCCGGGGTTCAGCCTCTAAGCCCTGAAGACCCAGCAAAACGCACTAAGATGAAGTGGCTAGCCTGGGTACCCTCTTTAGTGACCGGGGGTCGGACCCAACCTCTCCCTGAAAGGGATGAAAATGGTCCACTGCATGCCAGGGTTCAGCCTCTTATCCCTGAAGACCCAGCAACAGGCCAGCTTGGGTACCCCCTCAGGGGTTGTATGTGATATACTGCCTACATGAAGCCAGGCCAGGGTTCAGCCTCTTACCCCTGAAGACACAGCAAACAGCATACCGGTAAGAGTTGCCAGCCTGGGTACCTACTTCAGCAACCAGGGGTCTGCCCTATCTCTCTCACTGAGGGGATGACAGCAGAACACTGCATACATGAGGCCCAACAGAGTTGTGACTACTGGGGTATACCTATTCTATGTATTCCACCTTGTATGGTGATTATGAACGGCATATGGGGTACAGATGGAAGCCTATAGTTTAAACAGTTTAGGCTGTCAGTTGTTCAAATCCCCATTTTGCCGCTGAAACACAGGCCTTCAACGGTTCAGGTAAGTGCATTAGTAATTTAGATTAAAACTAGTATAGGCACCTGGGTCTCTGTTCTTTCAGTCCCTCCCAGCTGCTTATTTTAGGCTTCCTTCTAACAAATAGGTCACATTTAGGAGATTTGTGTGGTGAGCATTTAGGTAAGTTTATACAAGAGTGCTGATAATACAAGTATGCATTGGGCAAAGTAGTGCTGATGATGCAAGGAGGAATTGTGCAAAGGAGTGCTGATAATGCAATAAGACATTGTGAAAAAGAGTGCTAATAATGGATATCCTGGCTGTATGAAGTCTGCTGGAATTCCACAGCCTGAAGACAGAGAACTATCCAAGGTAAGAGAACTTTCTTGGGTGTCTGATTGAAGTACATACATGTATATGACAAGTTTTAAAATCCTAACTCTAAGTCCACACACATACACTTGTTTTTATCAAGGCATGTGGCATTGATTGCTGTTATCTGTGCATTATCACAAATAAGCAGGCTTTTGCAGACAGTGGAAGAATATACTGCACAGGAGACCACTGGGCCTCAGTATCTGTACATAAACTGGTGGTGGTACAGCATCGGTATGTTTCCACTATATGCTCTAATGTATGAATTGGTATGAAGTCTCAGTGTGTGTCCAGTATATGCTCTATGTATGAGTTACTATGAGGACACGGCCTCAGTATATGTATCCACTATATACTCTACGCCTCAGTATATATATATATATATATATATATATATATCTCCACTATATGCTCTATGTGTGGGTTACTATGAGGACACGGCCTCCGTATATTTACCCACTATATGCTCTTGGTATAAGTTACTATGAGGACACGGCCTGTGTGTGTGTGTGTGTGTGTATATATATATATCTCCACTATATGCTCTATGTAAGAGTTACTGTGAGGACATCGCCTCAGTATATGTATCCACTATATGCTCTATGTATGAGTTACTATGAGGACACAGCCTCAGTATATATACCCACTATATGCTTTATGTATGAGTTACTATGAGGATACAGCCTCAGTATATGTATCCACTATATGCTCTATGTATGAGTTACTATGAGGAACGCAGCCTTAGTATATGTACCCACTATATGCTCTATGTATGAGTTACTATGAGGACACAGCCTCAGTATATGTATCCACTATATGCTCTATGTATGAGTTACTATGAGGACACAGCCTCAGTATATGTATCCACTATATGCTCTATGTATGAGTTACTATGAGGATACAGCCTCAGTATATGTATCCACTATATGCTCTATGTATGAGTTACTATGAGGACACAGCCTCAGTATATATACCCACTATATGCTTTATGTATGAGTTACTATGAGGATACAGCCTCAGTATATGTATCCACTATATGCTCTATGTATGAGTTACTATGAGGAATGCAGCCTTAGTATATGTACCCACTATATGCTGTATGTATGAGTTACTGTGAGGACACAGCCTCAGTATATGTACCCACTATATGCTGTATATATGAGTTACTGTGAGGACACAGCCTCAGTATATGTACCCACTATATGCTGTATATATGAGTTACAATGAGGACTCTGCCTCAGTATATGTATCCACTAGATGCTCTGTGTATGAGTTACTATAAGTACACAGCCTCAGTATATGTACCCAATAGATGCTCTGTGTATGAGTTACTATACGTACACAGCCTCAGTATATGTACCCACTAGATGCTCTGTGTATGAGTTACTATACGTACACAGCCTCAGTATATGTACCCACTAGATGCTCTGTGTATGAGTTACTATAAGTACACAGCCTCAGTATATGTACCCACTTGATGCTCTGTGTATGAGTTACTATGAGGACACAGCCTCAGTATATATATCCACTATATGCTCTATGTATGAGTTGATCTGGAGACTCTGCCTCAGTGTGTGTTATTTATATGCTTTGAGTCGCTGTGAAAACACAGCCTCAGTATATGTCCTCTACATGCTCTATAGGTAAGATGGTGTGGAGACATTGCTTCAGTGTATCTGTTCTCTATATGATTGATGTATTAGTGGAAACACAATATATGTGAATGATATAAGACACATCTGCTATATGAGTCCAATCTAATACTGGTTATATGTGTGGGTTGTGAGTCACAACCTCAGTATATGTGAGTGGTATATTATGTGCATGAAGTTCTGTTAAAACACAGCCTCAATTTATATCACTCATATAATCTTAATATGTGTGCAGGCATAGTGTCACTGTATATAGCAGAGGGAGGCTATGTGTGATTACTGTTTAAACCAGTGGTAGTCAATCTTTTTCTACCTACCGCCCATTAATGCATCCTTCTTGATGGAAAAACTTACCTCACACCAGTTTTCGCGCAAGTGCAGAATATTTTTTCGAAAGGAGGATGTTTTAAAAAAAATAAATGTACATACATTTATCTTTTTATTTCTACTTAATGCATGTTTATAATGTTTTTAACTTTATAAAGTTTAATGAGAAAACAATAAAGTAAATTGAAATTACCTTTACTAGTGATTAATGAGATCCTTGAGGCTGATGCTGCAAGACTAAATATTTGATATCTGGCTCGATTTTCGTAAGGAACAAACGGAGGTCTTCTCTTTCGGTGATATTCAGACGACTTCTCTGTTTGCGCATAATATGATTTCTCATCTGTGCGTCAGCTCATCTCATCTCCCTCCTCAATTCCCCTCCCCACCTTTTTTTATCCCTTTTTTCTATTTTTTAACCTTCCTTATTGCAATGCCCAGTAGGAAGTCTTAGCTAGGTATCCCACATACTATTGCCCACTATAACAGACAGGCACACATACATACACACACACACACACACATAAAAAGACATACATACATACAAACAGACAGGCACACATACATACAGACACATACATACATACAGACAAGCACACACACACACACGACACATACATACAAACAGACAGGTACACATACATACAGACAGGTACACATACAAAGACACACACATAAGACATACATAGACCCATACAGACACAAGACACACATACAAAGACACACGTACATACAAAGACATACACACACAACACATACATACAAAGACAAGACACATACATACACACATATATACAGATAGACACATACACACAAGACATACATACATAGACACACACAAGACATAAATACAAAGACACATACACACAAACAAACTAAAAATATTTTAGTCACCCTCCTGTTTCCTATCTTTTAGGTGCAGGACTGTGACTTTCCCTGGGTTCCAGTGGTGGCTCAGGTGCATGGGAGTCAGAGTTCCTACTCTGACTCCCTGGTCTTCCTCCAGCGCGGTCTGTTTGTTAGCTGGGAGTAGTGACGCGCAGTCACTTCCTCCCAGCGTGTGATGTAATAACAGGGGGCCCGGTCGCGCTGTTAAAGCGCCCAGTGCTGACCGGGCCCCCTCTCAATCCACATCCATCAGGTGGCCCTGAGAGCATGGGCCACCCGATGGACTCCTTGGACAGTGGCCCCGGCGGTTTGCCACGCGGGCCGGGGCCGCAAATGGTGATGGCAGTACCCAGTCGCAGGGGTACCGCCGGCTCGCACCTGCCCTCCTGCCCACCTAATCTCTGAAATCCCTACCGCCCACCTGGAATCCTGAAACGCCCACTAGTGGGCGGTAGGGACCAGGTTGACGACCCATGGTTTAAACAGACTCAGTATATGTGACTGATATATCTGTGCATAAGGTGCAGTTAGAAACATCCACAATGTATGTGATTCATATAATCTGTATGCAGGTTGGTAGTATTATATAACCCCAATTTATATACGGCATTGGTAGATTTAATATATACAAATGATCTAAAGTCTGTATTGCGCTGAAATGTAACACTGCCTAATTCTAGCAAATACAAATACACTGTTGTACTGGGTAAGTAATTATTGCCTACTGTGGATTTTCTATTTCAGTTTTTTTAACCCATTAACGCCGTTATTACGGCGTGCTATGACGTCCCGGCGTTAATGGGCATAGCACGCCGCAGCGTTTAGGACCTCCCATGTTGCCCCGATCCCTCCCAAACTGCAGATCACAGTGGGGGGACCTGCCTGGCAACCCAGGCAGGTCCCCTGTGGCCAATCTGCAGTGATCTGCAGTTTGTGATCGCAGTGACAGCCAGTCACTGCGATCACTGTTACAATGTGTCAGCCAATGATTTTAAATCATTGGCTGACACATTGTCTCTGCCCCTCTCCTCACCTCACTTCGATCTGAGAGAGAGAGATCGTTGCTGGAGAGCCCTGTTGGAGAAAAATCTGTGTAAAATAAACAAAAAGTTTTAAAAAAAATTTTTTTAACCCTTCCAGTGCTGGTCACAGCATTTAAAACTGTGATCAGCCTGTTTAGGGATTTTAGTACATTTTGTACTATTATTATTTTTATTTTTTTAGGGTCAAAACATTTTTGTAAAATTTTTTTTGACCCTTTGTCAGCCGCAGCAACCCAAATCACCCTTAACCCTTTCCCCGCTGCCGTGATCACTGTACTGTACAGTATCGCTACTGTACAGTATTGTACCAGTGATCACTGTGATCAGAGGGCTCTCTGATCAGGTTGACTTTTTGGGGGGGTTATTTTTATTAAAAAAACAAAAAATAAAATAAAAATTAACCCTTTCAGTACATTTATTTAATTTTTTGTGAGTTTTTGAGGGTGGGTAGTAGGGTGTTAGGCAGGTAGGAATTTTGTAATTTTCCCCTTAGAATTAATTATTCAGTAGTCCCCCCTAGAATGGCATGTCGCTACTTGGCCGAGGAGGCGTACGCCATTCTGGCAGGCAGTTATAGTGACACTCTGCAAGACAGTGACACTATCACTGCCTCTGACATTGAGGCTATGACTGACTCCTCTAGTGATGGTGCCCCACCACCACCAACAAGAGGACGCTCAGCGAGCCCAATGCCAGAAGGAGACTGGGTGCCCCCAAACATGACGGCCGCAGATATTCCCCCATTTACGGCGACCCCTGGCATCACTGTTATGGTGGATGCTTGGGAGCCCCTAAAATATTTTGATTTGTTCATGTCAGAGGAAGTATTTCAGTTATTGGTTGAGCAAACCAATTTATTTGCCAACCAATATCTGACTGCGAATCCGGGGTCACATTACAATAGGCGTAATATGTGGCACCCCACGGATCTCGCAGAAATGCGCAAATTTTGGGCCCTAACTCTAGTTATGAGCATTGTCAAAAAGCCGAGTATCAGGTCCTACTGGTACAAGCACCCCATCCTGGCTACCCCACTTTTCCCTGGGGTTATGAAGAGGGATCGCTATGAGCAGCTGCTGCGTTTCCTCCACTTTAACGACAACACACTGTGCCCCCAAAGAAACGACCCATTGTTTGACAGGCTGTACAAAATCTGGCCCCTAATTGAACTACTGTCAGACAAATTCTCCCAAAATTATGTCCCTGAAGAAAATATTTGTATAGATGAGTCCTTAATGAAATTTAAGGGTAGATTACTTTTTAAGCAGTATATCCCTTCTAAACGGTCCCGATACGGAGTAAAATTTTATAAATTGTGTGAATCCAAATCTGGATATACATGGGCGTTTCGTATTTATCAGGGGAAGGATAGCCATCTTGACCCACCAGGATGCCCTGATTCTGTGAGTACATGTGGCAAGATAGTATGGGACCTAATCCTTCCCTTGTTAAATAAGGGATACAGGTTATGGGTTGACAACTATTACACAAGCATAGAGTTATTTAAAACTCTATTTTGCTTTGAGACCGTAGCCTGTGGCACAGTGCGTAAGAATCGTAGAGGTTTCCCCCAAACCCTGGCAAGAGGTAGATGCAGTAGAGGCTCCCTTTCAGCGCTCCTCCAGAATGAGTTGCTTGCCCTTCGCTTCACCGATAGGAAAGATGTGTACATGTTGTCTACAATGCACGACGAAACTTCAGTGCCAGTGTCTGTGAGAGGTGGAACTGAGCAGCTGGAGAAGCCGAAGTGCATTGTAGACTACAGCAAATTTATGGGGGAGTAGACTTGGCTGATCAGTGTATACAGCCCTATCTGGTGAACCGGAAGAGTAGGACCTGGTACAAGAAAATTGCAATCTACATAACCCAGAGTGCAATTTTCAATGCCTATGTGCTTTATAAAAAGGAAGCCATAGGTAGACCATGCCCATTTCTAGAGTTTATGGTCCAAATTTTGTCTCAAATTATATTTGCCCAGACCCCAAATCCTAACCCTCCTTTGCAGTGGCGTACTAAGAGGGGGACTGGGGGGGGCGGTCCGCCCTGGGTGCCATCATGTAGGGGGTGCCACCAGGGCTGGCCAGGCTTGGTGTTCAGTGAGCTGTGTGGCTGCACCGGGTGCCATAGCAGCAGGGGTGCCGGGCAGCCAACACAGCTCACACGCAGAGGCTGGGAACAAGCTGGAGACCTGCACGGAGATTTGGGGGTGGAGCCAGATTGGTCGTGGGGGCGGAGCCAATCCGGATGTGGGGGCGGAGCTAAATGCAGCCTCATACTGCTGCTCACAGAGGGGAAGCAGGAAGGAGTCCCTGCTTCCCCAACTACAGCACAGGAGGGACTGAATCCCCTCCTCCTCCAGCCCATGGTTACTGTAAGTGAGTGAGTGTGTGCTGTGTGTGTGTGTGTAACTGTGACTGTCTTTGATTGTCTGTGTGATTGTCTGCCTGTGATTGTCTGCCTGTGATTGTCTGTGTGACTCTGTGTGTGTGTGACTCTCTGACTGATTGTGTGTGTGTGTGTGACTGTCTGTGATTGTGTTATGTGTACGTATGACTGTCTGCCTGTGATTGTGTGTGTCACTGTCTGTGATTGTGTGTGTCACTGTCTGTGTGTGTGACTGTCTGCCTGTGATTGTCTGTGTTACTCTGTGTGTGTGTGTCACTGTGTGTGTGTGACTGTCTGCCTGTGATTGTGGGTGTGTGTGTCTGTGACTGTGTGTGTGTGTGTGTGACTGTCTGCCTGTGATTGTGTGTGTGACTGTCTGTGACTGTGTTGTGTGTATGTGTGACTGTCTGTGATTGTGTGTGTGACTGTCTGCCTGTGTGATTGCCTGCGTATTTGACTGTCTGCCTGTAACTGTGTGGGACTGTGTGCATCTGACTGTGTCTGACGGTCTTCGCCCTGCAGTGAGCCGGCAGCCAGGATACGATGTCATTGCGGCCTCGGCGTCATTTCAGGGCGTGCGATGGACCTGTGCAGAAAGAGCACAGAGATCCCAGCAGCAACCACTGACCACCAGGGACTGAGGATCCACTCCAGCCCTTCTAGAGCAAGGTAGGGAGGCTGGGTGGACCTCTTAATTATTAAATGTGTGTATGTATGTAATGTTTGTGTGTGTATGTGATTGTGTGTCTGTGATTGTATGTGTGTGGGTCAGTGATTGTGCTTGTGTATATCTGTGATTATGTGTGTGATAGTGTGTATCTCTGCGTATGTGTTTAGTAGATAGCTCCCTTATTTCCTGTCCTCAAATATTGCAATCCCACATATAGATAACAAATAAGGGATTTATCTACTAAACAACTGAAAATAAGAAAAGGGCTTTTTTTTATCCTTTAGCTGTTTAGTAGATCATTCCCTGAATTGGTGCCCGTATGTGAGATTTCCATATTTAAAGATACCAAATGAGGGTGCTGTTTAGCAGATAGCACCTTATTTGGTGTCCTTAAAAATGGCAATCCCACAAAGGATAGCAAATAGAGGAGTTATCTGCTAAACAAAGATTGAAATTAAGAGGTGTCAGCCAGCCCACAACAAGAAATCTGGGTGGCTAATGTGAATTATATGCAAATGTGTAGTCAGATGCCAGCATGCAGAACACAGCATGCTGGCATCAGACAGACAATGGTAGCATATTACCCCATCCCCTAGTGAGAAGTTTTACTGCTCCACCTCCCCCTCCTGTTTTGACTGTGATATCTTATGTGCCCCCCCATATATATTGTTCCTAGAGTCGCCACGATGTCTGCATGTGTGTCAATGTGTATCTGTGTGTGACTGTGTTTGTGTGTGTATGTCCGTGTATGTGTATATGTACAGACATCTAAAAATCCCGCCAACACTACACACAAATACACTTGCATTTCAACGTCAACACTACATACAAACCCCACCATTATATATAACCATACCACTGCATTCAAATACCACACAACACACAAATGCATGCTTGCATTCAAACGCCAACACTACAAACACACCGCTACATTCACTCACATATACTCCATACAAAAACATGCATACATTCAAAAACACAAACACTGCTTAGTGCTAAATACATTAAAACATTTTTTTGTTGTTTTTATATTTAAAGTTGAGGGGGGGAGCAAGGGGGGAGGTGCCAAAAATAGGAGCCGCCCCGGGTGCCAAATGCTCTAGGTACGCCCCTGCTCCTTTGGAATCAGAAGATGTCCAACGACTTTTCAGCAAACATTTCCCTTCCCGAATCCCCCCCACACCCTGTAAAAGGTAACCCCAACGAAAATGCAGTGTTTGCTGTAAAAGAGGAGTCCTAAAGGCCTCCAGTTATTATTGACCCTCCTGTCCATCCCTACCTGCCCTCTGCATAACAGACTGTTTCAAAGTCTACCATACAGAGCTGAACTACTAAATCACTCTGTATGGTACTTTGGCAGTTTGTTTGCTTGATTTCCCTGGATTCCCTGACCTCGGCTTGTCCTGACTACACTTCGTTAGCTGCCTGTACCGACCCATTGGCTTGTTTTTCCGACTTTTCTCACTTCTGGATTCCCCTGAGCTTGGCCTGTCCCTGTTTATGCTAGCCATTCTAAAGTGGCTACACCAAACAACTCAAAATATACTACATTTGTAGTACTTGAAATGTGCCTTCACAAAAAAAGCAAAAAACTAATCACAGGGTTAATGCTACAGTATCTGAGTGAAAGATCTATCTGCCTCTCTCTGCCTTCAGATCAAAGTGTACTTGGGGGTACTGTACTATTCCTGTGATATACTAAAAACCTGGAAACATTGTACATGTAGGTATCGTTATATTCAGAAGACAGTGTTAAATCAAAATGCTGAGGTTTTAGTGCACTAACTAATACCAGGATTATGACATTTCTAGTGAAAATGCAATTTATGTGATTAAAAAGACAAAAATAGGGGCGGGGCCTGACAGCCAAAATGGCCGGACGTGCTCTCTAAGAGCTCTTACACCGGAGGGCACAAAAACGATAATCCTGGCAAGCCGAATTAAGCCAACAGCCCACGGAGTCCAGAAACCGATATAGAACCACACGAGGAACAAAACGGTACAGGTCATGCACCACAGCGACTCACGAGCACATGTACCGGCCATGCGGCCTAAACTGCAGCGGAGCCTGAAGCCTGGGGGAGGCGGCCGATCGCCCGGCAAGGGACCTGCTTGCAAGCGAGAACTACAAGATGCCCAGCTACCCCCCCCTCTGGACCGGCGGGGGATATCCCGGTCCTCGCTGGGGACGATTACCCCCACAGCAAGACACGAACAAGCGACAACACATGCGGGTAAACGGGACTGCCAAGGCCCAAACAAAATGGCGCCACAGGCGCGACAAGCGACAAAAGGCTCCCCTACCAAACCACCTGGTCACACGCTGGACTTCTTTGAACGTCTCTGCACAAGCCTATGGTATGGGCTCCGCAATAGGCGCCGGCTCTTCAAACAAGCGAGAAAAGAAGCGGCGGCATGGATTCGTCCTGCCACCCGACGCCTCTTGAGTGGTTGCCCGACCCGAGTCCCCAGAAGGGCCCTCAGACAGAGAAGAGGCGGGAGTTCGGAAGGGGGGAGAGAGGGGAACGGCTCCCTAGGCTCCAACAACAGTAACCACATATGGCAGCACAAAATAGCCACACACACCCGACCAACTCACCGCCCAGCGGCATCTGAAGTCTCTGACCACTGCAGCATGTACCCACACTCCTGGACGCACGCTGAACACTCATACCAAGCACCTAACACCCCGGGGGCGACCCGACGCCAGCAGCAAGGTACACCCAAAAGACCCCGTCAACTCCTGCACATTCATCGACCTCAAACGGAGATCCAGGGGCACAGACAACGGGGAGCTGTGGGACCACATCTTTCCCAAAGACTGGACCGTGACCTGCCCCTCACAGGCATAGGCTAAGCTGAGCTGACAAGCGGAATTCTTTGGGAATTATTATTGACCAAATATGTTTTTCTTCAGAATGCTGATTTGATTTTTATTTTTTATTTACTTTTTATTTTTATTTTTAGTTATTGTTCTTTGCATGTGATTATACCAGCAGTCCTGATAGCTGATATATCTCTTCTCCTTTTTCTTGACTCTCGATTGATAATGCCTTTATCTACCACTCCAAGGGGGCCCCCTAGGGTGAGCAAGTTGACAGCCCAGAAATAAGCAATACGTTATCTCCATATCTTAATATGCTGTTTTAATGGTTTAGCACCCCTTTACTGTGGTCATCCCACTGCAGCTCCAGACTAGAGTGCAATTTAAACCCAAGAGCAAGCAGCTCAGACCCATTGTGAGACAGGGAAAATACAGGGAGCATAGTGGGGTATTGGTCTACTTAAATAAGCGTATATTGCATAGCATCCCAAAGTTCTAGCCATATACAAACCTAACCAAAAGTATGCCACCTCACCATAGTTCTATTCGTCCCATAGCACTCAAACCTATACCAGTTCTATTAACCCCTCGCAGTTGGTTTAGCCTGTCTTGAACCCTCGAATAGTTGCCAAACATTATGTACCCAAAGTTATGCATGTCTAACAGTGAACGCTTCTAAATAAGCTATGATTAACAGATACTATCTGCTACTAATCTATGTTAAACACGACTTCATCTCCTAACTAAAAATTGTGCAAGTACCAATGTATACTCCATTGTTCTTGATGTTTGCAAAGCATGCGGATTGCCTTTGGGGTACCCCGTGCACATATGTTATTCCAAATGCACTGCAAAAATAAAGAATTTAAAAAAAAAAAAGACAAAAATAAAAGTAGAAATTGCTACATGGGCCCATCATTTCTGTTAAAATGGCTAGACCAAACATCTCAAGGTCTGCCATTTGTTGTACTCGGAGTTGCCTACTTTTGAAAATGTTATGCCATAACGGTGGAAATGTTATTACCCAGGCTGCCATGCTCTCTAAATAGCCACATAGGCCCAGCAAATCACTTTGTCAAATTTCCAACTTTGAAATGGACATCTAATATATTTGTCCCTGTGACTTCCCCAAAAAACAGAAAATCCGGAACATGGGGGTACTGTTATATTCAGGAGACAATGTAAAAAAATAAAAGTGAGGCTTTGTTGCAATAACTCACATCAGGAATAGGAAATGTCCTGTGAAAAGTGAGTTCATGTGTGGAAAAAAGCACAAATAAATCTATTACCGCTATGAGTGCCCTTCATTTCTGATAAAGTGGTTAGACCAAACTTCATAAAATGCACCATTTGAAATACTCTGGGTTGCCTACTTTGGAAAATGGTAAGCCATAATAGTGGAAATGTTATTACCCAGGCTGCCATGCTCTCTCAAAGGCGAAATAGGCCCAGGAAATCACTTTGTCAAAATTCCAACTTTGAAATGGACATCTAATATATTTGGCCCTGTGACTTCCCCAAAAAAAGAAAATCTGGTACATGGGGGTACTGTTATATTCAGGAGACAATGTTAACAAAAAATTTGGAGGCTTTGTTGCAATAACTCACATCAGGAATAGGAAATGTCCTGTGAAAAGTGAGTTCATGTGTGGGAAAAAAGCACAAATAAAACTATTACCGCTATGAGGGCCCTTCATTTCTGATAAAGTGGTTAGACCAAACTTCATAAAATGCACCATTTGAAATACTCTGGGTTGCCTACTTTTGAAAATGGTATGCCATAATCGTGGAAATGTTATTACCCAGGCTGCCATGCTCTCTCAAAGGCAAGATAGGCCCAGAAAATCGCTTTGCCAATTTTCAATGTGTAAAACCAAAAATGGACAAGCGTATATTTGACCCTGTAACTTTCCAAAACCCCATAAAACCTATACATGGTGGGTATCGTGGCGCTCGTGAGACATCACTGAACAGAACTAGGAGTGTTTCAGGGCAGTAAACTATATACTGACGTTAATATTATCAGTAAAAGTACAGTTTTATTTGAAAAATGCAAAGAAAAAAACATAACACTAATTTTGGCTAGCATTTGTGCCCAAGTGGCTACTACAAAAGACTGGCCATACCCCATTTTGAATACCCTGGGATGTCTACTTTTTCAAATGGTATGCCATTAAGGGGTAATTTTCATTTCTTGGCTGCCATACGGTCTCAAAGGCAGCCTAGACACAGCAAACTAATCTGACAAATTTCATTGTGAAAAAGCATTAATGGATAAGCCGTATATATGACCCTGTAACTTTTAAAAACCCCATAAAACCTATACATGGGGGGTATTGTTATACTCATGAGACATTTCTGAATACAAATATGTATGTTTTATTGCAGTAAAACCAAACAGTATTGTGACATTATCAGTTAAACTGACATGCAGAAATTAAAAACTATCAAAATTTCTTACGTTTTTAAACTTTTTTAGATTTTATTCATACAAAATTGAGTTCTATGTATGAATGTTTGATATAGAATGAAAGCCCTGTTTCCCCTGAACAAACCGATATATAATAAGTGTGGGTGCACTTAGTAAGAAAGAGGTAAATTATAGCTAAACAGACAGAGAGTCAAATTCTGTGGTTTGTTTACATTTTGTTTTAATCACAACTTGTACATTTGGCTCCGTCCTTAAGGGGTTAAATGAAGTAGATAAAGAAACATACTGCTTTTGGCTTTGTATTAGATTCCTTCTCCCTCAGGTGTTTCAGGAGAAGCAATTAACACATTTTACCACTTCAGCTAGATTGCAGGTGTTACTGAACCTGTCTGAGTGCATCTCCCTGGAGAGAAGGAGACCTGTTTTTCCAAAACGAAGCATGGTAATGTTTAACAGAATCAATGTTTTTTATGTTTGTGCACTCCTATGTATTTATACATTCTACAAAAGTTTTTCTATTGCCAGGCATCCTCTCCCCTCTGTTCAAGATAGGGAATGTTTTTTTTTTTCAATTGGTGGCAGTGTTTTACCTTCAGATATATGCTGATTACTGATGCACAGCTTAGTAGATCATACTGGTTGCAGGAGCACAAATTTGGCTATTAATTGATCTCATAAGTAGGTAACGCTGAAGCCATTACCTGATTTAAAAGCTGTTAATATTGTTTTTTCTTTCACTTGATCATAACATTTTATTCTTTAAATCTGAATAAATTTCCTTAAAGCAGGGGGGCGGGGCCTGGCTGCAGAGCTGTGAGGAAGCTCACCACAGCAGCTCCTGCTAAACTCGGCACTTAATGCTAAATTTCACCGTTACACAGGCATTTAATTGTGAATTTAAAGCTACCACTCGAGAGTAGACATCGAGGGGAAGAAAACGATACCTCTCCAGCGACGAACCGAGCACAACTCACAATGAGGCCTACAAGCATGGCGGGCGCAGGGGAGACGGCCGCTCCCCAGCTGCAATGCCATGCCCAAAATCTGGCTGCAAGCCCTCGTTCCCCCCCCTCTGGACCGGTGGGGGTTATCCCGGTCTACCCCCAACTGACTCCCTGGCAAAGCAATGGGCCAGAATCGGCTCCGTGGAGCCCAAAACTAACAGACCCAGCGGTGTTCAATATGGCGGAAACCTCAGACGCATGGCGGGAAACGGAGATGCGGCTGAACAGCATCTTCGCTATTTTCTGGGAGTCCCTGGAAGCCCGCATGAGAGCCCCACTCCAGACCTCGCCACAGCGCACCTCACAGGAGGCCAGACGGGGACAAACAGCAGCGCAGCCCCAACAACAGCTGTATCACAAGGGTGACGCTAACCCGAACCAGCAGGGGCAGAGGCTAGTCACAAGGCCCAAAAAAACGAAAGCTGGACGGCGGCAGAGGGGCAAGTACTCGCACCCCCCATGCAAGGCAGTGAAACGGAGGGGACAGGCGAAACTGAGCACAAGACCTCCCCAGATACAGCAAGTGAAGCAGAGGGGAGCAGGACCAGGGGAGGTGACCGCGTCAGGAAGGTACATACAGAGCTACCCCAGCCCAAGACAGGCAAACCTTCCCCGACGCACAGCTTGGCTGGAGCTACACTCAGCGCCCACAGCAACACTGCATAGCCTAGGGAACATCAGCTCCTTCACACCGAGGAGATCGCACCAGCTGCACCGATTACCGCAGAAGGTACATACACAGCCCCAACAAGGCATCGGCTGACCCCCAAAGGGACTAAGACTCAAATCTGGGCATAATACCATCTGTCACACAGCTCTCTGTGCCCCAATTGAACTCTCACGAATGTATACTGGAACATATAATTTACTTCTTTTGCTTTCTATTTTGTTTTCTGGTCTGCTCACCCAGGGGAGCACGGGGGGGACTAAAGTCAGAGTTCAGCAATTGTATAATATGAGTACACAAGCTAAAATTAGTCAGAATTTAAGCAACTAATGTACTTCTAGTACGCTTGGCTTTGCGCCATGTCTGTAAACTGCTGTTTAACTGGTGGGCCCAAGCGAAATATATGCTCCTGGACTCACAAGTATTGCTGGAGCACCATAAGATCAGCTATGTTTCTATCCTACACTATACCTCAGCTAACGATTGCTCCTGATTAATGCTTAATTACTCACACAGGATCAGCCCTGACTTAGGCCAATACTAAACATTTTGCAGCACTAAACCAGCTAAAGTAATCAAGCTGCTGCTTAGCAGATAGGCCCCAAGCGACACATATACCACGACACCCAAAAACACTGCTGGAATACAATACTGTATACCTCACATAAAGGCGTAAACCAACATGTGACCCAGCTACTTAAACGCTTTTGCCCATACCTGTGTTGAACCGTACACTGCTTAAGGTTGTCTTTCCTGTTCATTAAATTACAAAAACGTGCTGAGTTAACTTATGCCACGAAAATGTTTTACTATGTTATATTTGACTGCGTCTGTTACAGCTGTTGTGGCTACACAGACACTGTTGTAAATTCTTGCACGACAAAAATAAAGAATAAAAAAAATAATAATAATAAAAAAAAAAAATTCCTTAAAGCAAAAAATTTATATTCAGTATGCTCTTTTATCCCTTGGGGATCTGAAAGTTTGGCAATCCCTTTAGTATATGTCAGGAGTGGCATGCTTTTGGTTCTTAAGGAGTTAATGATCAGAAACTTCTGACAGATTCCCCTGTTGTGAAGGGGAACTTTATAATTTCCTTTCTGCAATAAAGGTATTCTTTTAGGCTCATATGCTCCAGGTAACTTTGATGCTGTGTATTTTAAGGTCTTTCCAGTCCCCAGACCATTCTACCAGGTTTACTAATTCAGGTAAAATTGACCTGCTGCCTGAACAATAGAGGAAATCCCTAAACAGGTAGTTCCATTACGGACCTCTCTTCTGATATTCATGGGGATTCTTCTAGGTGTCCTTTTATCTGGAATTTGCAACCAATGTGTGGCTTTAAATGGTTGATTCATCTTGCGTAATGTAATGCAGCTTGTTGATGACAAACATTTGACTGATCTGTTTTACAGGGTCTCTGTACCTAGATCTGTATTAGTTATGGTCACTCCTAACATTGCATTAATTTAATACTTGTGGATTATATGTTTGGATTGGTGTTGATATCTTGCAGATATAACAAGCTGCTTATTATCACCATAGGCTCTGCCATAAGTACTTCTTCACTATCTAAAGATAAGGTAAGAGTAAGTATGCGGGTGTTGTTCTTATAAGGATAACTGAATATCTTCTACTATCCTGCTTATTATGTCTGTTGCCACAATGTACAATGTGCCTCTGGTTACCACCTTCCCATCAGTATCTTGCCTATTATATATCTCTTACTTCTGTTGTGTCAGGATTACTGTTTGATCCAGCACGTAGAACTGTACAGCACGGATGACAAATAAGTAACGTATTAACGGTCCTTAGAATGGCCGGATTTAACGTACAAAGAATAGTCAAAAATACTAGCCGAGGTCAGGGAACACAGAAAGGGACACAGCGATGAGGAAAGCCAGGAGTCAGGATACCAGAATATAGAGAAGTCAATAAACAAAGCCAAAGTCAAAAACCAGGTAGAAAACTATAAACAGGAATGCGCTCTCAGACAACCACAAGGGAAACCACGACAGGGCACTGAGCAGGCTGAGAACTGGGCCTAAATACTCCTCCTTTCTTTCTGATAGGCTGTAACCGGCCTTTGACCCCAAAGTCAGTTACCAGGTTTCATTTGCATAATTGCTGCTCAGCATTAACCCTTCTGTGGATTAGGTTGCTGCTCGGCACAACTTTTCCTGTGTGGACAGTAAATGTCATTAACCACATTTCTATAAGCGGATGAATACGTGACATGTTGCACAACAGTCTCTAATAAATTTGATTATCCTGTTTGGCATAATCTGTACTATTTACAATATGTTTATCTTTGAATGTAGGTACTGACGTGGTTGGCCTCCTTATAATTTAGTAGTTGCCAAAAATTCTATGGTTCATATCGATATTTCTTTTTTCCCCTCAACTAATCTGTATATGATTCTTCTTGCCTTTGCCTAGTAATGTTATTAGTTTATTCCTCTCCTGTGACTGATCATTGCTGTATCAATTCATCCACTGTGTGAGGTATTGTTGTGAATCTGAATTTTGCAACATCGGGTCATTGTTGCAGTGTTTTAATAACAGACTCTTATTTCTCTACTAGGCTCTGCCTCTTTCTGAAAGGTTCTGATTTGTTGATATCAATTTGGTTTTAAATTTTATATCAGAATGACATTATCCTTTTCTAGTTTATGCTATCATGGCCTTAATTCCTATCAGACTCTATTTCTGTTCAGGATATTTCAGATATTGAATGCCAGGAGGTTGCTGACCTTGCAGCCTCTAGGGAAAATTATCTTGTCTGAGCAGATTTTATGACAATATCCTATTGATTCTTGTTTGGCTTTGTAAAGTCTTCTAAGATTTATACAGCTCAATAATGGTTTTATAGCTATTAGCTGTTTTTGAACTCTGTCCCTCCCTCTATATATACTGCTTGGGTATTCCCTATGAGTAAATGCTGCCATGAATAATGGTCAGGAAAAAGGAAAATTGTTTCATACTTACCGTAATTTTCTTTTCCTGATAATTATTAATGGCAGCATTACGTTCCCACCCATATACTACAGGAGTTGTGAAGCTAGTTACAAAGACTGCCTGATGGGAAGGGGGAGGATCTATTTATACCAGTTTCAGAGTTCTATTTCCTGTCCTTTCTGCTGTAAGGGGAGGAGCTAACCCATGAGTAAATGCTGCCATGAATAATGATCAGGAAAAGAAAATTACGGTAAGTATGAAACAATTTTCCTTTATCCGGCGTCTGTAAAATCCTCATAGGATGTCAGGATATTTATATCGGCAGACATTTTGTGCTAAGATAGAAATTAAAAGTGTATATTGCCAGAGTCACTCAGAACAGAGCGGACTCCATTTTGGATCTTCAGGCTAACAAAGACACATAATTTCTTCTTCCTTTCTGTAACTAGCCACTATCCTGAGATAAGGAATGCATTATATAAACAAGCCAAGTGATAAGCAATGAAGCAGGGGGATGGAATGCTCTGTTTAAATGTTAATGGAATAGAAATAATTTTAAACACAGACACTAGTGACAGAGAAGACAAAGTAATTAATTTTACTTTCTAAATTTTACAAGGTCCCATTGTATGTAAGGGGTGAAATTGAGTTTAGAACTGTCAATTTTAGAAATTACGATCAAAGTCGTTTCCACAAAGATTGAGGAAAACGCTTTGAACTGACAGCAAATTTAAGTTATGGTAGTCATTTTAGATAAGCCAAATGAAGTCAAAATCGTCATCAGGAAAAGTTAACTCTTTCCTGGATAGGAAGGTTTATTGAGGCGAGACTGCCCTCTATGGACGAATAATCTAAATTGCAATCTGCAGGTTGACCACACCTTCAGTATCCTATTGGCCTTATCAACTAATGACATACAGAGAGTCTGACCCTTTAAAAGTTAGGACAGAGGGAAGAGAGAAGGTTAGTTTGGACATTCAGATTCGGACATTCAGAGAGATCCAGGACAGATATTCAGGACACTCTGGGACTAACACTCAACTCAAGAAACACTCCTTAACACTTAGAATTTTACTCTTACTTTCTAACCAACATCACTTTTCTCTATTACTTACACACCTCCATACAACCAATTATACTCGCATCACGTTCCTGGGACTACCTACTCATCTGATGAGAACATCTACATAACTGGTAATTATGCTGGTTTTATTTAATTAATCTAAATTAATTCAAATCTAAAAGCATGATATATGACTGGATAAATCACAGTCAGATTTCAATATTTAGAAATCTTAGTTAACTAAAGAATATATAGTTATAAACATTCCATTCTGCAGGTGGAATTAAGAATAATTATATATTAATGTGATATTATCACGTGTTAGCATACCGCTGTTTTTATTCAGGTGTATTGATTTGCTCTAAAATAAGATAAGATCTCTTTTTAGGCAAATTAAAATTCGGCTTTTGTAAAAAATCTGGTAGATTATTCTTATTGGATGGTTCCAGGAAATGATTAATGAGCTGGTTCGAATGTTATTTTAATTGAAAATTACATGAAAATAGGATACTATATGCCTAGGAGGATCTAGCCAGCATTGAAAGGGTTACTCAGTTGATCTAACTGTTAGCCAAGGTTTTATGGCTTTTCGCTAGAAGTTTAGCTTTCTGTGTCTGTGATGTACCCTCATAAATCGTGTAAGTCTTGACAGTTGACGCTGTAGCTTTGTACTGTGTTTAAACATTGCCATTGCATACTTATGTTATACTAAATATTCACTGATTATTATCATGCATGCTGCCTAATATTATTATTATTTTATTTGTCACAATAAATTATATCTATTTTTATAACAAATTGTGATTTTATTTGTATGGAATACATTTCACTTACATGATAACGATCTCTAAGATCTAAGAGAATTGAAATAGTGGGCAATTCTCAACTGTATAACATTATCATCCCATAAATATCCCCACAAGGAAAACATTGAGTCTGCGCATTAGGCCTTCCCCTAACATATGATGTTGGAGGAGGCGGAGTGACGAATTTGGTGCGTAAATAAAGGTTTTTTTTTTAACCCTTCATCTGCCACGGGGGGACAGATCTATAGAATCCCTGGAACTCCTTATTTTTCAGAAAAAACAGACTAGACATACATTGGATGTGGTGAGGACTTGGGAGGACATGTTCATTTAAAATATGTAAATCATCTAGGCTTCTTGTGCCACTGTTTGGACACTGGAAAGTTGAGGCAGTGTCCACATCTACTCTTAGAAGGTAAGTGGTGTCTGCCAAATCTAAAGCATATCAGTCCCAGTCAGGACCGGATTTACATCGCAGGTGCCCCCTGCTACCCAACCCCAAACTAAGGCAGATAAAGTATAATTAATTTATTACCTGGACATTGCAGGCCTAAAAACCATATGCTTGAATCAGTACAGAGAGTGTATGCAGCTGTATAAATGCATGCAGGGTTAAAGATAATGTTCAAAGTGGTTAAGGTAAAAGAAAGAGGGTAGTAAGGTTAGAGAGTGGTCAAAGGAACACTATCGTCACCTAAACAACTTTAGCTTAATGAAGCAGTTTTAGTGTATAGATCATGCTTCTCAGGTTTCACTGCTCAATTCACTGCCAGTTAGGAGTTAAATCACTTTTTCTGTTTATGCAGCCCTTGCCACACCTCCTCTGGCTCTGATTGACACAGCGTGCATGAAAAAAAAACTGGTTTCACTTTCAATCAGATGTAATTTACCTTAAACAATTGTATCTCCGTAAATTGAACTTTAATCACATAAAGGAGACTCGTGCAGGGTCTAGCAAACCTTTAACATAAGAGGGGATAAGAAAATCTAAATTAAACAGAACTTGCAATAAAGGAAGGATAGACTTTAGATGACTCTTTACAGGAAGTGTTTAGGGAGGCTGTGTAAGTCACATGCAGGGAAGTGTGACTAGGGTTCATAAACAAAGTGATTTAACTCCTAAATGGCAGATAATTGAGCAGTGAGACTGCAGAGACATGAGCTATACACCAAAACGGCTTCATTAAGCTAAGGTTGTTTGGGTGACTAAGGTGTACCTTTAATACCAGAGTTATATTACATAGTGTTTTGTGTTAAAAAGATTAACAGCTTGAGGAGTTGTAGTGCACGGCTGGTTGGGATTACTGAATTTAGGAGTTGGGTTAAATTTAGTAATGGTGTACATGTGGTTAGTTTTAAACCTATAATTAAGATAAAGGATTTATTTTCAGGTTTATGCTTTGAGTGCTGGCGTTTGAAGGGTTATTTACAAAGTACTCACCTTCCTATGTTTTCTGTAGACGAGGCAGACTGATATTAGAGCTGCAGGATTAGTGATACAGTGTGCATCACCCAGTGCTGTCCCTACTCCTACTACAAGGCATTTCCTGTGTGAGAGGCTGTTAGTGGGCAGACAGGAAGTGATCCCTTCTCCTTTCTGTCCGGCTTCAGACACTGGAATAGCTGGGACAGCTTTGAGTTTTACACCCGCTGTTCCTTCAGGTCTGCTATTATAGGGACACTATTAGCAACCTGACCACTTCATCTCTGTCCCTCTTAGACTTGTAATGTAAAACATTTTGGTTTTTAAGAGAAACTGCAATGATCCCATTGCAGTGCCAAGACAATCGCTAGAGTAATTTCCTGCAGTTTGAAACGATGGTGGACGTCCTCACGCTTTGCACGAGTACATCCAGCGTGAAGGAAAACCCCAATGGAAAGCATTGATTTAATGCTTTCCTATGGGGAAGAGCTGAAGTGTGCGTAGATTAGGTCCCTGACGTCATCGGAGTAGTGAGATCTAGTGCCAAAGCACCTCGATGATGGAATCAGGTAAGTGCATGAAAAGGTTGGTTTTTTTTTTTTAAACCCTTTCATAGATGGTGGCAAAGGGACACTGATTTAAGAATACATCTTTGTATTTCTAACACAAGTGTTCTTTTAAGGCTGACTGGACAACAGACAGACACTGGCCAAGGCTCCTAGTACTGATCTCCCCACCAGCCTATTTAAGCTGAAAAAGGCACATTATAAGCGCTGAAAACAGGCGCTCCCTAGTGGTCAGGCACCAGAAGGTAGATGCCCACTTTAGGCATAATTGTCAAGCAGTATCACTCCTGGGGTTCTTTGGCAACTGCTTCATTTGAAACTTGGTCCTTTGAATCATACTTAAAATAATTGTTTTCCTTGCTATTAATGGCAGCAATTGTTTTAGGTCTTTTTCTGAGCTTTGACGAGAGCCTGATCATCACTTGTTTATGATGTCTGTGGCACTGAAAGTGCGACAGGTGCTGTCAGCGATTATTTTTTTTTTCCTTACACACTAAATAAGCCAATGAAATACGCCATACACAAAGGCCCGCCTTACCGTGACCTGCTGCTTGCAGCAACATGCACTATACAGCTATCAAAGTATAGATATCACCAACAACACTTGGGCATGCGCCACATATCACAATGCTTAGGGCTGTCAATGGGCCAGTACTTTAAAAAAAAATAACATGCAAGTGGGGGGAAAAAGCTGTAAGTTAGAGAGGCCAAGTGCATCCAAATGGAATCTGTTGAGTTGCATGCAGCCAGCAAGCCACAATATGAGGAATATTGACCAATAAAACAAAGAATGTACAGGCATACCCCACTTTTAAGTACACAATGGGAGCAAAGCATGTATGTAAAACGAAAAAGTACTTAAAGTGAAGCAATACATAGTTACATAGCTGAAAAGAGACTTGCGTCCATCAAGTTCAGCCTTCCTCACATTTGTTTTTTGCTGTTGATCCAAAAGAAGGCAAAAAAACCCAGTTTGAAGCACAAATTTGCAACAAGCTAGGAAACAAAAAAATCCTTCTTGACCCCAGAATGGCAGTCAGATTTATCCTTGGATCAAGCAGTTATTACCCTACATTGAAAGATTATATCCTTGAATATTCTGCTTTTGCAAGTATGCATCTAGTAGCTGTTTGAACATCTGTATGGACTCTGATAAAACCACTTCTTCAGGCAGAGAATTCCACATCCTGATTGTTCTTACAGTAAAAAAACCTTTACTTTGCCTTAGACTAAATCTTCTTTCTTCCAGTCTAAACGCATGGCCTCGTGTCCTATGTAAAGTCCGGTTTGTGAATAGATTTCCACACAATGGTTTGTATTGGCCCGAATATATTTGTATAATGTTATCATATCCCCTCTCAGGCGACGTTTTTCTAAACTAAATAGGTTTAAATTTGTTAACCTTTCTTCATAGCTGATATGTTCCATTCCTTTTATTAATTTTGTAGCCTGCCTGTCACATATTCATCCGCTTATAGAAATGTGGTTAATGACATTTACTGTCCACACAGGAAAAGTTGTGCCGAGCAGCAACCTAATCCACAGAAGGGTTAATGCTGAGCAGTAATTGTGCAAATGAAACCTGGTGTCATGTATTCATCTGCTTAGAGAAAAGTGATTAATGACATTTACTGTCCACACAGGAAAAGTTGTGCCGAGCAGCAACCTAATCCACAGAAGGGTTAATGCTGAGCAGCAATTATGCAAATGAAACCTGGTAACTGACTTTGGGGTCAAAGGCCGGTTACAGCCTATCAGAACTAAAGGAGGGGTATTTAGGCCCAGTTCTCAGCCTGCTCAGTGCCCTGTCGTGGTTTCCCTTGTGGTTGTCTGAGAGCGCGTTCCTGTTTATAGTTTTCTACCTGGTTTTTGACTTTGGCTTTGTTTATTGACTTCTCTATATTCTGGTATCCTGACTCCTGGCTTTCCTCATCGCTGTGTCCCTTTCTGTGTTCCCTGACCTCGGCTAGTATTTTTGACTATTCTTTGTACGTTAAATCCGGCCATTCTAAGGACCGGTAATACGTTACTTATTTGTCATCCGTGCTGTACAGTTCTACGTGCTGGATCAAACAGTAATCCTGACATTACGACATGGCCATAGATCCTGTAGAACTGTGTCAGCACATAGCTGCTTGCGAGAGGAAATTAGAGGAGAATGATCACCGCATGGATCAATTCACTCAGGCTTTAAGTACGCTTCTCGCTAGAACGGAGCATCTGCAGCCTGCAGCGTCTCCTCCTATAGCACCTCTACCCTGTGTACCTCCACCCACTGTTAATAGGACTCCTTGCATCTCCTTATCACCATCCCTACAGTTTGATGGCAATATCCAGGAATGCAGGGGTTTTCTTAATCAGGTGGAGTACCATTTTGAGGCCTCACCAGGGTCATTCCCCACGGACAGAGCAAGAATTGGTTATCTAATGAATCAATTAAAGGGCAAGGCCCTTGCCTGGGCTAATCCGTTGTGGGAGAGTAATCGGAGCATAGCTCATAATTACCAGGAATTCCTTGCCGAATTCAAGCTCACGTTTGAGCCATTGGGTAGAGAGGATGACGCCTCCACTGCCCTAATGCACATCAGACAAGGTAACCGGTCTATCTCGGATTATGCTATTGAATTCCGTACCTTAGCTTCCGAGGTAGACTGGACTAACAATGGGTTAATCTCAGCATTCAAAAAGGGTCTCTCAGAGACTATACTAGATGAGATAGCCGCTAAAGAATTACCTAAGAGTCTTAACGAATTTATTACGTTTGTCATGCATATTGATAATAGGTTAAGACTCAGAGAAGTCACCAGAAGCAAGACCAGACGTACGGCTATGTCCCTAGCACCTCAATTCTCTAAACCTGTTTTGTCTAACCTCCCTGTACAGTCCGAACCCGAACCTATGCAGTTGGGGGTCACTAGACTGTCAGAGGCTGAAAAACAGTATAGGAGAAGGGAGGGGTTATGCCTATATTGCGGTAGAAAGGGACATATGATAACTAATTGTCCAGTGCGTCCGGAAAACTTCCGCACCTAAGAACCTTAAGGGGACAGATCTTAGGTGTGATGGAGTTGTCCTCTAACAAAAACAAAAGTAGATTCCTCCTTGAGGTATCTATTTCCCTTGATAACAAGAAGTTTTCTTGCAGTGCCCTAATGGACTCAGGTGCTGCTGGAAATTTTATTGATGTCCAGTTTATTAGGGGTAATGAGATACCGGTCAGGGAGAGACCTACGCCGCTAGCTGTAGAGGCTATTGATGGTAGACCACTCACACAACCGCTTATAACCCACAAAACTGTCCCTATTACGATCTCCATTGGGGCCTCCCTGTCAGGGTCCCACGGGCGGCTGCGAGGGGAGGCTGCAGTCCGCTCGCGGCACTCACCCTCCAGCCGTCCGCGGTCCCCCTTCAGCCGTGTGCTCGGCGGGCGGCACCCTCTCTCCCACGGGTGCCGTCCGCCTCTTCCTCTGTGTCTCCCAGCGGCAGCATGATGGCTGCTGGGAGACCGCCCACTTTAACCAACGCCGGGGTCAGTCACCTGACCCGGCGTTAAAGGCACAGTGCCTCAATCACAGTGGGAGGTTTAGATATCTCCCACGTGTGATTGTTAATTCTGATTGGAAATTATCCAATCAGAATTAACCTTTGGATTTATATACTTACCTTTCCTGTTCCTCTTCGCCCTGTTGTGGTCTTTGCTTGTTAGTATTGATTCTGAACTTGTGCTTCTGGTTACGTACTCCCTGGCTTGTTATCTGACTTTGTGACTTTCTCCTACCCTTTGACCTCGGCTTGTCTATCGTTATTCTGTCTTCTGGTTCCCCTTACTCGGCTTGTTTCCTGACTATTCTTTGTGTGCTTAGCCCGGCCACTCTAAGGTCCGGTACTGCACTTTGTGTGTGTGTGTTGGCGTGTTTGGTTCCTCGAATCGTGACATTACAACAGGGCCATAATGGAACCTGCTGACATACCACAGCTCCTAGTTAATCAGGAGGCTAGAATGGATGGCTTGGACCACCGTATGGACCAGTTTGCCCAAGCTTTACAAACCATACTGGCTCGTACTGCACACTTGCAACCTGCCGTCCAGGAGGCTGCTGCTGCTGTGCCCGAACCCATTCCCACTCCGGTACCCGTTCCTGCTCATGTTGTTCACATGACACCGCCACAACGCTACAGCGGTGACCCAGCATTGTGTCGTGGTTTCCTTAACCAAATTGACATCCATTTGGTGATGAATCCACGTTCCTATCCCACTGACAGATCCAAAATTGCCTTTTTGATTAACCACCTGTCCAGGAAAGCTTTAGCATGGGCTAACCCCATGTGGGAGAATACATCTCCTATGTCCTTTGTAGATTTCTTGACAGCTTTCAAACGTATGTTTGATCAACCTGGTGGGGTTGCCTCTGCTGGCAAAGCTCTGCTTAGGGTACGACAGGGTAATAGATCTGTAGCGGATTATACTATCGAATTCCGCACGCTAGCAGCTGAAGTGGTTTGGAATAATGACGCCCTCGTAAAAGCCTTTCAGGAGGGTTTGGCCGCCTACATACTGGATGAAATAGCATCCAGGGAATTGCCTGTTCTTCTAGATGATGTCATAGATTATGTCATTCTTATTGATAACCGTATTAGAGAGAGGCGTAGTCAAAGACGGATGGATACACGGGCATTACCTACTGCTTTACTAGCACTACCCGCTCCTAGTCAACCAACCCCCGAACCCATGCAATTGGGTGCTACGGGGCTAACTGAGGCTGAAAGAGCATATCGTAGAAGGGAGGGGTTATGCCTTTATTGTGGAACGAGGGGGCACCACTGTAATGCCTGCCCTAAGTTACAGGGAAACTACAGCACCTAAGGCCTAGAGAGGGGTCGGCCTCGGGTGTTATGACTTTGTCCCCTCATGTGTCCATCTCCAGACCGTTTATTACGGTTTCTCTTTTGGTCAATAAAACCACCATAACCACCAAAGCCTTGATCGATTCAGGTGCGGCAGACAACCTTATGGATGAGAACTTCGCTAAAACCGCAGCCTTAACTCTGATCCAAAAGGCCACACCCTTGGTCGTTGAGGCCATAGATGGTAGACCACTTGAGAAACCTCTGGTGACCCATGAGACCCAAGAAATAGTGATGTCTGTGGGTGTTTTGCATAAGGAAAGGTTAACCTTCCAAATAATTGACTCCCCTACTGCTTCCATCGTTCTGGGTTTTCCCTGGTTAGTGAAACACAACCCTGTTCTCGATTGGGGTTGCTTGGATATACTATCCTGGGGGGAATCCTGTCAACGAGACTGTATGGCTCATGTACGTCCTGTTTGTTTACTCAACGTGCCCACGGCTAAACCACTTTCTGTTTCTGTCCCTTCTGTATATGCAGACCTTGCATTGGTTTTTGAAAAGAGGGAGGCAGATAAGCTACCTCCGCATCGTGACTATGACTGTGCCATAAACCTATTACCGGGCACTATGCCCCCTAGGGGTAAGGTCTACCCTCTTTCTGAGAAAGAAAACCAGGTCATGGAGGAGTACATACGAGAATCCTTAAGGAAAGGTTTTATTAGAAGGTCCTCCTCTCCTGCTGGTGCTGGTTTCTTTTTTGTGGCAAAGAAGGAGGGCGATTTGAGGCCGTGTATAGACTACAGGGGTCTGAACAATATAACGGTTAAAAACGCCTACCCTATCCCCCTCATCACTGAGTTGTTTGATCGCGTTAAAGGTTCTAAGTACTTTACTAAACTAGACCTCAGGGGGGCTTATAACCTTATCCGTATAAAGGAGAATGATGAGTGGAAGACAGCGTTCAATACGCGTAGTGGGCATTATGAATACCTGGTCATGCCTTTTGGACTGTGTAATGCTCCTGCTGTGTTTCAGGATCTCATAAACGATGTCCTTAGGGATCTATTGCATGTCTGTGCCGTGGTGTACCTTGACGACATACTTGTATATTCTCCTGATTTGAAGTCACATCATAAACATGTTAGGATGGTGCTTAAAAAATTATTACAGAACGGACTTTATTGTAAGTTAGAAAAATGTCTGTTCGATCAGACCTCTGTGCAATTCCTGGGATATATAATTTCTGAACAGGGTTTTAGTATGGATCCTGCTAAATTGGAAGCTATACTGTCCTGGCCACTTCCCCAAGGACTTAAGGCTATCCAGCGTTTTATAGGTTTTGCTAACTATTATAGAAAATTTATAAAAAACTTCTCACCACTTATCTCCCCTATCACAAAGCTGACTAAAAAAGGTCTACACCCTAGGGTTTGGACTCCTGAAGCCCTTAAAGCCTTTGAAACTCTCAAGAAAGCATTTGCCTCTGCTCCAGTACTACACCACCCTAATCCTTCTCTTCCCTTTGTTATGGAAGTAGACGCTTCTGAATCGGGGGTGGGAGCAGTACTATCACAAAGGTTATCGTATGACGAACCCCTCCATCCCTGTTGTTTCTTTTCTAAAAGGTTGTCTGATCCAGAAAAGAATTACGATGTTGGGAACAGAGAACTATTAGCTATTGTGTTAGCTTTTAAGGAATGGAGGTACTTATTAGAGGGTTCTAGACACAAAATTATGGTTCTAACAGATCATAAGAACCTCTCCTATATAGCCGATGCTAGAAGGTTGTCCGCCCGACAGGCTAGATGGTCTCTATTCCTTTCGCGATTCCAATACATTATTACCTATAGACCTGGTTGCCGTAATGCCAAAGCTGATGCTATCTCTCGACAGTATGAACCTTTAGAATTTGTTAACCCAACCCCTGAACCTATTGTACCAGCTTCTCAGATCATAGCTGCTACCCGTTTGGTTGTTTCATCTCCCTTCCTTGAGAATATTAAGACATACCAAACCCAAGCGCCTCAGGAGACGCCTGTTGGTAAACTATACGTGAAAGTAAGTGACAGAAAAAAGTTGTTAACATTATTTCACACCGCCAAAACTGCTGGTCATCCGGGGGTTACCAAGACTTATAAGAGCCTCCTTCAACAGTTCTGGTGGCCTTCACTCAAGCGAGACGTAATGGATTTTGTTCAGGCTTGTCGGGTCTGTACGCAGTGTAAGTCTCCTAATATGATGCCTCTATCTATACCCAAGAAACCATGGACCCACTTGTCCATGGATTTTATTGTAGACCTTCCTCCTTCTGATGGTCAGACGGTGATATTAACGGTGACGGATAGGTTCTCTAAAATGGCCCACTTTATTCCACTTAAGAAACTACCCTCTGCGATTCAGCTTGCCCAGGTGTTTGCCAAGGAAGTGTTCCGCTTGCATGGGGTACCTCAGGATATTGTTTCTGACAGGGGCCCGCAATTTGTCTCTCGGTTTTGGAGGGGCTTTTGTGCTGAGATGGGGGTCTCCTTGTCGTTCACTTCCTCCTATCACCCGCAATCTAATGGTGCAGCCGAACGTGCTAATCAGTCTGTGGAATTGTATTTGCGCTGCTTCACTAATGCGCACCAGGACGACTGGTCTCGCCTTCTTCCGTGGGCTGAATTTGCCAGGAATGCGGTGTCTCATTCGTCTACTGGCTTAAGTCCTTTTGAGGTTGCTTATGGGTTTCAGCCTTCTGTCCTTCCCGGAGCATTCTCTGACAAGGGAATGCCCGCCTTGGACCAGCACCTCGCCTCTTTACGGAAGACGTGGGATCAGGTCCATATTGCTTTGTCTCGTTCAGCAGCTGCTCAGAAGAAGTTCGCTGATCGCCATAGGGGTGCGACCCCTTCTTATGCTCCGGGTGATAGGGTGTGGTTGTCCTCCTAGAACCTCCGTCTCAGGGTCCCCTCCATGAAGTTTGCTCCCAGGTTTCTTGGTCCCTACAAAGTGTTACGTAGGATTAACCCCGTTTCCTACTCCCTGGACTTGCCTCCTTCCATGCGTATTCCGCACACGTTTCACGTTTCGCTTTTGAAGCCCTTGCTGTGTAACCGGTTCTCTCGTCCTCTCGGACGGCCCGTTTCCCCTCGTACTGTCTCTAGTGACGTGTTCGAAGTAGCTGCCCTTCTCGACTCTCGTGTTTCTAGGGGTCGGCTGCAATACCTGGTGGATTGGAAGGGTTACGGCCCTGAGGAGCGGTCTTGGGTTTCGAGCTCTGATTTACACGCCCCCTCTTTAGTCCGCTCCTTTCATGCCCGGTTTCCTTTGAAGCCTTCTGCTTCCCGCCCTCCAGGCGGTCTTCGAGGGGGGGGTACTGTCAGGGTCCCGCGGGCGGCTGCGAGGGGAGGCTGCAGTCAGTTCGCGGCACTCACCCTCCAGCCGTCCGCGGTCCCCCTTCAGCCGTGTGCTCGGCGGGCGGCACCCTCTCTCCCATGGGTGCCGTCCGCCTCTTCCTCTGTGTCTCCCAGCGGCAGCATGCATGACGCTGCACGCTGGGAGACCGCCCACTTTAACCAACGCCAGGGTCAGTCACCTGACCCGGCGTTAAAGGCACAGTGCCTCAATCACAGTGGGAGGTTTAGATATCTCCCACGTGTGATTGTTAATTCTGATGGGAAATTATCCAATCAGAATTAACCTTTGGATTTATATACTTACCTTTCCTGTTCCTCTTCGCCCTGTTGTGGTCTTTGCTTGTTAGTATTGATTCTGAACTTGTGCTTCTGGTTACGTACTCCCTGGCTTGTTATCTGACTTTGTGACTTTCTCCTACCCTTTGACCTCGGCTTGTCTATCGTTATTCTGTCTTCTGGTTCCCCTTACTCGGCTTGTTTCCTGACTATTCTTTGTGTGCTTAGCCCGGCCACTCTAAGTCCGGTACTGCACTTTGTGTGTGTGTGTGTTGGCGTGTTTGGTTCCTCGAATCGCGACACTCCCATAGGGAGGAGATGACGTTTCAGGTTATTACTTCTCCATCATGTTCTATCATATTAGGGTTTCCGTGGTTGAGTAAGCACAATCCCTATATTGACTGGGCTAATGGGGAGATATTAGAATGGGGTAAAGAGTGTATGGGGAGATGTATAAAACCAGTACTAAAGAGATTGGATACTATTGACCTTCCCACTACCACTCCCCAAACTCCTGGAGTTCCCATACAATACCGAGAACTTCAGGAGGTGTTTAACAAGGCTCAATCGATGTATTGCCTCCCCACAGAGCATATGACTGTGCCATTAACCTGTTTCCAGGCGCTATGCCACCT
This sequence comes from Pelobates cultripes, assembly GCA_933207985.1. NCBI lineage: Eukaryota > Metazoa > Chordata > Amphibia > Anura > Pelobatidae > Pelobates > Pelobates cultripes. The sequence goes on from OW240923.1 coordinate 73,759,486, forward strand.
AAGGGGGCAGTTTATGCCTTATCTCCCCAGGAGAGTAAAATAATGGAGGAATACATCAAAGAATCCTTGAGCAAAGGGCACATAAGAAAGTCATCCTCACCAGCTGGTGCAGGATTCTTTTTTGTTGAGAAAAAGGGTGGTGAGTTACGCCCTTGCATAGACTACAGGGCACTTAATAAAATCACTGTAAAAAATGCATACCCTATTCCACTCATTTCCGAATTGTTCGATAGACTTCAGGGAGCTAAAGTATTTACTAAGCTTGACCTTAGGAGCGCTTACAATTTGGTTAGAATTAAAGAGAATCATGAGTGGAAGACGGCATTTAATACCCATAGTGGACACTATGAATATCTGGTAATGCCATTTGGGTTATGCAACGCCCCGGCCGTATTCCAAGACTTTATAAATGATGTACTCAGGGAATTCATTTACTCATTTGTCTTGGTTTATTTGGACGATATTTTGGTGTATTCCCCTGATCTTCAAACTCACCACTCCCATGTGAAACAGGTTCTGCAGACGTTGTTGAAAAATAAACTTTATTGTAAATTAGAAAAGTGCATATTTGACCAGCCTGAAGTCCACTTTTTGGGTTACAACATCTCTGCATCGGGATTTCAAATGGATCCTAAAAAACTAGAGGCTGTACTACACTGGCCATTACCCTCTGGTTTAAAAGCCATTCAAAGGTTTATTGGTTTTGCCAACTATCAGGGCCGTCTTTAACGCGGGGCAAACGGGGCAGCTGCCCCGAGCCCAGTTACTCCTGGGGGCCCAAGGCAGCTGCCCCGTGGGCCCCGCTGCCCTCAAAAAAAAAAAATGTTCCCAGACGATTTAGGCGGGCCCCGCACTGTAAGGATTCCCACCGGGTGGCCCATGAACTTAGGACCACCCAGTGGGCTTGTACCAGCAGGGGGCCGGTCAGGCGCTGTGGCCCTTTAACAGCGCGACCGGGCCCCTTGCTTTTCGGCAGTGCTGGGAGGAAGTGACAGCCGAGAGTCACTTCCTCCCATAAAGAGAGCTGCTGCGCGGAGAGGGCAGAAGGAGCGGCACGGCCAGTAGGAGGAGGAGGCAGTGAGGATGGCTCCTCACTCGGATCAGCCTCAGGCAGCACACTGGACCCCAGGGATGCCACCCTGCAGCAAAAGGTAGGAAACTTGAGGGTGGGCTTCAAAATGTAAATTTTACATGTATGTCAGTATGTCTGTCCATGTATGTGTGTGTGTGTGTGTGTCAGTATGTCTGACAGTGTATGTATCTGTGTGTGTCAGTAAGTCTGTGTGTTTGTCAGTATGTCTGACAGTGTATGTATCTGTGTGTGTCAGTAAGTCTGTGTGTTTGTCAGTATGTCTAACAGTGTATGTATCTGTGTGTGTCAGTAGGCCTGTGTGTGTCAGTATGTCTGACAGTGTATGTGCCCATGTGTGTGTCAGTATGCCTATCAGTGTATGTGTCTGTGTGTGTCAGTATGTCTGACAGTGTATGTGCCCGTGTGTGTGTCAGTATGCCTATCAGTGTATGTGTCTGTGTGTGTCAGTATGTCTGCCAGTGTATGTGCCTATCAGTGTATGTATCTGTGTGTGTCAGTAAGTCTGTGTGTTTGTCAGTATGTCTAACAGTGTATGTATCTGTGTGTGTCAGTAAGTCTGTGTGTTTGTCAGTATGTCTAACAGTGTATGTATCTGTGTGTGTCAGTAGGCCTGTGTGTGTCAGTATGTCTGACAGTGTATGTGCCCATGTGTGTGTCAGTATGCCTATCAGTGTATGTGTCTGTATGTGTCAGTATGTCTGACAGTGTATGTGCCCGTGTGTGTGTCAGTATGCCTATCAGTGTATGTGTCTGTGTGTGTCAGTATGTCTGCCAGTGTATGTGCCTGTGTGTCAGTATGTCTACCAATGTGTCTGTATGTGTGTGTGTGTGTGTGTATGTGTATGTACCTGGTGTGTGTATGTGTGTGTCAGGCATATACACTGATATACATACTGACACAGGCACATACAATGACAAACATACTGACACACAGATACATACACTGACAGACATTCTGACACACACACACACAGGCACATACACTGATAGACATACTGACACCCACACAGGCGCATATATAGACATACTGACACACACACAGGCACATACACTGATAGATATAATGAAACACACACACACACACAGGCACATATACAGACACACACACACACATACACACACACACACACACACACAGCCACATACGCTGATATACATACTGTGTGTGTGTCAGTATGTCTGTATATGTGCCTGTTTGTGTGTGTCAGTATGTCTATCAGTGTTTGTACCTGTGTGTGTGTCAGTATATGTATCTGTATGTCAGTATGTTTGTCATTGTATGTGCCTGTGTGATAGTATGTATCAGTGTATGTCTCGGTATATCTATCATTGTATGTATTTTTGTGTGTCAGTATGTCTCAGTTTATCTGTCTGTGTGTCTGTGTGTGTATCTGTGTGCGTATCTGTATGTAGTCAGTGTGTGTATCTGCATGTGTGTCAGCGTGTGTACCTGTGTGTCTGAGCATCTGATGACCAACATTAAATACAAATACACCCCTCCATTCAAACTTCAACATTACATACAAACACAGTCCTGCTTTGAAATGTCAACACTTCATACAAACACACCTCTGTGTTAAACACTAAAATTATTTATAAACACACCCCTACATTCAAAAACCAGCATTACACTTAAATGCACGCTTGCATTCAAATACCACATACAAACACATTCACACAAACATACTCCATACAAAAACATGCTTACATTCAAACACAAAAAACACAGTGCTAAATTCAACCCTGCAAGCATGGGAAATTGGTAGAGCCCCAGCTGTCAAAGCATTGCTGGAGTTGCATAACAGATAGGGTTCTACCTTCTTTCCAACCTTGTGATTGGGGGCCCAATGAAATTCTTGAACCAGGGCTCTTTCTACTTTAGTTCCACCACTGCGTTGGGGTGGAAGGCGTGATTGCATGCCAGGGAGTGGGTCCAGGGGGCCCAAGCAAATGCTTGCCCAGGGCCCAATCAATATTAAAGACGGCCCTGCCAACTATTACAGAAGATTCATCAAGGGATTTTCTTCTGTAATAGCCCCAATCACAAATATGACTCGCAAAGGGGTTAGTAGCACGGTATGGTCCAAAGAGGCTGTGAATGCTTTTAAGACTCTTAAACAAAGATTTGCCTCTGCGGACATACTAAAACATCCTGACACCAGTCAACCTTTTATATTGGAGATTGATGCATCCGAGACAGGGGTAGGGGCTGTTCTCTCTCAGAGAGAAAGCCAGGGAACACCATTGCATCCTTGTGGCTACTTCTCCAGAAAGATGTCTCCTGCTGAGCGCAACTATGATATTGGCAATAGAGAACTGTTGGCCATTATTCTTGCCCTCAAGGAGTGGCGACATCTTTTGGAGGGTTCCAGGGACCCCCTGTTGATCATAACCGACCACAAAAATCTGGCATAGATAGGGGATGCCAAACGTTTGTCTTCCAGACAGGCTAGATGGTCACTGTTCCTTTCACGTTTTAACTTTCTCATTACTTATAGACCTGGTTCTAAAAATACCAAGGCTGATGCCTTGTCCAGGCAATTTGATAATGAGTCAGCTCCGGAACAGATGACATCTCCTATTATTCCAGCAGAGTGTATTATTGCTACTACTGTCCTCTCACTGTCTTCTCCACTGCTTGGCACCATACTGGAGGCCCAGCCTCAGGCGCCCAGTGGTAAACCGTGTGATAAACTGTTCGTTCCCCTATGTGAAAGGGTTAATATCATGAAAGTGTTCCATGACAATATAACTGCTGGACACCCGGGCATCAATAAGTCCACTGCCGCGATCACTAGATCATTTTGGTGGGATTCACTCAGGAAAGATGTAAAGGAGTATGTGCAGGCATGTTCTGTGTGTGCAGTTTCTAAGGTGACTCATGCACTTCCTTGTGGCCTGTTGCAGCCTCTTCCTGTTCCTGAGATTCCATGGTCCCACCTATCCATGGACTTTATTGTTGAGCTTCCTAGCTCTGCTGGGTTCACTACTATTCTCATGGTTGTAGACCGATTTTCTAAGATGGCTCACTTCATTCCTCTCAAGAAGTTGCCATCTTCGCAAGATTTGGTCCTAATTTTCATACGTGAAATTGTCCGTTTGCATGGCATCCCCCACAATATTGTGTCTGATAGGGGCTCTCAGTTTGTGTCCAGGTTCTGGAGGGCGTTCAGTAAACAATTGGGGATTGATCTCTCCTTCTCCTCCTCCTACCATCCACAGACCAATGGTACAGCTGAGAGGGCTAACCAGTCATTAGAAGTTTAGTTGCGTTGTTTTATTAATAGCACACAAGACAATTGGTCCGAACTACTCCCGTGGGCCGAGTTCGCTAGAAACAATGCTGTTCATTACTCCTCTGGGCACAGTCCATTTTTTGTCAATAATGGTAGGCATCCTACGGTTCTCCCTGCGGTATTTTCTGATACTGCCATTCCTGCTCTGGATGAGCGTCTGGCCTCCATTCGGGATACCTGGGTTAAGGTTCAAACTGCTCTAGGGGCTGCTGCTGAACACTTCAAACATTTTGCTGATAAGCGTAGGAGTGCCAACCCGGTGTACCAAGTGGGGGACCGGGTTTGGTTGTCATCTCGCAACATCAAGCTTAAGGTCCCTAGCATGAAGTTTGCCCCCAGATTCCTTGGTCCCTATAGAGTGCTTCGTAGGATCAATCCAGTGTCTTACTCTCTGGCTCTTCCTGCATCTTTAGGGATTCCTAACACTTTTCATGTGTCCTTACTCAAACCTCTTGTCTGCAATAGATATACTGTTCCTTGTGTTCCTCCCCCTCCGGTGGTGGTGGGTGGTCAGGAAGAGTATGAGGTATCTTCTATCGTGGATTCTAGGTTTTCTCGGGGCACTTTACAGTACTTGGTTGTTTGGAAAGGTTACGGTCCTGCTGATCATTCTTGGGTTTCGGCTCCTGACCTGCATGCGGGCCGTAAGATCCGCGCTTTTCACGCTAAATTTCCTCTCAAGCCTGGTCCTGTCCGCCCGGTGGGCGTTCTTCAGGTGGGGGGTAATGTCACATATTCATCCGCTTATAGAAATGTGGTTAATGACATTTACTGTCCACACAGGAAAAGTTGTGCCGAGCAGCAACCTAATCCACAGAAGGGTTAATGCTGAGCAGTAATTGTGCAAATGAAACCTGGTGTCATGTATTCATCTGCTTAGAGAAAAGTGATTAATGACATTTACTGTCCACACAGGAAAAGTTGTGCCGAGCAGCAACCTAATCCACAGAAGGGTTAATGCTGAGCAGCAATTATGCAAATGAAACCTGGTAACTGACTTTGGGGTCAAAGGCCGGTTACAGCCTATCAGAACTAAAGGAGGGGTATTTAGGCCCAGTTCTCAGCCTGCTCAGTGCCCTGTCGTGGTTTCCCTTGTGGTTGTCTGAGAGCGCGTTCCTGTTTATAGTTTTCCACCTGGTTTTTGACTTTGGCTTTGTTTATTGACTTCTCTATATTCTGGTATCCTGACTCCTGGCTTTCCTCATCGCTGTGTCCCTTTCTGTGTTCCCTGACCTCAGCTAGTATTTTTGACTATTCTTTGTACGTTAAATCCGGCCATTCTAAGGACCGGTAATATGTTACTTATTTGTCATCCGTGCTGTACAGTTCTACGTGCTGGATCAAACAGTGCACTCTGCACTTTCTAGTGCCCTACTATCCTTCTTTAGAACAGGTGCCCAAAATTGCACAGCATATTCAAATACGGGGTCTTACCAGTGATTTATAAAGAGGCAAAATTATATTCTCATCCCGAGAATTAATGCCCTTTTTCATGCATGACAATACCTTACTGGCCTTGGCCACTGCTGATTGACATTGCACATTGTTGCATAGTTTGTTGTCTATAACAATTCCCAAGTCCTTTTCGTGTGTTGTTGTCCCTAATTCGCTTCCATTATGGGTATACGTTGTTTGTGTATTCTTTACGCTGAAGTGCATAACTTTGCATTTTTCAACATTAAATTTCATCTGCCATTTGAGTGCCCAGTCCCCCAGTCTATCTAAATCCCTCTGCAACAAAGTAATGTCTTGCTCACATTGCAGATGACACAAAACTTTGTAAAATAATACAAACACTGAAACATGACTTTCAATGCTGTCTTCAAGATCATTTATAAACATGTTAAATAGAAGGGGTCCCAGAACAGACCCCTGAGGGACACCACTTGCCACCTCTGTCCAGCTTGAAAATTTACCATTAATGACAACTCTTTGTACTCTGTTTTTAAGCCAATGTTCTACCCAAGAACAAGCATTTTCATCTAGACCGATTTCCTTGAGTTTGAACACTGATCTATTGTGTGGAACTGTATCAAATGCCTTGGCAAAATCCAAATAGATCACATCCATGGCAACACCCTGATCTATACTTCTACTTACTTCTTCGTAGAATGCAATTAAGTTAGTTTGACATGACCTGTGCTTCATAAAACGGTGCTGATTTTTGCTGATAACCATGTTCTTCTCAAGTAATTCTTGAATATTATCCCTTAATAACCTTTCAAATATTTTACCAGCCACAGAAGTTAAGCTCACAGGTCTATAATTTCCAGGCAAGGATTTTGAACCCTTTTTGAATATAGGAACCACATCTGCCTTCCTCCAATCCTCTGGAACACTTCCTGAAAGAAAAGAATCTTGAAAGATTAAAAACAGAGGTTCACTTATTTCTACACTTAGTTCCTTAAGTAACATAGAAACATAGAATGTGACGGCAGATAAGAACCATTCGGCCCATCTAGTCTGCCCAATTTTCTAAATACTTTCATTAGTCCCTAGCCTTATCTTATAGTTAGGATAGCCTTATGCCTATCCCACGCATGTTTAAACTCCTTTGCTGTGTTAACCTCTACCACTTCAGCTGGAAGGCTATTCCATGCATCCACTACTCTCTCGGTAAAGTAATACTTCCTGATATTTTTAAACCTTTGTCCCTCTAATTTAAGACTATGTCCTCTTGTTGTGGTAGTTTTTCTTCTTTTAAGTACATGTGGATGGATACCGTCAGGCCCTTGAGCTTTGTTTATATTAACTTTCTTTAGTTGCTGCAGCACCTTGTCTTGAGTTAACCAATTACAATTATTCTGCAAGTTTTTAGTAGCAATCATTTGCACATCTATTGCCATGGGTTCTTCCTTAATATATACCATTTCCTGTTCACTCGCGGACATTAGAGGCACAGGAATGTCTGTACTCACAAGGCACCTTTACGTACACTAGCGGGAATGTCTGTACTCGCGAGGCACCTTTACGTACAGTAGCGGGTATGTCTGTACTCGCGAGGCACCTTTACGTACACTAGCGGGTATGTCTGTACTCCTGAGGCACCTTTACGTACACTAGCGGGAATGTCTGTACTCGCGAGGCACCTTTACGTACAGTAGCGGGTATGTCTGTACTCGTGAGGCACCTTTACGTACACTAGCGGGTATGTCTGTACTCGAGGCACCTTTACGTACACTAGCGGGAATGTCTGTACTCGCGAGGCACCTTTACGTACACAAGCGGGTATGTCTGTACTAGCGAGTGTACTGAAAGGGAGTGTATGTAAAGCGGGGTATGCCTGCACAAACTTCAGCCATGAGTGTCCAGGTACGACACATGGAGACTAAAGTTGCTATTTATTTCCTTATGTTCCTCCCACTGGATTGGGCGGTTGATAGATCACCAGGTACACCTTTATTGCAGTTTAATTACATTGTGCAGGGCCTCAGTATACAATGTAGTTTTGAGCTTGATACAATAGATATACAGTACCTTGGTGGCATACGATAGAGCTATCCCAGATCTCGACTGAGGCTGACCTTACACATCCCCAACACTACCACCATAGTTTACCATACCTCCCAATAAAGGGAAGAATGAGAGGACAGGGGTTTGACAGACCTATAGGGCCGTGTCTGTAACATCACAAGTGTCACTGGCAAGGCCCAAAATTTGTGGTTTCACTTGGTAAGAGAACAAAACAGCCCAAAGAATAGTTATTTCAGCCTGGCGGGCTGACTAACATCCTCACTGGTCAGTTCCACTTACTGCAGACCAAACGCAGAGCACTGATGAAGCATATGGTCCTAATGCTCTGACACCATTCGGCATAGAGCATGCCTGTCTAATGACGAGTTCACTGTGGCTAGTTCCCTGGTGTCCTCAAATGGGAGACAGTAAGAACCCAACCTGGGGGAACAGCAGGATCTGTTACTACTGGTTGGGATTTCATTTTTTTTTTTTAGTTTGAGCAGTGGGATAAAGAGAGTGAGCCGTTATTCTGCAAGGGGTAAAAGAGTATGTTCATGGAGGGAGAGTCAATGCTATTAGTGTAATAAAGTGTTACAAGAGAACAAAGGAAAAGAAGCTGATGAGCAAAAAGGAGTTATTTCTTATACCTTACCTAGGCTAGTAAGTAATCAACAACTATTTAGTTCTGCAATTAAGGCTGAAAAGGCCATAAAGTAGCCACGTATTAGACCGTAAATTGAATTGTGCACTGCCCGCATCATCTATTCCTATATGTCCAACTTGACTTGTTGCAAATGATTATTATTCCACCTATAACCCAGCGCTGTTCATTATGTTGGCACTTTATAAATAATTTACTAACAAAATTCCATGTTCCCTTTGTGATTAAAGGGGATGCCATTATATATATATATAAATAATAGTGCCCTGTCTTATACAAGTGTACAGCAGCTGAGCACATTTACAGCCTCTTTTCCTTCTATTCATGAAAGACCCCACAAAGCTACATAGAAAAGGACATGTTAACATATTCCTTTTAATAAATTACCATACTCACAGCACTCTATGGATAACTACATGATTACTTTAACAGCTATATTCACAAATATTTAAAAAGTGAGTTTAAAATTTTAGGCCACATTAGCTTTGAATTTCAGAATTCAAATATTTCTCCTATTAATCTAGATTTCCAAGACAACTATTTTGGCCTAACATTTTAAAGGAATGCTCCAAATACCACAACTGATAAGTCTTGCTGTAATGGTTATAGCACCATTCTGACAGCCTCCCACAGTAATCTGTAAAACAGCTTTAGAACGGTTTGATATCTATCTTGGGTATGCCCGCCATCTGTGCCGTATAACATTGTTCTCTGCAGGTCAGATACAGTACCGTGCTCAGCTAACTTTCCAAGGAACATGGTCATGCTAAGCTCAATGGAGGTAACCAGATTCTCTTTCAAAAAGGATATGGGTGGAGAACTGTGGCTGTTCAATAGGACCCAAGTAAGCTGCCAAACTGTTCTAAAGTGACTTGACAAATCACTCTGGGAGGGCTCTAGTGTTATGGTGCTTGGATTGTTTCTTTAAGGTCACTTTTAATTCCCCACAATTCCTACTTTAGGAGTTTTCATCAAACAAATGCACATATATATGTTAAATCACATTTATGTTTAGGGCAACTCCCCCCCCCATCCCCCGAAATCTAGTTTAAAGAAACCCAGCAGTGTGCTGTAGTGCTTATGGTACTGAGCAGGCACCACCGCCGCCCCCCCTGTATAGAGTCAAGAATTCCGTTGTTAGTTATGTCCTAGGTCTCTGGATGTCTAGGTGGTAGGTATAGCCTCATCTGCCACCCTTTTTGCAAGAATGCCAATTTCCTGTCCAGATGGTACACAGAAAAGAAGACCACATGTACATGTCCTACTCCTTTTAATACCACATGTATTTGCAATATACAGAGAATTTTGTTCTACCAACTTGCAGAAACAAAACAAAACAAAAATAGTGTTTTTTTCTGACACCCATAAAATAAAAGCAGACCTTTTGTTTCTGTACTAAGGAGCTGGTTTATGGTTGTATTATTGAATACTTAGTTAGCTGCATCACTTTCACTCTTAAAATAATCGTAAAGCCTTAGCTTTTAAACAGCATTGATACACAGTGAATAATTAGAAGCTCAGTGCAACACAAATCACATTAATAAAAACATCCCACCCCTGGTGCAGGGTAAATGACAGGAGTATATTCCTAACTCAAATGTACAACTTAATTTTTCATTTAAACATAGAGAGATCCTTATTAGACTGTTGGTAGTCACTTTATACTTTTTGACATAAAATTATGGACAACTAGGAGGAGACACTATTAGCTTGTTATGCAAATAGACTTAATCCCTGATCCTCTCTTTAAATTAATAAGAGCATTCACTAAACTTTACATAGTGCGGTCACATGTTGCGTGTTCTACAAATGTAACTATTTGTTCTATTTGAGGGCAGATTTATTATTATTTTTTTTTAAATTAAGTTGCATTTAAATGCAAACCTAAGAAAGGGATAATGTTCGGCGTTTAGCAGTGAGTTGACGATACTGCATTTCTCCTGATGCGTACGGGAGAGGGTAAGGAAGGGAATGATGAATCTGAAACAGAAGGGGTGAGGTGGCATACAGAACGTAGAGTCCTTCGAAGTGTAACACCTGGCAACGCACTAGTAACAATGTACATAAAAATGTATTTACTCCATGGGTCCAGTATTGATTGTGTGTACAAAATAAAAGTGAATTATAAATTAATACTAGATATTTTTGTTTTGTTGCTTGACTGACTTTACTCTGGTAGCATTTACCAGACATATAACTCAGGCCAACAGTGCGATGACTAAAGGACAGACCATGTTCTTATGCAGGATTTGTAGACAGTGGGGAAGAGACGGGTTTTGGTGGCGGTTATAAGGGAGTATGTTAGCTTCTGCTGAAGAACACAAGAAAATAAGAGACTATTTGGAAGATTAGACAGGAGATAATGCAGTAAGGCTGGGCTTTGAAGATAGATGAACCCATCAGAGATCTAAAGTAGAGAAATAAGAGTAGGACAGGTATAAGGGATATTTGAATAAGAGGGGAAAAGATCAAGTAAGTCCAAAAGGTGTTGGAGCTGAGGGTGAAGGAGTCTGAAAGATGGGCACACGCACCCTTGATCAGTAGTGGAGGAGCATGGAATGACAGTGATTAAATAGTGACAGATGGAGAGCTGTGTGTTTTACTGGGTCCCTCCACAGCTATCCAGTGTTTAGAGAAGCATGACTGTACAAGGACACAGGTGCGGACAACCATTTCTTTTCCTGCCAGAAAGGAACCATATATATATATATCTATACAATACAAGGAATCCTGTGACCAGAAACAAGATATGGCATAGCCAGTGTTTACACTTCATTATTACCCTCCCAACCCTCCCCCCCAATCTTGCTTCTTCACTCGGTTTTCTTCTTCAGTGCTCCTGGGAGCTTGGCTTGGATCCTGCCGGGAAAAATGAAAGGATATTTTGTTAGACACTATTATTATAAATGGCTAGTGAGATCAGGATACTAAAGCATACCCGCTCAGTCACTGCACTCACAGCTTTATCATTCAACCCCTTATCCTATCCACTCCCAGAACCTGGTTTTATTCCTGATAGCCATCTGGTACTTACTTTTCGGTTATGGATTTTACTTGATTGTGTACCAGGGATACATAATGATCAATTTGTACCTGGAAACAAATAAAATAAAAGTTAAAATGAGGAGAGGTGAAGGGAATGTGTGTGTTTTAGCAAGATTGAGGAAATCGTAAGGGTGAAATATATGAAAATAATGGAAGAACGAGGAATAGTTTGCACTATGAAAGGATGTGTGAGAACATATGATTTGGGGAAGGAATTGGGAGGGGGAAATCAGACTTTTTCCTTGCTGATTGTGCTTTATTGCAGACACAGTAATCTTTGTTCTCTCATTACAAATGCATTGCTTAAAGTTGCATAATTCTAAACTCCTTATTTAATAATAGTAAAAAAAAAAAATATATATATATATATATAAAATTTAAAAAAAAAATCACATTGCTAAGTTGGCAGATAAATTATTAAACCTCCTTGCCATCTAACAGCTGATTACACTTAGGACGGGAAGTACTACTTGGAAGTAGATTTGGTGAAACTGTGGTCGGGTAGCGCACGTTCTCTCATTGCGGCTGCTATCTGTTTTCTTATGAACTCTGTATAGACAACCTTGGTAAAGTTCCTGTGTAGATTCTCTATATTCAATCTATCTGCCTCTTTATGGGAGCAGTGAGTTGCAGTAACAGGCGCTGTCTGCATAATTTGAACTCTACATCACCCATAGACTGACCCTTCAGCAGCCACATTGAAAATGCAGATGTTCACTTAATGAGAAAAGACAGAAAGTGCGTGGGGGTGGGTCAGGCTTTTTTTGAGGTCCCAGGTTGGATGGATATACACTTGAAACGTTGTCTAGTTTTTGCATTTTCAGTGCAGCTTGTAATGGACAGCCCTGTTTTCTTTTTTTTTTTTATTACCTTAAAATTTCCTCCTAAAATATAATTATATGGTTATAGTGTATAATTTTTTAACGGTGTACATCATTGGATTTTATAATGAAGCGTGTTGCAGACAACAGGGAAACAGAGGGATGTGGGCTTGTGTTAAAAGGCAAATGATAAATTACCTTATATTTCTCATAGACCAGGGGGGCAGTAAAAGCAACCAGCACTCCTAAAAAGCAAATATAAAAATAAATAAATAAGAAAACAGTATGCAAGTTTTGAGTAGAAATTCTGAGTAAAGATCATGGAGTTCTATAAAGTACTGCCACTACTATTCTTAAAGCACAACATTAAAACAACACTGTAGGGAGTTTTTCATGTGATTGACAACTGCCCAGGGTATGGGTAATTTTGTCCAAATCTGACAGCATTGATTGGTTAAAGGTGTCCCTACACAGATTAAATTGACATTACTATTGCACAAATGAAAAACTTTAGAAGTAGGGTTGCAGTTTTTTTTTATGTTACTTTGTCCAAATTAGGAAACCTTTTTTTTTTTTTTTTTGTGTTAAACTCTGCTTGGATCCACTGCAGTGGACCCTTGAAAGTGGACCCTTGAAAGAGATAGAAACAAGCATTGGGTATATACATATAATTTGGTATGTTTACATTTTCTGACCATGTCACAAGCACAATGTAAAAATAAAATGTTTATACCTTCCTAAAGCTGACCTTTTTTTTTTCCAGGCTACGCAACTGAATATAGCATAGGAAATTAATGGTCTTGATACACCGTGGGTTGGCCTGGGTGTAACTCCATCAGCATATATACAGACTTTGAGGAATAAAACAATATATTCTATAAAGGAAATTGCATGCTAAGTATATCTATCACAGTTTCAAAATTAATTTATCTAACACTGACCAGACATAAAAATTTAAAATATAACGGACTTCTAAATTAGTGAAAATTTAAATACATTAATTAAAATCAAAATTTTCTGCATGAAGCAAAAATGCATTATCTCCTTACTGAACGCAAGTAAAGAACGTATACCATGATTGCCATGGCAACTCATTTGTATAAAAAATACTAATACCACCTGTCAAAATGTTAGGAGTTCGTTCCTAAAGCCCCAGCTCCTGTGCTGTAAAAATTGTTTCCACATTAGTCACTCAACCTAGGGTAGCAATGGCAGGCTAGCAGTGCTGAGCTAACCTGGATCTAGCAGTTTCACTCACCCTTGCGCTTTGGATGACGGGAGAGCCCAGTTTTGCTAAATGACTTGGTTTGAAAGGACAGTGCCCAAAAACTCCTTGCCCCAAACGAGTAGAACAAGCTGTAGTCATTATGCTGCTTAATTGACCCTTAAACTGCAGGGTTTGCTAAAATATATTCCACCAGAAGACTTGTAGCTTTTATGGCCTGCTGGACCACATTAATTTCGGAGATCAATAATATAAGCATTACTAAGTTTGCTAATGGTAACATCTATTTATTAGCTTCTGGTTTGTTTAAAATTAGAATGTGCGCTGAGTGCTTCGAAAAAAAACCTTGGATTAAAGAGTGCTGTATAAGTAGCTTCTTATTACTGTTAAAAGGAAAGTCTAAGCATCATAAGTACTTTCCATTATTGCAAAGTGTGTGGTACTTAGGGCACCCTGAGCCCATTCTGATTACAGAGAATTATTGATGGCAATGATTAGCAAAAAAACTGCTGCCGCTAAAGACAGCCCACTTGGTCTGTCAATCGAGCAGCTTGGAAGACTTATTTTGGTTTTCTAAATATCAGCTTTATCTATAGTGAATGTGTACACCATATGCACAATATGGAGTGTCTCATCCTGATGTGGAAGGAGTCTTCATGCAGATGTAGGCAGACCCAAGTGGTTTGGAAATTTTAAAGAAATGCTGAAATAATGCATTAAACTTTAACTAAACTAATTAGATTTTTAGTTGACAAACTAACAATTCAAATGACTAAAACAAAATGGCATCTAAGTCAAAAGACTATGACAAAGACTAAAACAAAATTAACACTGGTTAAAAATCAACTCCCAGCTCAATGTAAGTGTCAGACAGGTCTGCACATCTGTTAGAGAGCACTTACCAAGAATGAGCAGAGTGATCCCGTTAAATACAGCTCCTACATAGGTCATCAGCCACATAAGAAGGGCCAGCTGAGAAAAGATAAACAATACAGCATGAGAGAGAAAACGCACTCCAAAAATCCTAGCTCTGCTGCAGAAAGTGACTTGGACACAATCAATTAATATAATACATTGATATTATTACAAGCGTCAGTGGCACACTTGCACGTAATGACTTTTTAATGCTCGTTTTGCCTTATGTATCTTTCTTCCTACCATGTTCTTTGCTGAGTCACATTATTCTAAGACTTGTTTGCAAGGAGAATGCTGTAACTGGTTGATGTACAGAAGAACCAGTCTGGCAAAACATACTTAATGTAGGAAAAGTCTACTCTGGTCGTTAACTCACAACCAGAAAACACAATCTAAACATTTTAAAAGTATATAGACTGTTGCTGAGTTCATATTTAAAGTAATATATTGGGGGTACATGGTTTTAAAGATTATAAGGTGTTTCATTGTATAATTTTAGATCCTGTCTGAAATATTTTAAAATAAAACCTTATTTATGTCACAGTAGTTAAGTGTTGTTTGTTGTTTCCCCCAAAAAATAGAATAAAACAAAGAAAAAGTGTACCTATGAGGGAACTATGAAAATGGTAGAGTATCACTTCTAGGGTAGCCAGAGTCCTTCCAGACTAAGTACTAAACCATAATCTCAAATTACTAAAAATAATTTTTATTTTATTAAATCAATATACTGAAAACTCAATATGTGCTGGCACTTAAAAGTGCTCATGTACATAAATAGGTGCGATGACTGCAAGTATATATGATAAATAGTATTATTAATTCTGTAGTAACACCCAGTGTGTGTCAAAGTGTGGTTAGCACTCCAATAAGGCTAATAAACACTAGGTAGCACCATACAAAGAAAGTCCAAGGTAATTCTATCCATAATGGTTGCTAGGAGGTAATGGCGTGTACCGAAACCATAAAGCATAATCTGGTATCAGCCATAGATGTTTGTATGCTGATATTAAATGCAAAACGCTGGAAAAATACCTAGCCGGAATGCTGAATATATAATGGAGTACTCAACGCTACACGGGTAAGGCTTATATTTGAAATCAAGTTAATATTGTTGTGGTGCCAAATTAAGCATAAGCCCACAAATATCTTGCAGTGTTAGGCACTAAACACTATCTCCCCCTCCGGAGAAAGAGGACAGCAGGTATCAAATACGCTGTCAGCGTATGACACATACACCTACAATATGCTCAATATAAGAGGAAAATCGCTAGCCAAGGGAGATGATACACTGAACAGTCTGTTACTGTCAGAAAGAATACTCGTAGAGAATTGCAATTACAAGGTGTATAGATAGAGGAGTTTAGTGTGTACGAAGGCACAGGGGGTTAATTTATCGTATCTCATGGTTACCCTTACCACAGTTTCGGAGCTAATCTAGCTACAAATGTGATGCCTACACTGTGTCTGAATTGCTACAAGCGCTACCTCAACAGCATAAATTCCCTGGTACGGAACACTGCAAGATATCTGTGGGCTTACATAGAAACATAGAATGTGACAGCAGATGAGAACCATTCGGCCCATCTAGTCTGCCCAATTTTCTAAATACTTTCATTAGTCCCTAGCCTATAGAAACATAGAATGCGACGGCAGATAAGAACCATTCGGCCCATTGCGCATAATTTGGCACCACAACGATATTAACTTGATTTCAAATATAAGCCTTACCCGTGTAGCATTGAGTACTCCATTATATATTCAGCATTCCGGCTAGGTATTTTTCCAGCGTTTTGCATTTAATATCAGCATACAAACATCTATGGCTGATACCAGATTATGCTTTATGGTTTCGGTACACATCATTACTCCCTAGCAAGCATTATGGATAGAATTACCTTGGAATTTCTTTGTATGGTGCTACCTAGTGTTTATTAGCCTTATTGGAGTGGTAACCACACTTTGACACACACTGGGTGTTACTACAGAATTAATAATACTATTTATCATATATACTTGCAGTCATCGCACCTATTTATGTACATGAGCACTTTGAGCACTTTTACGTGCTAGCACATATTGAGTTTTCAGTAATTGGATTTAATAAAATTGTATTTTTTATTTTTTTTATTTTTTTAGTAATTTGAGATTATAGTTTAGTACTTAGTCTGGAAGGAGACTGGCTACCCTAGAAGTGATACTCTACCATGTATACACTATACCATTTTCCTAGTTCCCTCATAGGTACACTTTTTCTTTGTTTTATTCTATTACTCCTTTATTAAGGTAAATTTAAGTACAGTAGACTGTTTAAAACTATGCATCTGTGCAACATAGAGCTTTTAAAACTGCTGTGTCCTGTACCGTGCCAAGAGACCATCCTCCTAGCTAGAATAATTCCCTATTTCCAATCATGAGACTTCTCTTCTACCATACATTGTATCACAGTCACCTTGAGAGAATCTATAAGGTCTTCCACAAGAAAGAGGCGAACAATATGTTTTGAGGCCCGATTGATGTGAGCGAGAGATGCATTGATTTTCTTCTGGATGGAGTCAGATGACAGAGTGATATCCTTTTCTAGCAAATCTCTGCAAATTAAACATACATCAACAATTTCAAATACTTTTCAGTAACCTAGTAAGTCATGCCTTTTCTTCCCACACAGATCCATTAAAGATTCTCATGTGTCTGTCCTCCTTCCATCTGTTGCTTGTAATTCAAACAGTTTCTTCAAAATAGAAAACGGAAGCAATGTAGGTTATGGTCCCTTCCCCCATCACACCCACTAGACCTTCCATTTCCCCCTGGTTGCATAAGCACTTGAATGGCATGTAAATACAGAGAGTGCATGCAGTCCTAGTTCCTATCTTCTCTGACATACTCTCTCAAAGACTGACATCAACAGACACGCTGAATAAATACCATCGATCAGTAGGTGTTATTTTGTTTTTGGATATGTGATACAACAATTAACACCAATTCCAATAACAGAGTTGAGCCCCTGATCCACATCCTCCCCCAAATAGAGCTATTTTAGCACAGTGCTAGAAGCAGGGACAACTTGTGTATTAGTTTTTCCCAAAATATTTTCATGAAGACATAGATGCTGAATGTTAAACTATATACCCAACAAACCCTACCGAGCAGCAGTTCATGGGAAACTCCCAGCACTTACATTGATAATAAGGAGAGGGCTGAGACTGGTTAGGGGCTTACTAGTGTGAGTTTTCACCTACTCACTTGAAAGGGTGGCCATCATCGGATTTCTGGACAGCTTGCATTACAGACTTGTAGATACGATAGCTGATCGTCACTGTCAGAAGGGACAGGATGAGGTAGGAAATGACGCTGATAATGCTGAAGGCTGCTAGTGACAGAAGCAATACCATTGTCACCCCAAAAACCAATCCAGACTTCTTTACATCCCGCCAGAAGAGCAAGTCCCGAACTGAGAAGAGGAAGAAAAAACAGTCAGCAATTTTATATCTGAAAATTAATAAATATGCAGCTGTGTAAAATGTACTTTAATGTGTACGTGAATTCCACAAATACTAAGAAGTACTTCTTCAAAACTATTTGATGCATAAACACAAACATATTTGATGCTCGAAGGGCAGTTAGAATTTCTCTAATATTTAACCACTGTGCCATTGTATATATTAAAAAGGACACTATTGTCACCAGAACAACTACAGCTTATTCTATTTGTTCTGTTGAGTGGAATCATTCCCTTCAGGCTTTTTGCTGTAAACACGGTCTTTTCAGAGAAAATGCAATGTTTACATTACAGCCCAGTTATAACTCCCCTGGTCACTCCTCAGACGGCTATTAGAAGTGCTTTCTGCATGCAGACACTGAACTTTCCTCATAGAGATGCAATGATTCAGTGCATCTGTATGAGGAGATGCTGATTGGCCAGGGCGGTGTTTGACTTGTGCTGGCTCTCCCCCGATCTGCCTCCTTGACAGTCTCAGCCAATCCTATGGGGAATCCTTTGTGAATGGCTCAGACCACTTCTGATGAGGTTAGCCAAGCAGGCAGATCAGGGGCAGAGCCAGCAGCTACAGACTTGAATATAAGTAAGATTTTACTATATTTAGGGGGGCAAAGCAGGGGGAGCAGGCAAGATGGTGGTTTTTGGGTCAGGAATACAGGTTTGTGTTACATTAATGGTAGGTGTTTTGTATGTGTTCAGGCCCAGAGAAGCAAAGCCCAAATTTAATATTTTACAAATTTGTAGTTAAAAGTGGGGAAGTTAAAATACACATTTATGAGCACATACTACACTTTTTATAGGACTATGAATCAGTTAAATATGTCACTCCTGTAGCATATTAAAAGGTAAACAGTGACTGCAAATAGGACAAGCTTCCCTTACTTTCACCCTAATAAACAATACTTAAGTGTGTGTTTGTGGGTGATGAGTGCAGTATTGGCAAGTCCAAAACACTTGCACAGTACTTCTGGGTGCTACACCACCAACTTATAGTGATCAGCCAGCTACACTCAGCTCCCTTCCATGATACTGTACGAGTGTCAGGCCAATAACACCATGGAGGTCATAATGATTTGCATTATATACCAAGCAGTGTATGGACAGCCTCTCAAAACATCTACAATAATAATAATAATAATAAAGACTTTTATTAATGTACTTTGTTTAATTCAATCAAGGATTAAATTATTTTTTTTTGCACATTACTAACATTCATGTGTTAACACATTTTACCTAATATGCTCTGCTTAGAATTTGAAATTGATCACATGTTTTATAATTTATGTGGCATAAACAAAAGAAAGCACTCGCTTTACTGCAGGGAGTTAATTTATATAGCTAAAAGAAAATGAAAAAGTCTGGCACTCCTATTCAAGTTCCTTTTATTTGGGCACAGATTGAAGTAGTGCCAGACCTTTTCATTGTACTTTGGCTATAATTCATGTAAACCAACAACCTTCCAGGTTTACAATGTAAGGGATGTTTTGTATCTACATTACATATACCTAAATTTTGAGATTTTATTTTTAACTTTGCCCACTACTCAGCCACACAGAGAGGGTTGTAATGTTCATGCCATATCATGCATTGTAAACTTGAATTGCACTGCATGCTGGAGAGTTTGCAATCAATAAAAGGTAGGTGACACAATTACTAGTGCAGCCATTGGTGTTTCGATGATTATTCAATTAATAGCATTATGCAAATTGCAATCGGCATTATGAATTCATGTGCTCTACATGTAAATGTAGAGGATTTGAGAGATGGGCATGTGTCATATTTCATTTATTACAATGAAAAATCTATGAAATGTTTGAATAATTCAATTTTGGACAGTATTCGTATTGGTTACCTGCCTCTCGGTGCATTGGGCAAATAAACTAATGCAATTTAAATAACCCATTAACATTTATTCATTTTTGCCCCTGTTTTTCTATTTTCAAAACATGTTACACTGCTAGTAATATTTAGTATTGAAACAGGTTCTGCAGTTTTGTGGACAATTGTATAAGGAAAAAAGAGAGCACGACACAGTCTGCCCAAAGGAACCCGGTTTTCTTTAATCTAGATAGACAATCTTATTCAACACTTTGATTCTGTGAATTTTATCTCTGTACATAGACAAAAAATTGAAACCTCAAATGAACTCTTGTTACTAAGCTGTGTGTTTATAGTGCTGAGAACCAAGGGTTGGCTGAAGCCTGATACAGTGATCTTCAAAGCTTTCTTCGTGACCTACCAGCAGGTCAAATTTTCAAGATATCCTATTTTTGCACAAGCAAGTTATAAGTAGCTTAGCAATTTTCTTTACTGCAGTGGTCATGGCTTGCTAGTAGACCGTGTGCACAGCTTTGCATAACATAAAGGAAGAGTCTGTTAAAGTTTAGACATCACTGATCAAAGAGGGCCTTCTCTGATCTAGAATCTATGATTTTGTAGAAATGCCCAATCAAGGTAGGTCATCACAGAGTTGGAAGAAGCAAACACTGACACAGTCTAGAGTCTGTAAAAGGTTACAACGGACTGATAGAAGTAGGCGATCGCTCATCTAGAGTCTGTAAAATATCCTTATAATTGGTACACTCCAGAAATGGAACTGGATGAGTAAATGTGCTATGCTGGTTGCCCTAATCAATACTGATCAAGATGACAGAGTTTGACACTTGAAGTGTCAAACTATCAAATTGATCATAGTTTACTTCAGAAATGAGGAAGAAAGGAAAACTGTCGAAAAGTTTGTATTTTAAGAATTGAATTTTTACAAGTCTTATTTTATTTATTGAATACATAAAGGGAATCAACACAGTAAAGGAGGAGACTATATTTAAAAGAAGAAAAACTACTACAACAAGAGGACAGTGTCTTAAATTAGAGGGGCAAAGGTTTAAAAATAATATCAGGAAGTATTACTTTACTGAGAGGGTGGTGGATGCATGGAATAGCCTTCCAGTTGAAGTAATAGAGGTTAACACAGTGAAGGAGTCTAAGCATGCGTGGGATAGGCATAAGGCTATCCTAACTATAAGATAAGGCCAGGGACTAATGAAAGTATTTAGAAAATTGGGCAGACTAGTTGGACCGAATGGTTCTGCCATCACATTCTATGTTTTAAGTAAGTGAAAGCGGGATCATTGCATATTCTGCAATACTGGTTTCGACATCTTGTCTACTGGACTAATACAGCTAAACATACACTCTCAACATGATATAACTTTTCTACAGCAAGATTTTAATAAATTGGGGGACTGGGCAGGCAAGTGGCAGATGAGATTCAATACAGATAAATGCCAGTTCATGCATTTTGGAATAAGGAACCCACAAGCCATTTATACATTAAAAAGGGTTGTGGTTGAGTTAGGGGCAACATTAAAATTAAATTATATATAACAATCTAGGCAACAGTGTGCAATGCCAGTCTGCCATTGTAAACGCTAGTAAAGTGCTTTCATATATAAAAAGAGGTTTTGATTCACGAGATCAAAATATAATGTTGCCGCTTAATAAATCAGTGGTATCAGCCCATCTTGAATATGGAGTGCAATTCTGGGCACATGTTTTATAGAAGAATATTGCAGAACTAGAAAAAGTGGTGAGCTACAACAACTAGTGAGAGGAATGGAAAACTGGATTAGCTTAACAGAATATTAAGGATATAACGGATATGTTTGCAAACAAGTTGTTGAATCAAGAAGAATACTGATTGCCAATATTGAGTCAAGAACGATTCCCCCCTTTTTGTGACATAAGTGGAAATGGCTACAAATTTATTTTTTTTGCCTTCTCTTGGATCAACCGCATAAAAGAAAGGGCATCAGGGTTGATGGACTTAAGAGTCTTTTTTTTTTAAAACTTAGATAACTATACTATGCAAGTATATTGCTGGTTTTACAGCGTCTTAAGCAGAAACGCTTCACATAGAGGCCCTTACCGCCATAACCTTTTCAAAATGTCAAAGTGGTCATGAAGGTAGGTGTAACAAAGTAACTCTGTAAACAGCAGTATTTATCAGGTCTGCAGAAGCTTGGTGTCAATCCTTTCAGCTGACTGCTCTTAGCTAATGAATTATCTTTTGCCCCAGACTGTGTAATGACATTCCAGAAAAAAAAAAAAAAATTAAACTCCGTATGTGCAGTGTTTCAAAGCAAAACAATGCACATACAGACTCCAGGCACCATGGCTAATTCAAATCACTTAAGTAGTCCTGGTGCTTGGAGTAACCATTTAAGCACACATGAGGATCCTGCAAGCTATTAACAGAGCAGGAGATGAGAAATTCTAAACTAAACACACTGTGCAATAAAGGAAGTTTAATTTTTTTTATTTATCTATAAGAATTGTGAAGACGCTGTGTGGGTCACATGCAGGAAGTGTGTTATGGTGTCTATATCCTGTCCCTGCAAGCATTTTAATGTAAACACTGTCTTTTCAGATTCAATGCAGCTCTATGAGGAGATGCTGATTGGTGCAGCTTGAAGTTTTGCCACACATGCGCAATAGCATTGCATTGGTTAAGATCAAACTTGATGTTCTCAGCCAAGGAAGTGGAGCCAGCCACATAGAGACCGGGGGCCTAAAATGTGTTTTTAGAACTATAGTGTCAGGAATGCATGTTTGTATTCCTGACACCATAGTGTTCCTTTAAGTAGAATGTGAATAATGCAGTAAATTAAAAAAAATTAAAACACAATGTGCCAGGACAAGCAGGATTACTTATGACAGACATTTGGTGCTAATAAACTTAGAACCTGGCTATGTAATATTTATATGGAGGCTTTTCTTGCTGTTTTAAAGCATTGCACATACAAAATGAGGAACCCACAGACACACGCAATGTAAGTGTTCTATTTTTGAACCTCTGCCAAAAGTGGTTTATGTAGGAGGAAACTTCAACAGCCCCTGTTGCTGCACTTGTATTTACATACTAGTCCTGCATGGTAGCCCATGTACGTTGGTCTGAAGTGTATGCCTCCTTCTCTACTATTGAGTATGCCCAAACAGCAGACAAACATGGAGAGCACAGCATGTTTAAAAGTGGTCCAACTGGTCAGCTACACGTGTTTTTTTTATTTTGATGACCCAGGCTGTCTGTTGCCCTACAGACAAGAGCACTGCATATTTAATTGTCTATGTTTAATTGCATCTAAAAGGGACAGTACAGTGCTTAAAAAACAAAAACAAAAACTGCCTCCCCATACCCTCTAAATATAGTAAAATCTTACCTTATTCCAGTCTGCTGGTGCTGGCTCTGCCCCCCCCCCCCACCTGCCTCCATGGCTGACATCATCAGAAGTGATGATCTCAGCCAATCACAATACTTTCCCATTGGCCTATAGTAGCCCTTTAAATGCTGTGTTTGTCCGTAATTTCTACATGTACAAATACGAGCCATTAAAAGCTTACCAAGATAATAAAGCCAATTCTATCAATTCTAAACCAGATATACCAAAAATAAAAATATATTTCAGATGGAAATCCTCTGCATTTAGAACCCTGTATGACTAAAGCGTTAAAAAACATTTCCTGCTAGAGAAAATCATCACGAGCTTATGACTGCTAAACCAAAAAGTATGCAACTTTCTCCCAAATGGAGAACCATCATTATATAAACAGAAACATGACTCAGTAAGTGTGCTTTATTTCCTTTTTTTTTTTTTTTTTTAAATAAGGACACTTTTAGGACATGATTGCAGTTTATACAGTATCAATATATTTAATTCTTGCAACATACGAGTGCGATGGTTTTGGCTTAAAGGAACACTCAAAAGCACAACAGTCAACTGTAGTGTAACTATTAAAGTCTACTGACTACATCCAAGCGTAATTTGTCAAACCACTTTAGGACATGTTGAAAACTTACTTGGGTCCACTAAATCGGTGTTCTCCAACAGTCCAGGTTTTGTCAGTATCTCTATTGGAATAAAACATGAAAATACGTATATCCAGGACTGTTGGTGATCCATGAGGACTGGGTTGGGGACCACTGCACTAAATGACCTATTGCATCTGCAGGATAAACACAGACAATACATCTGACAAGAAGCCAATGAGCACAGCCCTGCACAGATCGGTAAAGCTACGTGGATTCTTCTAAAGGAGAAGACTGCAAGTAGAATATGCAGCCGTGGGGATCCAACGGGAACCATGAATGTTGTCAAGCCATACTAAAACAGTTTGACAAATTACACTGTGGCAGTAGCAGGTGACTCATGGCACCATAACCACGACAGCAAGCTGCAGTAGTTATGGTTTCCCCTAAAATACAGAAACTACTTTACAGTCAGTCTTCTTCTCTTACAGAGTCAAGCTAAAGAGCCAATGTGGAATGCTGCCATGATTGGCATTTTTTACATTTGTCAGGGGATTACTGGTTGCACAAGAGGCTGCTGCCATTTGTTTTTCTCAATTTTAGGAGATTAGACAGCAAGTGCTCACTCATTTTCCAATTAAAAGTGATGGGAGATCGTTGTCTGGCTGGAAGATTGAACATTTGTCAGTAGCAAGGCACTGGAAGGTCAAATACTTTAGATAACCTTCAAATGAGGGATATTGAGGGTTAACTTTCTTTTTAAAATTAGTTTTGACTGCGTTCTCAAAATAAAAAAAACCTGCATTTAAAAAAACAAAACAACAAATTAATAAAAATGTCTAAGAGTCTCTGTCATATTATCATTCCAAAGAGAAACAAGCAAATTAAAAGAGAAGACTTTATAAAATCTGGAAAAGTTAGCCTACCTAGGAGACTAGCAGGGTTATTCACTCAACTGAGAATTCAAAGTAAATTTCAAATGTAAAGCCAAAGTAGCTGAACTAAGAGCATAGCCAACTTAGAGAAATTTTCCGGTTCAGCAATTTTAACCTTAAATTTGAATTCTCACCTGAATAACCCTGCATATGTACAAAAAAAACAAACAAAAAAAAACCTATCCTAATTTAGTAATATTCAAAAAGTCTATAACATATCATTTGGAGATATACGATTACGCATGCAGATAAAATTAAATGAACACAATAGTGTTAGGTATACAAGCCTGAATTCTTAACGCTATAGTGTCCCTGTACCCAATTTAATAGGTTCCACAACCTCTATTTTACATTTACCTCTTTCCAGATCAAAGCCCCCCAGGGGCACTGCCTATATCTCCTCCTCCAGTATCACAGTGATGGGAGGGACCTAGTGTGCGTGCGCAACAAGTGCCACACATGAATTAAAGCTTCTGCACAGGAAATCAATGCTTTGCTATGGGGATTTAGAAAACATTAGATGTCCTCATGCAACGTGTCATTTCATGGAGTAAAACTCCGTTAGGGGGAAATAAATGTCTCTAGTGGTTTTTCTGACTGGGACACCGCAGCCAGATCACCTTAATGATATGAAGTGGTCTTGGTGCATATAATGTCCCTTTAAGATGGATGCTAAATTGTATGAATTATACCGTATTATACTTTTCATCCTGTATCCTTCATATACTGTTTTCTAAAGGCGACACACACAAAACTAAAATGCTACAGTTTCACAATTTATATGAGCCACTTAGGAACCAATTACTTTCTTTAGAGTTATCACAATCTGCTCCCTAAAGATCTTATATCAGAATACAATATCCCTCTATTCATACACAGCTCTACCCCTCATTGTTGAGAAATGAGTGGGGGTTTTCCATTGTAGAACAGAATCCTTAAAGACTCGTTTGTTATGACAGACTGATATTAGTACTTAAAGAGGAAAAAACAAAAAACAAAAAACACATACCAACCCACTCAAGTATTTAGGGGAGTGAGGTGTGCCGAGGAGATAAGTATAGAACACATTTCCAAAAACTTTGGGTGTAAAGAGGCGAGATCCTAATCCTAATTAAGCTAATCATTTGCAAGACTATGCCTTGACAGACTCACATATGAGAAAAAAAAAAAAAAAATTTAAAAAATGAAAAATAGTAAACATAATGACAGCGAATGTTTAATTAGTTAGCAGGTTGTAAAAAAAAAAAAAAAAAGATCTCACAAGTAACAGTTGCTCTTATACCACGCATACATAGAAAGTGCGAATCCAAACTAAGCAAAATGAAAAGAAGCTACTGGTGGGTGTAGTGTGTGTAAGAGCACCACGTATAAGGGGGCATGCATGGTGCAGCTACAATGATCGCCCACAGAGATGAATGGGAGATGTCTATCATATGAGGATGATGGCATGTTAACTGGAGCCACATTTAATTTACACATACGGGAGAACGGCTTGAAACACAAGAGGTCTTAAGCCTTTGTTAGCCCTCCCCATCTTCTCCAGATCAGACTTTCAGTCTGTGCCAGCTGCCACCAATCAAAGGCTGGTTGTTGAGAAGCCTCTATACTAGAGCTGCAACTTCAAGCACGCATTTGAAACTGTCCTATGCTTGCCATTGAACTGTAGCAGGCATGCGCCAACACAGGGCACCCGCCACCACTGTTAGCTCGGTGGAGCAAACAGAGAGTAAGAAAGCCAAGGAGGCCAATCAGATATCCAGGCAGATGTTTCTGCCCAAAATATAAAAGTTATAAACGGTCATAAAAGGACAGTCTTTAGACACAAAGAACTACAGCAAGATGAAAAGGGTTTCTTTTTACACCATTTGGGTATGCATATTAAAGTCTGACATTGCAAACAGTTCTGTATGTTCAAAGAGCCCCATTCTCCTGGCAATGTAGGCTATACCTGAAAGAGGACATTAAGAGAACCAGGATAAAAAAAATAAAAAAAACAAAAAAAAAACCCCAAAAACGGATTGGAAATGTGCAAGGTTTACTGTGCATATCCCCATAGTTAAAACTATTCAAACTCTCTAATATTACTCCTTAATTTCCCAACAACAGCCTTGTGTCTGTAAATACATATAAAAGAATATTAATATATATACACATCTGCATGCATAAAGGAGGTAAAGGGTAAAAGCGGGCAGCATGGAGGGTAGGTGCACACATGCTGATCCAAATATGTTCCTTTATAAAAGGCAGGAAAAAAAGCAGAGAGGGCAAGGATCTGGCAGTGCATTGCTGGAGCATGTAGAGGACAGGCAGAAGTGTCATTAGTGAGTGAAGCATGCTGGGTAGCATCAACAGTGCTTAACTGGACATCTACAATGCATGCCAACAATGGGTGACAACATCTACGGTGCATGCCAATGATTCATGCCTTGGCATGAACAGAGCAAGTCAACGGAGTGTGCGTCATGCCCATGGTGCACGTGGCATGCCATTGTTCAACTGTGCATCGAATATTGATCCTCTTTTACCTTTCGGGTATGGAATTTCATCAGAGTTCCCTCCCCATAGTGATTCCTTTTGGACTGTAGTAGATGCCATTAAATCTTGAGTGTTGCTCAACTGTGCCAGTGGACATAATATTTCTGGAGATGACTCTCTGCTCTCTGAGTCCCACTCCTGGTCCCCTGCAGCGAGTGATCGCAGTGCTTCAATGGTTAGATTTTCCTGCACTTTGTCATCCAAGGTCTCTGCTTGTGGACGTTGAGCAAATGCCATTGATGGGCACGTCATGCATGATTCTGCCAAGTCCACAAAAGCTTCACTCTGTGGAGAGTCTGGGATCTGTAAAGGGGTTTTAGACACATCTGTGCGGCCATCAGTTGGTAGACATGCAGGTTTATTTGAAAATATGGGTTCTCCTTTGACAAGGTTTTCACGCTCTGTGGTAGTACTGCTATTTTTTTCCTGCACACAAAATCCAGATTTTTCCAACTTCTGTGATTCACTGAGCTCCACCCAGCCATCTTCATTGCGTTCCCCTCTCTCTGCTCCAGAATTCTTAAACCTCCAGCCTGCATCAATGACTGTGTCATCAGACTCACCAGAACTGTCAACTTCTTCTTCTGCATCTGGCCATCGCATTTCACATTTTGTTTCGAAAGTGGATTCTGCTTCTTTTTCAGAAGAAAATTCATCAAATGACAGAGCTTGCTGTAAGTCTACTGGATCCTTTCTGGCTTTCTTGCCTGATAGGGGATGAGAAACCACTCCAGCGAGAAATTGTTCACCTTCAAAATACTGATCATCACATACACTCTCAGTGGCCTTTTTGGCATGCACTGTGGAATCCAAATGCACAAATGTCTCTTCATTGTGGACAGAAAATCCTGGTTTTGTGCATCCAGCATCAGAGACTGGGACAGTCTCTGTTCGTTCATCAAACGGGGATCTCTTAATATTTTCTGTTGGAAATTCCGGGATGACAGTTCGTTTGTCACCAGAGATGTCCTTGAACTCAAAACCTTGGCCACTGGCAATCATCTCAAAAGGAGACCCTGGTGAATCTGGAGTAATGTGCTGGGGGTGGAGGTCTGGAGAGAAGGTGTCAGAGAACAGTCTGTAAAGGCTTTGTCTCATTAATACACAGTGTTTGATTTTAGGACAAAGCCTTTTTACACACCTCGTCAACTATACTAATTTGTTAAAACATAGGTAGTCAGGAGGCTGCCATCTTAAGCTGTGATTTCACTAAGGCAATAATTAAATTTTACATTTGAAATTGTGGTTTATTACAAACGAAAGTGATCTGTTGCATAGAATTCCTGTGCATTTTATGAATATCCCTATAAATTTACAGTCTCTTGTCGTAAAACAGTTTTGGAAAATATACATAATTAACCTCCCAGATGCTTACAGCCGTAGGAGGTTTACAATTTTATTTTATTTTTTTACAATTTTATTCTACTTCTCCTGCTTTGAATGGTGGGAGATGATCTCACTGTTTCAAGATGGCAGCCCCTACTCTTCATTTTCTATTGGATGGCTGTCCTATAACCAATATTAACCATTTGTTTAAATGAGCACTCTAAGGTCCATAAGAGATAACACTCATTGCAAACTCCTTGTTTAGTGTAAAAAGCATTTTCGAGAGGTTTGAAGAAGAAAAAACAAACACATAACCAAAACAAACAAATGTTTCTCAGTTCTTAGAGCCTAAACTTTTTGTACAGCTATTGCAAATGTTAACTCCACATTAACTGTCCAGCTTTGGAGGGTAATAATAGGCTGAGAGAACTATATCTTTCAGCCTATAATTGCCATCCAAAGTTGGACAACTAATGCGAAAGTTTAATTCTATATTAGTAGAGCAGTAGCAGATGGGATAACCTTTGTGCTTAAAACAGCTTGACAAGATGTGATAAGAGGGTCTAAAAAACATGATAATCACAATGAGCTAAAGTGTTAATGGTACTTAGAATGCTCATTTAAAGGGGCATTGTAGTCTCTGCTTAATCTCGTTGATGGGGTTATAGTGTCTGAATTCCCCTGACATTAAACCATTTTTAACTGCTACACAAGAGTCCCCAGCAGAAATCGCATCTGTGAGCAAAAATGGGAGACCGTGTTTGGCTGTGTCAGCTGACAACTTCCGGCCTATCACAGTGCCCTTTACATGTATGAAATGGTATGACTAAGGAAGTGTGTAACCTCTGGTGGAGGCTGGGTTGTGGGTGGCCAGATACCCTTATTCAGTGTTAAATTGCTCAAAAACGTGTTTACACTGATTGGAGGGACTGTACCAGGGGACTCCAGGCACTATAACCAATTTATAGAGATGACATGTTTATAGTGTTTACAGCGTCCCTTTAATAACTGCAGTACTGTGCGAAAGTCTCAAACCACTCTGAGGAAAAACAAAATGCGTCTGAGCAAAACACAAGAAAACAAAATGTAATTCAAGTTTTCTTCAATACCTGAAAGCAGGTCATCTCCCTCTGAAGACAAAAAAAAAATATTACCTTCCGTCGTTTCCACTTACATTTTGCATACAGCGTGTGCACACTATGCAAGTCCCTTTGAGTGTCACAGCCCAAGCAGGGCTGCAAACTTATGCAGTTGACCGTTTTGGAGAATGTAGTGCACAATCCTATTCTCAAAACTGAAAATGGGGCTATCGAAATATCAGAAGTGGCAGAACACCTGATAGGAGGAACAAAACTATTAAAAGAGACATTATAGTCACCAGAACAACTACAGCTTATTGGATTTGTTCTGGTGTGTATAATCATTCCATTCAGGCCTTTTGCAGTAAATACTGTCTTTTTAGAGAAAATACAGTGTTTACATTACAGCCTGGTGACAACTTTACTGACCACTCCTTAGATGGCTGCTAGAGGTGCTTCCTGGGGCAGTCCTGCCTAGTGTGCATCACAACATTCAGTGTCTCCACTCTCTGCATGCAGATACTGGACTTTACTCATAGAGGTGCATTGATTCAATTCATCTCTATGAGGAGATGCTGACTGGCCAGGGCTGTGTTTGACTTAAGCTAGCTTTGCCCCTATCTTCCTCCTTGACAGTCTCAGCCAATCGTATGGGGAAGCATTGTTATTGGCTCAGAACACCACTTCTGGTGATGTCAGCAGACAGGGGCAGAGCCAGCAGCTGCAGACTTGAATACAAGTAAGATTTTACTATATTTAGGGAGGCAAGGGAGGGGTAGATGGTGGTTTTAACACTATACGGTCAGGAATACATGTTTGTGTTCCTGACCCTATAGTGTTCCTTAAAGTAAGCTATGTAATGAACGGAACTTCTACCTGGGACTGAACTATAAAGCCATATATGTATTTAATGCATGGGGTCACTACCAGTGTGCTTTTAAAAGCTCCTTGGATAGGATTTAAAATTATTTTTGGAAAAGCAATGCTTAATATCAAAAGGATGAAAAAATTAAATAAAGATAAATTATATATATTTAAAAAAACTAAAATAAAACCTGGTAAAACAAAAGCATTAAAACAAAGGAAATTTTGTTAATCTTTGTTGTATTACTCTTTCTTTATGCCTACTTCAGGTTTACAAATATGCATTTTCTTCCCCGTAAAAAAACAAAACAATTACTGCTCAGATAAATGGCCCTAATAAGATTAAAGCTGCTTAAGACTTAACACAGTGCTGTATAAATAGATATTTATAAAAACAGACACTTTCATAAATTATGCTACTTTTCACAATGTTGTTAGAAACTGTATGACCTACGGTTGAAATAGACAATTACTACACAGAGCTCTGTGAATGTACCATTTAAAGGGTTATTCAAAACACCATGACCACTTCGTTGGTTTGAAGTAATGATGGTGCTATCAGTCTGCAGCATTTCAACCCTTGCAACTACACAGATTAGCCCCTTAGCTGCCAGTGGTTGTACCTTCACTTCCAGCAGCGTCATTAGCCAACACAGAACAAAGTTCTGAGCTGAGCAATGTTAATCCTGTGCAACACTGGCGTCTGAGGCCAACACGATCAGCATGCTGGTGCCAGACAGCCAATGGCGGCATGCCCCCCACCCTGCCCATGTCCTCTGCTCAGTCCATCCTCTCCCTCCGGCGTGATGTCAAGCAAGGAGGATTAGGCTGCTGGGAGAATTTGGACTCTGAACAGAGCTGAGTTTTCGCAATTTATTTAGGTAACCAAGCCATCCAACATGGTAAATGGGATAGAACAGTTTATTCCCATCCCTACACCTTTAATTGGCTGCTCACACATGAGTTTGAAACAGACAAGACTGAAAGAAGGCATGCAAAGCAAGCAAGGAGAAATATGCCAATGATAGTGATGGCATGCAGTCTGTTGATAAAGTGCCAGTTGTAGAAGAATTAATAAACGGCATGAAGGTAAGTGAAACATGCATTGAAAGAAGGGACATCAGCAAAATATGTTGCAGGGGTAAATTGGTTTCATTAAAGGGTCCCTTATAAAATATAGTTCATTAAGAAAAATATAAAAAGTCTATACACAACAGATTTACACATTGAAAAATTACTGAACACAGATCTAAACACAAAACACTACATAAGAACTCTTAGAGATGACCTTTAATGCGAATAGACTTTAGTTGCTGCAATCAGATTACAGCAGCATAAGAACTAGTTATCAGTGTGATATACGTACACAACAGTCTATACTGAACTTTGCAATGTCATTAAGCAAGGCAGAAGGATGGAGAACAGAAAAAGGCAAAGAACTTCACATTGCAAAGCATGATTTTTAAACACACACACACATTACACAAAAATAAAATGGAAAAATAACCCAATCAGGATCCCTTTAAGTGTCACAATAAAACCATGTAGTCAAGTTATTTTCAATCATTTTTGCAAGTACCATAATAAAACGATGAGAGCCACTTTACATCTATACAGAGGAAATGTTTTAGAATTTTGTAGCACACAAGCAATAATGTCTATCTGTACTGGTTGCTAAATGAAGAGTCAGAATTCTTACATAAAATATTATTTACTAAAGAATGGATTAAAAAGTACATTTTAGGCCATGATAAGCATGGACAAACAGGGGGGGTAGGTGGGGGGGGGGGAGGGGAAATCCACAAGTCTGCTATATTTCAATTTCTCCTATTTTGGACTAAAATTTGAAGTTCACTTTGAATTCCCCACAATTGACATTTTTGTGAAGAACCCGGTCTGTGATCTCAAAAATACTTTTCGTGTGAATCAGAATTTGCCTTTCATTTACTCAAAAGTCACACCAGCAAGTCCCAGGATAATCTTTCATGTGCTAGTCTGTCTTTAAAGGGCAACAGTATCCTAAAAATAAATGCAAAAACCTCTATGGTTTATACATAGGAGCAGATGTTAAAAGGGCTAGTTCTAGATTTAATAAACAAAATGTTGTACTAAACACCCCCAGCCCCAAGCCGCTCCTCTTGATATCATTAATATATCACTTTTCCAAGAAGCAGACACTGCTACAGGTAGAATGAGGGGAGTACTATCACCGGAAGCTTAGTGTTTCACTCACAATTCTGCTACTAAACTGCCCCAGCATCATAACAAACAGAGAACGCTGAGCACAGAACCATGGAGTGCAATGTCCTATACAGAAGAATTCACAGATTCAAGCATGAGACACGACGTTTTAATAAAAAGAGGTTTGCCATGAACCTCTAGGATCCTGCCTCAATTCCTGGTTAGCTGCAAACAACTGTGGAAGAGATTCCAACTTTAACATCACCAAAATGCCCACTTTATATCACTAGTATATTGCCACTTACTGTGTGCCATTAGAGTGGGCAGCATTACACACTGTGCTCGTTTACCATCTATGTTTAGTTCTCTTCTAAGTTTCAATAGTTTTAAGAAAGGTGACACCTGCACAGCTTGCATGTTTTTTTGCTATAAATGCACAAGCTACTTAGTGTAGTATAGTTTGCATAGTATCTAAATCATATGTTGGAGCTTTATAAATAATATAGAATGGATGTTCCTAGAGTAAGGTTTGCCAATAGGTAGTTTCAACACGCGTCTTATTATATTTATAACGGGTAATAAAGTCACAGACCTGTCTAGAGGGAAATCAAACATGTCAAACTAGTTAGGTCAAGCAGAGGCCAAAATAATGGCCCTTTGCAAAGAGAGGATTTCACTACCAGCATATCAGGTTTGCAGAGCCCCAGGGGTCCGATCACTATAACAAGCAAGAACTAGGCTCTCTCTGCACAAATTAACCCCTTGGGTGGGTACCCCCCCATAGGATAAGCAATCAACTGGTTGTCTGTTCTTGGTGCCTCTTAAATCTTGGTTATGGCTTATTTGTAGCATAAAAAGCTCTACAAAACTACTAAGAAGCTTTACTTTTAGCCAGGATTGCATAATTGAAAATATCTGCTGCCAGCATACACCCCACAGTCACATTGTGATTATGCTGCATTAAACTCCAGATGCTGATCAACACTCACAATGGTCTGCTTTGTTTCACAATCAGACATGGCCAGGAAAGGAGGGGTGGGGGGGGAGGTGCAGGGCAGAGACACACCAATCATATTAGACTGCGGTGTGAAGGATAGGCTTCACCCTTGGGTAACCAAATATGATCTACTTAGTACTACCCTTTCACTGCCAAGAGATACAGTAAGGCAGTGTACCCCCCTCGAGCCCTGGTAAAAAAAAAAAATAAAAATAAAAAATAAAAACTTTTTTGAACAGTTGCTGGTTAATAGTGAGGATGATTTGCCAGTCCTGTAATTCACATTGGGGTTGAAATAGGTCCTTTTAAACTTAATTTTAACACAAGTGGCGTTTCTGTAAAGGATTCATTAAACTATAATTACCCGTGTGAAGCCTGTAATTGAATTGGTACTCGAGGGGACATTAATCTAGTGCAGGTGGAGCCAACAGGTAGAACTTCGCCTGTTCCTGGTTCCAATACCCATGTTTGTGAAGGATCAAGGGAATTCAACAATAGCTGAACAGCTATATATTGTTGGCTTCCCAGGATCCAGATCATTTCACCTAATCAAAAACATGTTTTGTTCCAGGAGATTGATGAGTTCTAAAAAAAAAATAATACAAAAACAATTTGAATCAGGTTCAAATAATCTAATTATGTGCAGCTGCAAAAAGTTATTTGCTGTGTGACAGATTAAAGTACTAAACTCGGGGAGCACCGGCCAAGCTGATTGAACGCATCTTGAATGAGCTCTGAAATCAACCTGTATTATACAAACGTAAATCGACTTAAAAGTGATCTTTCTTTGATTGCAGACACACTTTATTCTTGTGGGGTCCAGCATAAGCAATTTTTAAGAGGCGGAACGATCCCCGTGGACAGAAACTAAACTTTGCTGAGGACTTTCTATTTTTTTTTTACAGAATACTTACAATTTTGAAGAAATACTAATGAAATTGCCAGGTTCCCCTGTCTGGGCCAGAAAGTTTCAAATCTCAAAAAAAGTCAGTGGATCCAGATAGTATCACTCACGTTTCATGCAATAAAAGATTGCCATTTTCCATGAATATGTGTTAAATTTAGCATATTGGTCATGATTCAGCTGGGGAGATCTTAAGCTCCTCCGTACACTCGTCCCAATGAACTGTCCAGGGTGCAGGTTGCTCTAGCGAGGTAATGGTTCCTCTACAATTTTCCTACCTTTCCTAGGAATAGAAAGGCAGCACCAGATGTGTGCACTTATCAAACCTTTCTGCCAAGTCTTATATTGAAGGCTACTTTGGTATACTGTCATCATTTTGATGACGACACATAGCTTCAAGTAGAAGAGATATCAAAGGGCACAGATCTCATACTTTGTGCTCTGGATCATTAGGGATTTCTGCATAACATTTAGCAATCCCTTTAGGCAAAGCCACACTATATACCCTGTTTAGTTTATAAACCACTTAGTATTTATTCTGCACAGATTAGTCTGTACGAACAGAATTTATATTTGCTGGAATCAAGTAACATGAAGTGAGATTAAACTGTAATGTGGAAGGGTTCATCTGGGGGAAAGCAGCTCAAAGGAACACTACAAACACAACACTATAATTTTATGCTAACTATTTAGATTACCAGCCATTCCTTAAAAAAATAAAGCTATTTACTTTATTCACCAGAGCTGCGGTCTTGCCACGATCGCCCTGCCTCCGCTGGCTGAGATAACAAATCCTGACGATCTCGGCCTATCCAATGCATTCCCATAAGGAAGGACTGGGTGGCTAGTGCACATGTGCGAATCAGCGTCTCCTCACAGAGATGCATTGACTCAATGCAACTCTATGATTGCTATTCAGTGTCTTCACGCTCTGCACCAATCTTTGCAGGACCGAAACCCAGGAAGTCCCTCAAGTGGTGGTTAGAGTGACTGCCACTAGAGATGGCGCTGGGCAGCAGTGTGAACACTGTCTTTTCTGAAGGTACAGACTAATGGCCCTGAACAACTACATTTAGCTGTAGTGGTTATGGTGTCTTCAGAGTTCTTTTAAACTGGTACCACATGTTCTCACAGTGCTCTACAATTAAATTAGTTTAAAAAAAAAAAAAAAACTCTCCAAAGTACCCTAATCAATGCAGCTGAATATCATGGTTATGATACCCATTGCACAGCGCTATGGAATTTGCTGGCACAATTTAAATAATAATGTTACAATGCTTTATGCTCATTGCACTATCCCTGTAGTTCAGCAGTGTAGGAATAAAAGGAACATTCATGATTATATTTTCAAGTCCTTTCACAAATATCAGTAATTGTTAAAGGAGCAGTCTAAGCACCATAACCACCAAAAGTCAGCCCATACCCAAGTAAGTTTTATGAACTTGCACTGATAGGCTAAGCATGTTCAAAATGGTCTGACCCAGACTTGGAGGCAGTGCTGGCAGCCTGCTAGCACATTACTACAATAACAACATGTAGTGTTTATGTTTATGTCAGACTGGCCGTTTAATACGGATAATTGTTTAAGTTACTCGTGAGGCGCCACAACTGCTTTGATGCGAGTCATTCTAACAGGATAATTTAAAAAGCCAATTCATCCCCCCCCAAAAAAACCCCACACATATGAAGAAGAAAGACACTGAAACGTACCAAAACTATTTGACACATTCAGCACAAATTATGTTTCGTTATCGTCCTTACATGCTTCACTTAAAAATAGAATGCTCCCAACGAAATAAGGGGTGACAATCCAGACTTCAAACATTTCCTAATCCAGTTCATTCTGTTCTGTATAGATAATGGAAGAGGCAGCAGAGAAATAATTCTCAAATTTCACCCGCTGGCACGTCTAATTAAAAACACAATAGAGAATCTATAACCTTTAAATTAAACCCTCTTGTAATTTCAATGTTCTTGAGCCTCCCGTAATGGGGGTATTTTTAGTTCTTAATACACAGGTACACGTAAATCTGTATGAGGCTAGCTGTGACCCCGGGACGCAGAATGAGAGGTGCTAGTAAGGACGAAATTCCCTTAATTTACTTTAATTCTGATGTTTTTGATTACACAAACAGGTCTACTTGCACGAGTGTTGCTTTGGACTCTCCCACAGAAAACCAACCATGATTTCACGCAATTTAAATTTTTCTTCACCACTTCCTTTTAAAGGAATGAAGCCAAAACTGCATGCATATTTTATGCAAACAAAACAGCAGCGAGGCATCATGGGAATAAATAAAGCAGGATTTATGTTATTGTAACTTAACTGCCTTGACTGTCTCTGTAAAGTGTAAACTAGCATATTAAAATAAACTACTACAATGCACACAAATCTACTTTATAGAGAGGTGTCATCAGACATGTTAGAAATGTCAAGATTTGCTCAGGAGGTTAGTTACGAGGTCCAAAAGATTAGATAAATCCTCAGAAGAAGGCACAGGGTCAACAGTATGATAGACAGAACATAATGGCTGTTCTCTGCTCCTGTGTATTGCTTCATGCCTGCCTTTGTTTCTTTCTGGCTGTCTCTTCTCTAATTGCCTCCCTTCCATTCCACTGAGATCAGTGGGGGAAGGAGACAGCTGAACCAAGGAACAGCTGAACCACAACAAAGAGTCGCTAAAGTTGATCAGCTTGCCGCAGACTAGACAGAAAGAAGAGATTTCGAAAGTCTGGCTACTATAGATATAGGTCAGAGGAAAGAATAAGGGAGCCTTCAAATGTGGAATATTAAATCCATATATTGTATGAGTAGAGTATTTCTCATGCTTCTACTTAATTTTACCACTAGATCCATGTAAAAATACAGTAGGCTAGCTATGGTGTACTGTACTGTCCTGTGCATCTTCAGTAATGATGGTCTACGCTGTCATAACACTTTTCTTCAAGGATTCCATTCCAAAATGGTAATTACTGCAGGGCTATACAGAGCTAAGAGTGAATGCACAATTCCCGATGAGGAATGGTAACAACTCTTTCAACTAAAGCATACTGGGACAATCTCTGTGAAAATTCAGGAAACTTCCTTTAAGATATAATCTCTGTGATACAGCACGTTCTCCTTTCTCCATTCTAGACTCCCTGGCTTCTTAGATAGTTGCTGGCGACGTATGAGTGATGAAGGAACATTCCTGCATTTCTGGTGGAGCTACCAGATGATACTGCTATTTTGGGTGGAGGGCCACAGTATAATTGACCTTTGACAGATGACCCCCCACCCCCCCACCCCCTTTGAGCCTGGACTCCCTACTACCGAAAAATAAAACACTTGATGCATGAATGCTTGGTTCCATTGGCTGAGGACACCACGGACCTCACTAAATATGGGAAGGAGCCAATAGGGTTTCATCCTTTCTTGTGGACTGGAAGGGCGTTGGGGCTTAGGTGCCCTGTACACCTCGTTAATTGCAGCTTACAGTGTGCAATGTTTCGGTACAAGGAATATATGATACGAAGGAAATAATTATTTATATATTATAATAGTCTATTTTAATTGTCTTCCTCCCCTCTTTGTTTCTCTTCCACAGTTTTATCCCCCCCCCCCCCTTCTGTCACTTAATTCAGGTGACAGCAATAAGTGACTGACTCCACAAAGTCGCTTGTAAGAAAGTGAGGTGCATTGTTGTGATGAAGGACTTTCACAGAGCTGGCATTGCTGGAGTTGAGCTGACGTTAACACAACGTTCAGTGCTGGTTAGATTAATATTTTTGTTGGTTTGACATGCGAGTGTCACCGTGGCTTGTCAGGTTGCCTTTGTCTACTACTCAATATTATGAGACTACCAAGTTAAAGCACCTGTTATTTTGATATACACTGCAAGTTGCTCTGCAATGTGTTCTTTGTTTGACATTTCTTACACTGTATCTTTTAATGCAGACTGTATCATTGTAAACTCTCAATAAACACAGATTCCAAAAACAAACAAAGCTGTAACATTTCATTTCAGAGTAATGAAGATAGAAGTATAATTTGGACTTTAAACCCCCCCCCCCAAAAAAACTCTTGGGATAGGGATAAGGCTATCCTAGCTATAAAATAAGGCCAGGGAATGAATGTATTTAGAAAACTGTGCAGACTAGATGGGCCAAATGGTTCTTGTCTGCAGTCACATTATATGTTTCTATCTTAGAATTTATTTTAGACTAAACAAATAGTTATTAACCTGCAATCCATACTTTGATTTTACTTTCACTATTGCAGCAGGACATAGTGATACATGCTGTAATTATATGAACAGGAAGCTCCCTTTCAAGATACTATCTGTTATGTGCCAGGATTTCAGTAAACGGGGGTCACAGCAATGGTATGCAGTAAAGAAAAAACTGCAGTCAGGCAGAAACACAAGGGAGGATGTGACTGACTAGATGCATCATGTTGAAACCTTATGAGTGCAGAGCTCACTGTTTGATTACACTTTAAGTATTAAATAATAACATCAAAGTATTTAATGGGACATTCTAGGTACTATAATCAGTTATTAGTTACTGCTCCTGGAATGCTCCCCCTCACCCCCTTCTTCAATTAGTGTTAAACACTTTCAAATGTTTTAAAGAAACACTCCAAGCACCATAACTACTACTGCACACTAGTAAGAAGCCAAACCATTGTAAAACAGTTTAACCTCTTACCTAGGAGGCAGCTCTTTCTCATTTTTAACTGACATTTAACAAGTAGATCCCGCTTCCATCAGACCCACAAAGTGAAGATTGACAGGTACAATAGTGCCATGCTGTGGGTCAAATGGTCACCTCTTTAAGGAAATTATTTTACAAATAAATAAATTGTATGCAAATGGTAATCTACATTTCACATACAAACAACACACACACACACATTTACATCACAGACTTGATGAGTACACTTAACATACACCCCTGGATATACACACTGAAACTCAGTATACATCACGCCCTCTCCAATTCACACACAAACTGCATATACATACACATCGGTGTTTAGACAGTTTTTTTCCCTTTAACAATTTTCAAATAACTAGATTACTACACTTTTCCCCATTTCCACAACTCTGAATACTGTTTTAAAAAATGTGCTTTGATCTATGCTCCCTCTATAAATCAACGATGGACACATTCCCGATGCTACCTGCTGAGAATTTTCTATTTAGAAGCTTGATTGTGCTGACAATTGCCTCTGTGGAAGCTGAATTATATATTACTCACCGTGTGTATGTGTTTTATACTTATTTTAGAAGTCGAATTGTTTAAAAGAATTAGATTTCTAGTAGCTGTATATTATTATAGATTACCCACACCTAGTGCTGCAAGAGTCACCTCATTTCTGGGCATGTGTCACATCTTGTTGCAAAATGTAACATTTATATGCTGCCGCCTTCCTCTTCTGACAATATATTGTAAGATGTGTCACATCCACCTGTTTTCCTGGGTTATGTATCAGGAACGTATTTTTCATTTATTTATTTTTCTTTAATAAACACGCAACCTTACTCTGCAGATGGTAACACCTCCATAAATCTTTGGCTCAGTGAGCATTCAAGGTAAGCAATCATTATCTCAGCTGACGATTTGATTACCCTATATAGTGGTAGGTTATACTAAACACACGTCCCTATAGACTGACTGAATAATCAGAAACTGAAAGCTTAACATTTTACGAATGCTCGAGGAAATGTGTATTGGAGCATTGCCAAACTGAGAAAATATTTTGCAACAACGATTATTTTTCACAGGGCACAAACAAAGAAAATATGCCTCAAGCAAATATATTTTGTAAAGAATGTATTGACCTGCACCCCTACAACTGAATGCATTTAGCAGGAAAATCACTCATTGAAATGTGTTTTGTAGCAATGCATTTATGGGCTGGGATTTAGTTATAAAGAATTAACGAGGACTGCACTATGGATACATAGAGGAGAAACTCCAAGCAGCAGCAGGTCCCAAAATATTACTGTCCACACCCTTTTGTGCTATTGAATAATTATTTCATAGAAACATAGAATGTGACGGCAGATAAGAACCATTCAGCCCATCTAGACTGCCCAATTTTCGAAATACTTTCATTAGTCCCTAGCCTTATCTTATAGCTAGGATAGCCTTATTTCCAAACTATGTCTACCAAGCTCCTGAGTATTAAACATGTGTGCCAAGACATACAGTTTACCATAGATTATATAGGAACTCTCACTTTGGCAGAATATATACAGATGAACCAGGTACTCAAAGGGTTCAATTACTTTACACCTGGGCAGTATCCCGGCTCTTCATAAAGGCTAGAAAAAGACTCTAGTGCAGTGGTAAGCAAGCTTCGGCACTCCAGATGTAGACTACATCTCCCATAATGCTCTTGCAGCTGTAATGCTGGCACAGCATCAGGGAAGAGGTAGTCCACAACATCTGGAGTTGTGAAGGTTGCCTACCTCTACCCTAGGGAGCCAAAACCTCACCCTAGTTGTGTAGAATAAGAAGGTACTTTAAACACCTTTAGAGGGCCTAATACATCTGCGCAACTTTGGAGAGAAAGTCAGATTCTAGAATTCAAATAAGTTAACCATTACCTTTGCGACAAAAACTATTGTTTTTAAAAGGAAACTCTATGCACCATAACCACTCAGTGACACTATAGTTCCAGCTAAGACTGCAGGACCTCCACTGCCCATCAAGACAGGTAAAAGGTTTGACAGATTACTTTCAGGCCATGCCAGGAGACTTCTGGTATTAGAACCACTAAAGGGAAGTTGTTAAAGGATCTTAGAGTAACTCTTTAATTTTACATTTAACCACATGTAAAGCTGTCCTGGAATGGCTTTTCAAATTAAGCAAATTCCAGATTTCCCATGGTTATGAGCTTTTGGCCCACATTTCACTTCAAGTAGACAGTGACACACAAGACCCAAAAATACTGTGAGGGTGACTTCCCTCCACCACAAAGCTTACTCCAGTAAATATGTTG
Source organism: Pelobates cultripes (assembly GCA_933207985.1). Classification (NCBI taxonomy): domain Eukaryota; kingdom Metazoa; phylum Chordata; class Amphibia; order Anura; family Pelobatidae; genus Pelobates; species Pelobates cultripes. The sequence continues at coordinate 73,801,112 of OW240923.1, forward strand.
ATTGCATTTATTGTACAGTTCAGTAAATGAGAAGCTGTTGCCAAAAGAAAGATGTATGTGCTGTTTTAAAGCAGCTACTGTGATACCACTGTTCGTAGTTTTGTTTAAAATAGACACCAGAATCACTACAGCTTACTGTTGTGGTTCTGGTGCAAAGCGACTGTCCCTGGAGGCTCAGCAATGCAAACACTCCTTTTTCTTTTACATTACTTACTAAGGCCACCGTTCAGACAGCCACTAGAGTCCCGGGGTGGGGTCCTGCAATCTCTGTAGGATCAACTTTAGTGTATTCATGCTACCCATAAAGACGCATTGAGCAAATTTCTGCACATGTTCACTGGCCCCCCCCCCCCCTGCTTCCCAATGGAGAAGCATTGCATTGGCTGAGAGTCTGTGATGAGGATAGTTGCCAAGGGTGGATTGACGGCCGCAGTTAGGGTCTAAGGGTTAGTAAACTATTTTACTGTATAAGGGGGTGCAATAATCTAGGTCAGGTGTAGGCAACCTCCAGATGTTGCGAACTACATATCCTATGATTCTTTGCCTGCATTATAGATGTAAAAACATTATAGAAGATGTAGTCCACAATACATGGAGTACAGAATGTCAACTACCCCCCAATCTAGGTAGTTAAGAAAACACTAACATTATGAATTTATGTTTGTTTTCCTAATGTTAGTGTGTTCCTTTAACTAAAAGTGCATTTGAATAAAAATGTTTAATATTTATTCAATATATTGTGGGGAATGCCCGCACTCACTATATTTTTATATTAACATTTTAATGTGTAGCGGTGTGTGACGAGGCATTCATCTGGTTTTACATTGTAAGGCCATTTGCAATACCTGCTACACAACTTGTCTTTCTTATCTAGATAGCAAGGGGTGTGAGACATATATTTGCAGAAGAGACTTTCTTAGTTCATATACTTGTTTCCCGGGGGGAGGGGGTGGGTGTGTAGCCCAAATTAATATTAAGAACAGAGTCGAGTAAGAAACTCACAATATAATGATTAACATAGGGTCCAATGACACAATCCTGCAACCTACATAATATATACCAACACCCAATGTATGAATGAATGAGAAACATTCTACACTCCCTAATCCCATGTGCTCCTGAAAGACACGTCAAAGCTATCTTGAAATAACCTAGACAAACAGAATCATTTTTAAAAACAAGCAGAGAGTCCTGAAGCGAGATAAAATTCTTGCTTTGATGATAAAATACTTAAGTAGATGTTTTCTTAGAAAAACCCCCAAAACCTGAGAATTTTAAAATACGGCCAGGGAGTAGAGATGTCGTTCTGTAACATCTGAGGATCTAACTTTTGTCCATCCCCAGCTAATACAATGCATAGCCTAAAGAAAGATCTTTAAGATCTTATAAACTGGTAAACTGCACTGTATAACACAAATCAAAGTATTAAATATAAAATAATGTAATAAAATAAAGCCTCTCAAACTCATATGTACTGTAGGCTGTATAATATTCTTAGAGTCAGAGCATGTCAAAGTGTCTTGAATCTGACAATCTATCCCTAGACATCGTGTCGCTTAATGATTGATGTTTATTTAAACTAGGCCTATTAAACTGAGTAAGCTATTGACACAGACCGATCCAGTTTTGGCTTTTTGCATTCTCACAAATATTTTCATTGTGATTGCTTGCACACAAAAGAATGTATTTAGCAATTCAGAATGTGCAACTCAAACCAGTCTTTAGATTGCTCATTTTCAATAATGCTGCATAAGCTAAACAGGAATCAACTGATGTCTTACCAGCATGGTTTTCTAATCATTTAACAGTGATATCGTAACTGATTTCCTCACACAGGTCGATATTACCTGCTCATAAAATTCAGCAATTTGGGGAAAACTTAAATGTACAAAACCAGAACCCAAAATATTTTGTTACATTAAAACTATAAAATATACTCAATGTACTCTGATATTTAACATACATAATACAAGTTTAACAGACTAAACAATGCATCAAATTTGATTTATACAGGTATGTAATTATTTGGGCTTCCTTTATATAGATAGTGCATATAGATTTACCTGCACAGTTGCCTCCCTTCTCCCCAACAGATGAAGATATGTGAGAAGACTGAAATCCGGTGGTGTCTGCCATTTTGCTGTTAATCACTGTATATAGACAACAAAATACATATACATATTGGTGGGGCTATGCAGAGACATATATTTGTGCATTGCTGAAAATGTCAAACTCACCAGATGGATGAATAAATATATCTACAGTTTCTAATCTACAATTCTAAATGAAGCGATCATTAGTCATAAATAACGATAAAAGAGCTCAATGTCATTCGAGACTATTTAGCAGAAAAAGATTGTAATGTAAAAGAAAAGCATCACCTTGGAAGGATTACTATTAAGAGTCAGCATTTGGATAGCAAATACTGAGTGGATTTGAGTTCCGATTGCAGATTTCATCATACAGCTACAGACTGAGATCAATAGAATCATGAATAAGCCCTAGCACTTACTGAATTAACAGTGCGTTATTTTCAGAAGATACTGAATAAGAAAGAGCCACATGTATTAGAATAAGCATCCCTTTATTAAAATATAAACAGCCCAAAATATATGAAAATCAAACCTCTATCTAAATAAATAACATCCTGAAATCTGATTAAAACACGGATCCACGACCATTTACCTTTTGTTTCAACAACTGTAATGCTTTCAATACAAAGATTTATATATATATATATAAATAAAAAAAAAATAGGTGATAAGGATTAATGGTGAATCATTTCCACCAGCTAAATAAAAATGCCTGTGTGTTAGACAGCTAAATTGCAACTCTAAATATATATCATAAAAGGGTGTGTACAGGTGCAGGAATACATTAATCAGACACAAAGATATAAATATATATATAAATAAAATTACACAGGGTGTACTCTATTTCTATACAATATGATTATCTTCGCATGCATTCAGACACTATTTAATGTGAATAATAAAGAATAGAGCTATATCAGTACAGCTGTTTTGAGCAGGGTCCCCATCAACCCATTGTTCTGTAACATTTTGTAATGGTCTAATTTAATGTTAAATCCCCCCCCCCTTTCATAATATCGTAAAGCGCTACGGAATATGTTGGCGCTATATAATTACCAATAATAATAATAATAATGATAATAATCCTCCGAATTACAGAGAATTGGAACCCCAATGGATGGATTCAGGCTAAAATAATCAATCTGAGGCTATGTGAGAGCGGGAGAATGTTTCCGAATCGGCTATTTTTGCCTGGATATTGTCCTCTGGCTCTCAGTGCGGTACAGTGCGAGGTTTAATACATAGCCCTGGGCGGGTATGTACGAATATGGCGCACACGTGCCGCTAGCTATGATAAACAGGGTGATGGGGTGCACGGGGCAGAGAAAGCGATAAAAGATAGATGAATATATACGTGCGTCTCTCCGTCCTGCTCCTGTCACCGAGCGACCAAGCGCGACACCGACACAATGACGCAGTGACCGGGGCAACGCCTGCGGAGGGCGGGACTTCGCGGCGGTGGGCGGGACGTCGCGGCGATGGGGGGGCGTGGCTTCGATGGAAATGTCAAGGCGTGGAAGGCGCGGTTATGCAGTGGGGATAATGGGAGGGAGGGGTGGGCTCGTGACGTCGTCAGGCGCTGCGCCAATTACAGCAGCGTGCGCGTGCGCAATCTCCTCACACAGGCTCACTCATCCTTCCTGGGTGGCTTCTTTTTTTTTTTTCAACGCAAAGGAAGGGAAAAAAAACTTTATTAATACGTTTACAATAAACAAAGAGCCTCGCTGTGGTATAATAATATTTGAATAAAAGATAAATAATTAGAGGTCAAAATCCATATGTGAAGTAAAGCCACTCGATTGCATTCTCTATAGAATGAATCGCGTCTTATTTACCGCGGATTGCCATCCAAACGGACTAAAGAGCTCGTTTCAGACCAAAATAGTCGAACTGGAAACAGAGCTGAGTCGGCCAATGTATCCACATTCGGCTATTTTGGTCTGACGTGTGGAATCTACTTTCTAGCGAATAGATCTGCCTTGTGTGACTGCAGGCTACCTTAGCAGCTATTTATGCCACACAACTGACTTTAAGAAATGTATGTCTAGTTATAATAAAACAGCCATTAGAAAGGGGGTTGGCTGTGACCGTTGGAGCGGTGTGTCGCGGGTGGTGTCGGGAATCGTAGTTCTGACCCACCCTCTCACAGCAGCCTTTGGGATGCGCCGATGGTGACTATCTTACTACATCTCCCGGCGTTCACTTCGGCCACAGGGCTTGTTTACTCCGCCTGTCGCGCAGCAGGAATCCCCCGACAGCAACAGGTTGGTTGGGTGCCAGCGGGTGTCTCTCCCGCCCAGTGTGGCCACATAGCCTGATGGCGGGCTGTGACAGCATCACCGGGCCTGTCACAATCACCCTCCAGCAATACACATAGTGCAATGTGGCCATTACTGGGGGCGGGGGCTTATTCACTAAACTGGGCTAAAGGGACAGTAATACAGAGCTATCTACTAAAATGGGGACAATAATACAGAGCTATCTACTAAACTGGGGACAGTAATACAGAGCTATCTACTAAACTGGGGACAGTAATACAGAGCTATCTACTAAACTGGGGACAGTAATACAGAGCTATCTACTAAACTGGGGACAATAATACAGAGCTATCTACTAAAATGGGACAATAATACAGAGCTATCTACTAAACTGGGGACAGTAATACAGAGCTATCTACTAAACTGGGGACAGTAATACAGAGCTATCTACTAAACTGGGGACAATAATACAGAGCTATCTACTAAAATGGGACAATAATACAGAGCTATCTACTAAACTGGGGACAGTAATACAGAGCTATCTACTAAAATGGGACAATAATACAGAGCTATCTACTAAACTGGGGACAGTAATACAGAGCTATCTACTAAACTGGGACAATAATACAGAGCTATCTACTAAAATGGGGACAGTAATACAGAGCTATCTACTAAACTGGGACAATAATACAGAGCTATCTACTAAACTGGGGACAATAATACAGAGCTATCTACTAAAATGGGACAATAATACAGAGCTATCTACTAAACTGGGACAATAATACAGAGCTATCTACTAAACTGGGGACAATAATACAGAGCTATCTACTAAAATGGGGACAGTAATACAGAGCTATCTACTAAACTGGGGACAATAATACAGAGCTATCTACTAAAATGGGGATAGTAATACAGAGCTATCTACTAAACTGGGGATAGTAATACAGAGCTATCTACTAAAATGGGGACAGTAATACAGAGCTATCTACTAAACTGGGGACAGTAATACAGAGCTATCTACTAAACTGGGACAATAATACAGAGCTATCTACTAAACTGGGACAATAATACAGAGCTATTCACTAAAATGGGGACAATAACACAGAGCTATCTACTAAAATGAGACAATAATACAGAGCTATCTACTAAAATGGGACAATAATACAGAGCTATTCACTAAAATGGGGACAATAATACAGAGCTATCTACTAAAATGGGGACAGTAATACAGAGCTATCTACTAAACTGGGGACAATAATACAGAGCTATCTACTAAAATGGGGACAATAATACAGAGCTATCTACTAAACTGGGGACAATAAGACAGAGCTATCTACTAAAATGGGGACAATAATACAGAGCTATCTACTAAAATGGGACAATAATACAGAGCTATCTACTAAAATGGGGACAATAATACAGAGCTATCTACTAAAATGGGACAATAATACAGAGCTATCTACTAAACTGGGGACAGTAATACAGAGCTATCTACTAAAATGGGACAATAATACAGAGCTATCTACTAAAATGGGGACAGTAATACAGAGCTATCTACTAAAATGGGACAATAATACAGAGCTATCTACTAAAATGGGACAATAATACAGAGCTATCTACTAAAATGAGGACAATAATACAGAGCTATCTTCTAAAATGGGGACAGTAATACAGAGCTATCTACTAAAATGGGACAATAATACAGAGCTATCTACTAAAATGGGGACAATAATACAGAGCTATCTACTAAAATGGGACAATAATACAGAGCTATCTACTAAAATGGGGACAGTAATACAGAGCTATCTACTAAAATGGGGACAATAATACAGAGCTATCTACTAAAATGGGACAATAATACAGAGCTATCTACTAAAATGGGGACAATTATACAGAGCTATCTACTAAAATGGGACAATAATACAGAGCTATCTACTAAACTGGGGACAATAATACAGAGCTATCTACTAAAATGGGACAATAATACAGAGCTATCTACTAAAATGGGGACAGTAATACAGAGCTATCTACTAAACTGGGGACAATAATACAGAGCTATCTACTAAAATGGGACAATAATACAGAGCTATCTACTAAACTGGGGACAGTAATACAGAGCTATCTACTAAACTGGGGACAGTAATACAGAGCTATCTACTAAAATGGGGACAGTAATACAGAGCTATCTACTAAAATGGGACAGTAATACAGAGCTATCTACTAAACTGGGACAGTAATACAGAGCTATCTACTAAACTAGGGACAATAATACAGAGCTATCTACTAAAATGGGGACAGTAATACAGAGCTATCTACTAAAATGGGGACAGTAATACAGAGCTATCTACTAAAATGGGACAATAATACAGAGCTATCTACTAAACTGGGACAATAATACAGAGCTATCTACTAAAATGGGGACAATAACACAGAGCTATCTACTAAACTGGGGACAGTAATACAGAGCTATCTACTAAAATGGGACAGTAATACAGAGCTATCTACTAAAATGGGACAGTAATACAGAGCTATCTACTAAACTGGGACAATAATACAGAGCTATCTACTAAAATGGGACAATAATACAGAGCTATCTACTAAAATGGGGACAATAACACAGAGCTATCTACTAAACTGGGGACAGTAATACAGAGCTATCTACTAAACTGGGAACAATAATACAGAGCTATCTACTAAACTGGGGACAATAACACAGAGCTATCTACTAAAATGGGACAATAATACAGAGCTATCTACTAAACTGGGACAATAATACAGAGCTATTCACTAAAATGGGACAATAATACAGAGCTATCTACTAAAATGGGGACAGTAATACAGAGCTATCTACTAAAATGGGGACAATAATACAGAGCTATCTACTAAACTGGGGACAATAACACAGAGCTATCTACTAAACTGGGACAATAATACAGAGCTATTCACTAAAATGGGACAGTAATACAGAGCTATCTACTAAAATGGGGACAGTAATACAGAGCTATCTACTAAAATGGGGACAATAATACAGAGTTATCTACTAAAATGGGGACAATAATACAGAGCTATCTCCTAAACTGGGGACAATAATACAGAGCTATCTACTAAACTGGGACAATAATACAGAGCTATCTACTAAAATGGGACAATAATACAGAGCTATTCACTAAAATGGGACAATAATACAGAGCTATTCACTAAAATGGGGACAGTAATACAGAGCTATCTACTAAAATGGGGACAATAATACAGAGTTATCTACTAAAATGGGGACAATAATACAGAGCTATCTACTAAACGGGACAATAATACAGAGCTATCTACTAAAATGAGACAATAATACAGAGCTATCTACTAAAATGGGACAATAATACAGAGCTATTCACTAAAATGGGGACAATAATACAGAGCTATCTACTAAAATAGGACAATAATACAGAGCTATCTACTAAAATGGGGACAATAATACAGAGCTATCTACTAAAATGGGGACAGTAATACAGAGTTATCTACTAAAATGGGGACAATAATACAGAGCTATCTACTAAAATGGGGACAATAATACAGAGCTATCTACTAAATGGGACAATAATACAGAGCTATCTACTAAAATGGGGACAGTAATACAGAGCTATCTACTAAAATGGGGACAATAATACAGAGCTATCTACTAAAATGGGACAGTAATACAGAGCTATCTACTAAAATGGGGACAGTAATACAGAGCTATCTACTAAAATGGGGACAATAATACAGAGCTATCTACTAAAATGGGGACAATAATACAGAGCTATTCACTAAAGGGACAATAATACAGAGCTATTCACTAAAATGGGGACAATAATACAGAGCTATTCACTAAAGGGACAATGATACAGGGCTATTTACTAAAGGGACAGTAATACAGGGCTATGCACTAAAGGGACAGTAATACAGAGCTATGTACTAAAGGGACAATAATACAGGGCTATGTACTTAAGGGACAATAATACAGGGATATTCATTAAAGGGACAATAATACAGGGCTATGTACTAAAGGGGCAATAATACAGGGCTAAGTACTAAAGGGACAATAATACAAAGCTATTTACTAAAAGGACAGTAATACAGGGCTATGTACTAAAGGGACAATAATACAGGGCTAAGTACTAAAGGGACAATAATACAGGGCTATTTACTAAAGTGACAATAATACAGGACTATGTACTAAAGTGAGATTGCAAGGTAAAAACTGCTGACCTGGAAAAAAGTCAGTAATGAATCCAATTCGGCTACTTTGGCCTTAAGTTAGACATTCACTTTGAATTCTCCCTTTAGTAAATAACCCTGTATTATAGGCCAGAATTGCCTTAGAATAACATTACTGACTTACAGGGTTATTCACTAAGGTGAAAATTCAAACTGAATTTCACGTTTCAGTATAAAATAGTTGATTTGGAAGCCTATCTGACTTAAAGGGATACTGTAGCGCCAGGAATACAAAGCTATATTCCTGGCACTGATTGGCCAGGGCTCTGTTTGACTTGTACTGCCTCTGCCCCTGATCTGCCTTCTTGACAGTCTCAGCCAATCCAATTCCTATGGGAAAGCATTGTGATTGGCTCAGAACACCACTTCTGATGATGTCAGCCAAGGAGGCAGATCAGGGGCAGAGCCAGCATCAGCAGTAAACTGAAATAAATGTAAGATTTTGCTATATTGAGGGGGCAGGGCTATTCACTAAAATGGGGACAATAATACAGAGCTATTCACTAAAATGGGGACAATAATACAGAGCTATCTACTAAAATGGGGACAATAATACAGAGCTATTCACTAAAATGGGGACAATAATACAGAGCTATTCACTAAAATGGGGACAATAATACAGAGCTATCTACTAAAATGGGGACAATAATACAGAGCTATTCACTAAAGGGACAATAATACAGAGCTATTCACTAAAATGGGGACAATAATACAGAGCTATGTACTAAAGGGACAATAATACAGAGCTATGTACTAAAGGGACAATGATACAGGGCTATTTACTAAAGGGACAATAATACAGGGATATTCACTAAAGGGACAATAATACAGGGCTATGTACTAAAGGGACAATAATACAAAGCTATTTACTAAAAGGACAGTAATACAGGGCTATGTACTAAAGGGACAGTAATACAGGGCTATGTACTAAAGGGACAATAATACAGGACTATGTACTAAAGTGAGATTGCAAGGTAAAAACGGCTGACCTGGAAAAAAGTCAGTAATGCATCCAATTCGGCTACTTTGGCCTTAAGTTAGACATTCACTTTGAATTCTCCCTTTAGTAAATAACCCTGTATTATAGGCCAGAATTGCCTTAGAATAACATTACTGACTTACAGGGTTATTCACTAAGGTGAAAATTCAAACTGAATTTCACGTTTCAGTATAAAATAGTTGATTTGGAAGCCTATCTGACTTAAAGGGATACTGTAGTGCCAGGAATACAAAGCTATATTCCTGGCACTACCATTCCTCTGCCTTCCGCCCCCCAGTAAATACTTTATCCCAGCACCGATGTCCCTCGACGCTGGGTCGACACTCTGCCCCCTCCTCCGTCCCTCGACGATCGGGGTCTAATGCGCATTAGACGTTCCCGTAGGAAAGCACTGAATCAGTTTTCCTTTTAGCAAAAATCTGACGCTGGAGGTCTTCATGCAAAGCGTGAGGACGTCCAGCGTCAGATAACGGACCAAATATCACTTACGATTCTGGAAGCGCCCCCAGTGGCTGTCTGGTAGACAGCCACTGAGGGCAGACTTAGTGCTGCGATGTAAGCACTGCAATGTTTAACATTGCAGCACTAGATGCAAAAGGGACACAATGAGCTGTAGTGGTTTTGGTGCCTACAGTGTCCCTTTAATATATTAAAATTTAAAAGGGTTCTATAGTGAAAGGAATACAAACCTGTAAGGCCCCCTCCCATAGCCCTCGGCTACTAAAGGGTTAAAAAATCCTTTAATCACTTACCCGTCATCTGACCGGGGGGATAATGCGCAGGAGTGGTGAGCACATTAGGCTCTCTCCGTAGAAAAGCATTGCTTCAGATTTTCACTGACACTGGATGTCCTCATGCAGAGTGCGAGGACGTCCAGAATAGGTTAGGTGACCTAAAGTCAGGTAAGATACGGGAAGCACCTCTAGTGGCTGTTTTAGTGCTGCAATGTAAACATTGCATTTTCTCTAAAACTGCAATGTTTTACATTGCAGCACTAAGGGAGTCAGGGACAGTTCACCCAGACCCTTTTAATGAGCTGAAGTGGTCTGGGTTACCATAGTGTTCCTTTACTATTTTATAAATAGTAAATAATCTGACATGGAGAATTATTGCATTCAGCTATTTTGGTCTAAAATGTAACATTTGTTTTACATTCCTGATAATTCTTATTTTAATTAATAATTTCTACAGTTGTTATTGTGGCTTCAAGTTTGAAATTTACATAAAGTTTCCTTCAACACACTTAAATAATTATAATATGAGAGTTCATGTTATGAGATATATGTTTGTAGGGTTATTAAAGAGATTCTATAGTGGCAGGAAAACAAAGCCAGAAACTGCAATAATTACCACTGTAGGGTTAAAGGGACACTATACTCACCAGAACTATTACAGCTTATTGTAGTTGTTCTGATGAGTATAATTGGCCCCTTCTGTCTGTTTTGCAGTAAACACTGTCTTTTCAGAGAAAATGCAGTGTTTACATTACAACCTAGGGATACCTCCACTGGCCACACCTCAGATGGCTACTAGAGGTACTTCCTGTGGCAGTACTGCACAGCACTGACATTCAGTGTCTCCACCCTATGAATGCAGACACTGAACTTTCCTCATAGAGATGCATTGATTCATACATCGCAATGACGAGATGCTGATTGGCCAGGGCTCTGTTTGACTTGTGCTGCCTCTGCCCCTGATCTGCCTTCTTGACAGTCTCAGCCAATCCAATTCCTATGGGAAAGCATTGTGATTGGCTCAGAACACCACTTCTGATGATGTCAATCCTGTATATGACAGGGGATTACAATTTATATGGTCTGAAACCTGGCATTTATCATTATCTTATATTGGTTTGTGACTGTTTTAGAAAAATGAAAGACCAGTTTGATTAAAAAAAAAATGGTTATTAACCAGTTTAATAAGTATATGTTCATACAAAATTAGTAGAACATATTTATACAATAAAATACGCAAAATACCAGCTGCTGTGGACTGTCAGATGTATTTACTTAACTGGAAATTGTAGTGAATTGACATTTGAGGCCAAGTTACTCAAGCTGGATTTGTAGCTAAGTTGGAAAATTAACAGAATTAGCTACTTGTTTGTGGTTTGTATTTCCATCAGTTCTCCACAATTTCCAGAATAAAGGGTGATTTGTACAGCTACAGTCCTAGGCTGACTAATGTCAATTCTGTGCAACTCCCGCCCTCCACCAAAAAAAACTACACTTGCCAAAACACATATCCATTAATTCATGCAGTGTCTGTGTTTGTGTAGTGCAGTGGTTCGAAGCCCAGTCCTCAAATACCCCCTAACAGTCCAGGATTTAGGGATGACACAACAGGGTAATCCCTAAATCCTGGACTGGTAAGGGGTACTTAAGGACTGGGTTTGGTAACCCCTGGTGTAGTGGATGCAATGCGTGTGTCTGTGTAGTGGATGCAGTGAGTGTGTTTGTGTAGTGGATGCAGTGAGTAACAAATGTGCTGTGCCGCAAAGAGCATGGGCCACGCATTTGCATATATATATATGCCGTGTCCTATCTCCTGCAGCATCAGGTCCTTACCCCTTGTGAGCCGCTGGTTGCTATGGCAATGCTCCATCATGCATTGCGTGCTGCGCGGAGTTGCCATGAAAACTCGCATCAACGCTCTCGCAGTTCAAGAGAGGAGAGGACTTGATGCTGCAGGAGATGGAGAATTAGATCTCTGTGCCCACTCTTCATTGGACAAGAGGTGTAGGTATATATATGTGTGTGTGTGTGTGTGTATATGTATATGTGTGTGTGTGTGTGTGTATATATATATATATATATATATATATATATATATATATATATATATATATATATATATATACACAAATGGGCGCCCCCCTCCCTTCGTCAAAGTGCTGCCTTGAGCCATATTCCTACTGGGACCTATTTAAGAGGCCCACCCTGAGCCTTGGCCTCTGCATTTCTGCAGAAGCTGGAAGTGTGTCACTGGACCACCAGGGAGCATCGGAGCCAGCCAGTGGTTTGTGCCACTACCGGAGAACTGGGTCGGGGGACTTGGCATCGTAACCACTACAGCGGCTGTATTTATGATAATGCTTTCGAATAACCCTTTAATGATTTCCAGTGATTTGGAAATTGAATTGGAAATGTACTCCAGAACAGCTGGTGTGCCAATGTTTCAGCAAATATGGTAGCAATATTGTAAACATTTAAAAGGAATACTGCCACCCCCATAACAACTTAAGTTTATTGAAGTTGTTATGGGGAGGAGGGCCCGAAGCACTGCCTTACCTTGAGGGGTTAATTCCTTTTGCAACAGTTTATCCTGAATTTGGTGCTCTGACACTGCTGTCCACTGGCTTTCATTGCACTTTCACTTATTACCTATCCATTCTGTCCAACTTTGACATAAATGGCTTATAGGCACCAGGCTAACAAACATTAGTACTTTTATTCTGTCACTTCTGTCCTGGGTGGACCAAATAGATATTAATATTGCAGATATGTAAATTCCACATTTGCTGCTGATGAGGTGGTCTGGAGAGATTCCTGTCACTAGAGTGAATGCTTTTGACATTATTACTTTCTGTGTCTATTGTTCAAGTTAACATAGTGTCCAAATTAAATGTGTTACATAACCTAGACTGATCAAAAACATTGACATGCTCATATTATACCTTGTAAGAGAATTAAAGGGACAGTTTGGGCAACATAACAATTACATGCCAATTTAGTGAATACAGATACCTTCCCCTGTTTTTTTTTTGTCATATTATTTTTTATAACAAACAAAACAGGTACCAGCCCCTGTCCATAGAAGTTCTAGGTCTGGAAAAGAGTTTCTTAAACATCTGATCATTTATTATTTTTATTGTTATTACTATTGGTATCTATATAGTGGCAGTAAATTCAGTAGCACTTTACAATATAAGAAGGGGATATTTAACAATAAGTAAGACAATTACAAAAACTTACAGGAACGATAGGTTGAAGAGTACCCTGCTTTAAATAAGCTTACAAACTATTGGAGGTAGGGTATCAAACACAATAGGACAGGAGATAGCAATCAAACAAGGTGGGAGTGAGTCAGAGCTGGATGAGAGAGTAGAATGCTGCCCTTTAGGAGAGAGGAAAGGACAGGTATGTGAGGTAGAGGTTACAGTGGGAGACCATAAGCTTTCCTGAAATGATGGGTTTTAAGGCACTTTTTAAACGATTGAAAAACTAGGGGAGAGTCTGATGGTGGTAGGCAGGTTATTTCATAGGAAGGGAGCCGACCACGAGAAGTCTTGCAAGCGTGAGTTGGCCGTACGGTGCGAGCAGCGGACAGGAGAAGGTCATGGACAGAGCGGCGAGACCGAGAAGGGGCGTACCTATGGATCAGTGAAGAGTTATATGAGGGGCTAGAGTTGTTCAGTGCTTTCTAAGTTTGGATTATTACTTTGAATTGGGGTGAGGTGTGAGAGGAGCGACTGGGGAGGAAAATCAGTTTGGTGGCAGCATTCATTACAGACTGTAGCAGGACTATAGGGCTTCTGGAAAGACCAATTAGGAAAAGGGTTACAGTAATCCATGCAAGAGATTACTGGAGCATGGACAAGCTGCTTAGTAGTATTTGTCTGGTGAATGTTTGATATTTTGTACTATATCACATCCCTTAAAGAAGATTTGGATAATTTATATTCTGCAGCACTTTACAATTGTAAAACTTGTGTGACTAATCAGATGTGACAAAATATTACAAATTGACAGGAACAAGAGTTTAACTATGAATACAAATGCTTTCTGGAGGAAGATATTCACACATTTATAAAGAAGTGGTATTTTTTCCACTATATTCAATTTTGTTTTACTCTAGTGCAGAGAGAATGGGAGAGTCCAGAGAAAGGCGTGTTTATTTATTGCACTTGAAATTGCATGTAGTCTTTAGAATAAAGCATTAAATTACTGTAATGTGCATTTGGGACATCAGGTTTAGAGAGCACAACACGTTTTCTTATCTGTGAAGCCGTAAGCCTACGGAAGCCATGAATGAATCCTGCAGTGTAGAGCAGCAGCTTTATAGAGCAAAGCATTCTTTGGTCAAAAGCACAGAAAAAAATTGCTCTGCAAATTCTTGTTTGAAATGAGTAGGGTATTTAGATTAGCCCAGAAAGATGTGTTTAAACACGTCACATGGGGAAAAGACCCTTTCAAAGGAAATAAGAAATATTCTTAATAGAACAGATGTTTGTTTAATTTTTTCACATCAACAGGTCCCTGTATTCTGGGAGAGGAAAAGGTTCATGCACTTCAAAAACAAAGTCAGGACACAAGACTCTGAGACAGAGCACACACTTCTATGCAAGATTAATGGTCCACTAAAGGCACCCAGACCCCTTCATCTCAATGAAGTTGTCTTGGTGCAGTGGTCCCTTCGTTTTAACACTGCAATATAAAACATTGCCGTTAAATAGATATGATTGCAAGGTTCAGCACACCTCTAGTGACTGTCTTAGTAACAGACACTAGAGGCACTTCTGCTGAATAACAGTCAGGCCTGGTTACTCGATGAAATGAAATGCTCATAGAGACAATTGATTTGCTGCGCATGTGCACTAGCTTCCAAATTCTTTTCCAGCTTGCTAAAGTGCAAGCTTTTAACTGCACATGTTAAATATGTCAATCAGACAGCTGGGGGTAGACCTTGCTTCCAAATTGCACCTGCCTTCTACAAGTGCCTGTGATATTGAGCATTCACAGGACTCCACATTGTGCCTCGTCCTCTTTGGCTCTCCTTTCTCCCCGGCGGCGGTGTCATCTGTGCCACGCATCCCCCCCCCCCCACTACCACATTCGCCTGTGGCTCACAATCAGAAGACTCTGATTGGAAATGTCCCTGTTGGTGCTGCGGAAGAAAGGAGAGGGCTTGCAAAGGCTGCAGTCAGAAGATCTGCCGCTTTTGCAAGCACTTTTGGATATACCCCTGTAACGGCCACCCGGAGTATCAGAGGGGTGTATGCCGTTAGAGATGTCCTTTTCCCTGGGGAAGAGCGGTGCTGCAATATTCTCCAGATGTCATCTCAGCCAAACAGGTAGTCGAAGGTATAGTAGAGCTCTTACAAGAGCTAGTGATTAGTTGTGAAGCAGGTTCCCTACAAGCATGAGGCAAGGCTACATGTTGAGGGTTAAGCAGAACTGATTTTTAATGTGGCCATGCTGGCCTTTTATGCAAGTTTTCCAACAAGGTTGCCACCCAGGTGGACCTTGTTGTGCACAGAGAAAAACAGTGAACAACCAATCAACATAGAGTCATGTAATGAGTCACTCCCATACATTACATCCAATCCCTCCCCTCTGCTTGGGAGATAAGTGAGTTAATTACTGTATCAACTCCAGCACCATGTTTGAATGTGTTATCTATAATCATCCCATTTATTAAAAAAATAAAAAATAAATGATTATTCTCAAGAAAAAATGGAAAAGACCTGTGAAGAAGCAGTCAGGGTGGTTCAGAACAATCCCGTATCTTCAGTCCGAGACATGAGAATCTTGGAGCTATTAGCAATGTGAAATACTGCACCATGTTTGAATGTGTTATCTATAATCATCCCATTTATTAAAAAAATAAAAAATAAATGATTATTCTCAAGAAAAAATGGAAAAGACCTGTGAAGAAGCAGTCAGGGTGGTTCAGAACAATCCAGTATCTTCAGTCCGAGACATGAGAATCTTGGAGCTATTAGCAATGTGAAATACTGGAAAATATCAAATGAAAATCCAGACAAACCCATGATCATTTCATATGACAAAATATCTGGGATGCAAAGGTGGATCCACTCCAGCTTTTACTAGGTTTTTCTTTCAGTCCAACCAGATGGACTACTCTTAGCTACAAGTGCCTCAGGGTCAGGGTGTGTCCCTCATCTGCATTCACATCTGATACAAGAAACTATTACAGGAAAATTAAATATCTGTCTTTGAATCACAGAATGTTAAAAGCAGTATGGCACTCAGAGAATTCCAAGAGAAGACTAAGGGTTGCTTCATATCAGCTGTGCATGAGTTAAGTCTGTTAACAAAGGTTCTGTGTAGATTAAAGGGACACTATAGTCACCAAAACAACTTAGCTTAAGCAGTTCAACAGTATATATTAGAGGTGCCAAAAAAGGTAGATCCCCAGATGTTTTTAAACTACAGCTTCCATGATGCTTTGTCATTCTAAAGGCATGCAAAGCATTGTGAGAGTTGTAGTTCTACAACATCTGGGATCTACCTTTTGGGCACACCTGGTATAGATCACGCCCCTGCAGTCACTGCTCAATTCTCTGCCACTTTTGTTTCTGGTTATGTAGCCCTATTCACAACTCCTTGAGCTGTGTGTAAAAAAAAAAAAAAACAAATATCTAAAGGAACACTATAGTGCTGGAATACATATATAGGTGTCTGGCCCACCTCTCTGTTGAGTAAAAAGGTATTAAACATACCTTTTCTCCAATGCTGTGCTGGTCTTGCTGTGACTGGCCCCACCATGGCTAAGATCATTAATGTGGAGGATCTCAGCCAATCCAATGATTTCTCATAGTAAAGCATTGGGAGGCTATTGCGCATGCACCGCACTGCGCCAATCAGGATCTTATAGAGATGCATGGAATCAATGCATCTCCATGGGGAACATTCAGCACTGAATGTAGGTCCTGCACAGCATGCAGCACTGAAATAGGAAGCTTCTCTAGTGGCCATCTGAGTTACTGCACGTAAAGTTGTTGCTAGGCAGCACTGTAAACAGTGCCTTTTCTCTGAAAAGGCAGCATTTATACATTGAACAGCATGCAGGCACATGCTATAGATACCGGAACCATTCATTGAGATAAAGACGTCTGTGTGACTAAAGTGACCCTTTAAAGATTTGGTGCATTGCTGATGTTGCTTAAGGGCTGTATTGTATATGTTTATACACATAGGTTTCTTTTTGTGTTAGTATATATGTAAACCTTTCTATTGAATTTAGATCAGTTTTAAGTTCTCCTCACACTCTGTCTCCTGAAGTTTTAGTCACTTATTTTCAGTTCTTATATAGCAGTCTTATAGGTGGGTTTTCAAAGAGAGGGATATATCATTAGACATGCTGACCCAAAAAGAGAATGGAAATCCTGCCTGCCTACCTTTCTTTATTTCCTCTGGTTATCCCTTAGGATTCCTTCCTTATCCTTTATTTACACTTTTCCTATCTGCAAGCTTTACTTGCTTTCTCATTTTGGTTTCTGAATCCCATCCCTGTTTCTCTTTGCTCCTCCTCCGCCCTCTCTCTGTCTCACATTTATGTGTCATACAACGTTTCTGCCAAATTCTGCTGGAAGTGTAAAATAGTTCTCAGTGCTGTGAGTCAGATCTCCTGGTTGAAGACGTTAGACATCCCCCCCTCCTAGGTGCAGGCCCTTTCTCCTGGTATCTGTACTGCTACCATTCAGCTCTGTAAGTTTGATATTTTGCTGCTAGCAGTGTCTCCTTTAATATTTAATGGTTGTTATGGCATCCTTCCAAATATTTAGCTTTTCTTAGTTTCCCCTCTTGTGTGCATACTAGAGTGCACTGTTTAGGAAGCAGATGATTGCTTCTCTCTGGGTAATCCGCTCTGTGGGCAGTAACTATTTCCTATGCCAGTTATAGTTGTTCTGCTCTTACTGTGGTTTTGTTTATAGTTATGTTTTTTTTATTCCTATTCTCTAATCCTTCCATATCTTTCATTCTGCCGCAGCCATGGCTCCAGCTACTCCCGGCCCAGTCCAGGTAGTTCAAGTACTAAAGGATGATCATTCTTTCCAGTTGGACGAGGAGGCCCTGGCCTCTGTTCTTCTCCAAGAGAGAATACGAGATTTGGATGTAGTGGTTGTATCTGTAGCCGGCGCCTTTCGAAAAGGGAAGTCCTTTCTGTTGGATTTTATGCTGAGATATGTCTACAGCCAGGTATCTTTTCAATCCACATTTCCTCTCTCCGAAGTTGTACTATTCTCGGAGTATCACACTCATATTCAGGTTTCATAATAGCTTTTGTTTTGCATAAAATGATGAATTCCAACTCCAAATAATTTTATTTATACCTTGCGCATCTGCGTGGTTAGTTAATATACAACTTTGCACATTTAATTAAACGAAGAGCAAAACGTATATTAAATACAAATCTCAAATTTGGTTGTAGCAAAGCTGTCAAAAAAGAGCCACATAGAAACACCTGCATTTCATCTGGCATCATTTCTGATCGGTCCCAGGTCAGAAATTGCAGGACAGATCAGGATAGGTACAGGCATACACACAACATGTATAGAACAAAAATACAGGAATACAGCTCTAGATGTAAAGGGGAAAAATATATCATTATAACACTGTTTAGCAGCTAAACCACCTAAGCAACCAAATGCACTCACCTGTAGAAATTAGCAGGTGTATCAGGGAGCCTCGGACCATTAATATCACCAGGGGAGACTCCCTGATACTCCTGCTAATTTATACATCTTGCATTTGGTTGCTTAAGTGACTTATTAACTAAACTGTGTTATGCTATATTTTGTTTCCTGTACAGCCATATTCCCATATTTGTGTTGTATATAAGTATTTGCGTTAGAGACCATTCAGGAAGGTCTCGGGCAAGACTGCCATCCCTATCCCCAGTTATAAAAGCTCAGTATCAGTACATTGTATATATTTTACAAGTGTTGGAAGAGTTTAATATACACACACAGGGACCCAAGTGTGTTACATATAGATATGGATATACACAGAACTTTTCTCTGGCTGCTCCTTGAGGCACTCCCGGGGTAAACCATTTTATTTTTAATTTGAATAATATAAGTGTATGGTGAGCATAGGTGACATTATTTGTAGTTTTAAGATTGTTTTATGACATGTTAATTATGACAAAGTCTCATTAATTCATGTTCTCCATCATATTATTATGTTTATAGACCTACTTTTTACAGACATTTTATAGACTTCCTATGTTCCTTAGGCACCACCTGCCTGGAACAATTCTCATGTGCTGCCCCCTAGGGATGTAATATTTCTTAAGTCTCTTGCATATTGTACCATGAAACAGCTTGCACGTGCCATGTCAAGTGTTAAAGAATATTAATTTACAATGAGACTGGAATATACAAGTAAAGTAATTTTTTTAAAGGGTTACTATAGGTATCGAAACAACTTTAGCTTAAAGGCATTCTCTAGTGCCAGGAAAACAAACCCGTTTTCCTGGCACTGTAGAATCCTGGAGTGCCCCCCTCCCTCCCACCCCCCATCCGACGTTGCTGAGGGAGTTAAAACCTCTTCAGACACTTACCTGAGTCAGGCTCCACCCACGCTCCTCCCCCGCCTACGTCCAGCGGCGGGGGAGACCGCATGCGCGGCAATGGCCATGCTTGCATTAGGATTTCCCCATAGGTAAGCATTATACAATGCTTTCCAATAGGGATTCCGGCACGCTGGATATCCTCATGCATAACGTGAAGACGTCCAACATCGTTTAGACAAAGTGCCTCTAGACAGCCACGAGAGGAGGACTTACCCTGCAAGATAATTATTGCAGTTTACAAAAACTGCAATAATTATACTTGCAGGGTTAAGGGTGATGGGAGTTGGCACCCAAACCACTTCACTGGGCTGAAGTGGTCTGGTTGCCTACAGTATCCCTTTAATAAAGCAGTTTGGCTGTATAGATCATACCCCTCCTGTATCATTGATCATTTGTCTGCCATTTAGGAGATGCATCACTTTTGTTTTTGACCATGCAGCTCTAACCACATCTCCCCTGTCTGTGGCTGAGACAGGCTGCATGAAAAAAAGGTTTCATGTTATATCTGCTGTTAAATTACTTTAGAGGTTTTTATCTCCTGTTCTGTAATGAGACAGCCACTAGAGGCTTTAAAGGGGGAAGGCTTAACCCATTCATAAACATAGCAGTTTCTCTGAAACTGCTATGTTTATTAAAAAATGGGTTAACCCTAGCTGGACCTGGCACCCAGACCACTTCATTAAGCTGAAGTGGTCTGGGTGCCTAGAGTGGTCCTTTAAACAGTCTGTGCAATAAAGGAATCGAGAATATCTAGGTACCTTTTCAGGAAGTGTTTAGGGAGGCTGTTCAAGTCACATGCAGGGTGACTAAGTGATTTAACTCCTAAATAGCAGAGAATTGACCATTGAGACTGCAGGGGCATGTCTACACCAAAACTGATTAATTAAACCAAAGTTGTGTTGGTGCCTATAGTATCCTTTTAATGTTCTATAAATCATCTGTCGTAGAATGTATTAACCACAATTTAAAAAAAAAAAGGGGGGAAAGGAAAATAAAACGTGAGGTTGCAAGTTGTAGAAAAATGTGAAGTTGACATCAGAAACAACAGCATTACATACAAAATAACATGATTTTAAAGGAGCAGTCTAAGAACCACATCCAAAGCACCCTGCTTTAGAGTTAATGGTGGTAGTAGGCTTCAGGTGTAGACCCTGAGTTCCTAATCAAACCACTTTCTAGCAGATTGGTGAAATCCTGGGGGACACCTGTGTCACTACAACGGCATATAGTGTCTATGGTGATCATACTGCATGGGAAATCTAAATCTGTTTAGTTCATGATCCTAATTTTGTGTTGTAATGGAAATAGTTTGTAATGTTTTACCATTTGTTTACAGGCAGTATTCAAGGACTTTACAGATTCAAACACATATATTTTTATTGGAAAGTTAAGATTGCACTCTGATTTGAGTCCTCCTGAGTCCAAATTACCTTGCAGACTCTAAAGCTGTGCTTTCATTTTTGGTAAATATTGAAACTATAATTGTTTATTTTGAACCAAATGATATCTCCATTTTGCAGAAAGAAAACAGCAGTAATTGGCTAGGGACAGAAGATGAACCTCTTACTGGCTTCTCCTGGAAAGGAGGATCAGAACCAGATACGACAGGTATTCAGATCTGGAGTGAGGTCTTCACCATGAGAAAGCCAGATGGCAAGGAGGTAAGACTCTCCAGTTTACTGGGTAACAGTTGTTGAAACACGTTGAATGCTCTATTGAATTGCATAGCCAGATTGTAGCGCTCTGATTTGCCTATATAGCTTAATTATGGTCTTTCTTGGTTAGGTTGCTGTGGTTCTTATGGACACACAAGGAGCATTCGACAGCCAGTCCACAGTGAAGGATTGTGCCACTATCTTTGCTCTCAGCACAATGACAAGCTCTATCCAGGTGAGAACCTTTTTACACCAGAACCTTTCCAGGTTTCTGTACAATTTAACACTGTCAACACAAACAAATTGTTCCTTCTACCTCCCATACCCACATAACCTTCTTCAAAGCAGTATCTGCAGATCTGTTATCTTCAGAGATTATCTTGCTTTAGGGAGTGCTGCCACTGGCTTCTTAACTTAAATGTGTACTTTGCTTCTACAATAGTACCTTTTTCAACAGTAACAAAGCCTTTTTTCCCTCATTCTTCTAAGCACCCCATTTTTCACCTCTGTTAACACTTCAATTGCTGGGATAATGGAACAAAAAAATTACTTCCACAGAAATTTCACTTTAAAGGGACCATTGTATTCCAAAACAACTACATCTCAATGAAGTTATGGGGGTTGGAAAACTTGCCTTACAGGTTTAAATCCCAAATGTGTGTTGCTGGGGCACTCATCTGCACTGATTCCTTTCTTCCTCTCTGTTAAGCTGAAATAGTTTTGGGGCAGAGCATCCCTTTAATTTAAATATTTAATCTTTCAACCTCAAAATCAATCTCCCCAATCCTATCCCTTCCCTTACTCTCTTAATTTTCCACCTCTTAAGCACCTCATTCTCTAACTGTGTTTTACATCTTTCTTCAAACAAATTAATTTACACCTGTCCTGTAATAAGCAACACTTGAATCTTCCAACATTATTAACTCATTTCAGTATTCTTCCTAATGAATTACAAAATCTTCCGCCTGTCTCCATAAAATCCATACCATTTAAATATTTTCCTCTTTCCGGCCTTCTTAACTTCCTTAGAAATCTTTCACTTTTAAGTGATGCATAATGTCCCAGTCTTTGCTCTCTCAATAAGCAAAAATCAGGTACTATATATTAGTTGAACAAAGTGATGTAATAGTTGCCCAAGTAACTTTATTTGACAATTGTTATTTTGTGAAACACGTTTTAACATTGAAACAAAAATAATAGCCATTGGAATGACCGGTACTCTCTGAACACTACATTATAGTGAAAAGGATTATACCCAAAGTAGCATCTCCTCTGTCGATATATCAGTACAGAAATTACAAGGAAATGGAAAAATTAAGTGCTCCATTGTGTAGTATAGAAAATGGAGAGGTAATGGTTACTTCTGAGAAATAACTAATGAAGAACATATATTGTATGGAAGGTGAGCTGCCCAAGTAACAATTGGCAGGTCTAGAAAGCAAGCTTAATGTTGCCACTTGGACTCCTATACCTCTCACACAGCTTACCAACAGCTACCTCTTATACAGGTATATTTGGGTGCTTCCTACATGCCGGCAAATCATCTGTTTTTGATCTTTAATTCTCCTCATCTCTTCCAAAAGCACCCATTGCAACGTTGTCATTTACACTTTGTCAGCTTTGCTTTAAAGATCAATAAATCTCTGTCTGTGCCCCGTATCTTATTTAACACACCTCTAGTGACATTTCACTGTATCGCTCAAAATATTTTTCTACCTGACTTTTTCCCTATATTATCCCACTTTAAAATTAACCATTCTCCCAGGAATATAATTCGATGTCACAGCACGTCGTGGTACAAGTCAGTGATAATTTGTTAGAGCTCTGGTTGACACTCTTTTTCTCATTCATATAAACTTAAACTACAAACAGACACTGTAAATAGTTCTCCATTTCAGGAAAACAAGATGACTTTCTTTAGTTTAAATAGCTACTGCAAGTCATTTTCTTTTTCTTATACTTCTATCCAATTCGCGTAATGTGCCCACTTACACACACAACTGTAGTATGGGTCTCACCTCCCCACAAGTCTATCTTTATTAGTCTATAATTGCCTTCTCTTACTCCATGTTTTTTTACCCACAGATCTACAATTTATCTCAGAATATACAGGAGGATGATCTGCAGCAGCTACAGGTCAATATTTGTGTATCTCTCATACAAAGAAAAACTCCCAGAGTATAAAATGGATGTATAAGTCCATAGACACTCCTTTTACAGCATCCTCGCTCTTTGATTTAATACATGCCCTCATATGCAGGGTTCCATGAGGGGACAGTAGAAACCCTCAGAGGTTTTGATCATAACCAAGTGCAATTCCTGGATAAGCCAATAAGCTGTTTTGACTCCCACTGACATCAAGCAGGAATCTGAATAATTTGTATGACAACAACCATTCTCCCATATAAAACAGGTTGGGGGTACACAATTCCATTTAAGAAGGGTCCAACAAGGCGCCCTTACAATTATAAACTAATGTTGGGTCTTCTAACTCCTTTCATCATCCCATGTGTTGGGAATAAATGGTATAGACAGTGCAGGACAATGAACATTCTTCTATTGCACTGACGCTGAAGGTTTCCTGGCCACATACAGAAATGATAGACCGTGTGCATATGTATAAATGGTTTTTTTGTTTTGTTTTTTATCCTGTAAAAGTTTGGTGTTATTTTTCTAGTTCTTCACTCCCCTGTTTGATTGGCCATGTCTTTTCCAATTTCACTAGGAGAGATATTCATGCAAAGATCATTGTGGGCACTCCCTGTAAAGTACACATAGCAGAAGATGATTTTAAAGCATTGTGCATAATATCATTACTTCTCAATATGACCCTGTCTAGATAGGAAAAAAATAAATAACAGAAAATGGCCAGAGAGGGCATATTAAAATATAAAACATATTCAATGCACATTAAGTAGTGTAAGTGTTTTATAATCAAATTCACAATCCCTGCACAAACCTGTACCTAATTTTTTTATTTTTTGATATTTGAAACATATGCTGACTATTTTTCTATTGTAATTGTTGTCAATTTCAAAAACGACAAAAAATGTAAAAAAAATAATAATAATAATATATATATATATATATATATATATATATATATATATATAATGTATTAAGATATCCCTTATATTTTTCCATTTCAGCTTTTTACAGAGTATGGGCGTTTGGCTATGGATGAGATCTTTCTGAAACCCTTTCAGGTAATATATTCAGATGCAGGTTCTTTTGATAGAATAGTAGAAAGGTGCGTGTTGATCACTTCATGACAATTGGTTTTACGACCAGACATGGCATGTTAATTAAATTAACACATACAGTGTCGTTCATGGATGACATTACTGGACAAATGCCCAAACACATGTACAATAATATGACATTTCTCTGTAGATGCACAAATGTACATGTGTACACCCTAGGCATCAAGGGGCGGCAACGCCACCCTGAATATGGAAGAGCACAAAGGGAAGTATGTATAATATATTATATTATTACATATATAATATATACATTTTTACCACTGCTGCATGATTCACCCCAGTAAACCATTCAGTTACATTTACTGGAGTGAGTGTTTGGGTGAGCTAAGCCTTTGAATGACATGCCTCACAGATAATTGTTTACTAGTCATTAGACATTTTTGGCATGGTACTACCTTGGTACTTTGTTGCACTGACTCAAAACCTAGTTCAGTCTGTCATTAGCCATATAAGATACAGTGCATTAAGAACATATTCAGTGCACTTCATATTTTTCACATTTTTTTCATGTTGCAGTCTTATACAACAATTGTTTAACTTATTAATATCATTATTTTCATATCAATCTACACGTAATACATCATGCTTTGTGGATGTTTTTTAGTAGCAGAGACTGGGAGGCTTTATTAGGGTTGAGGGGAGGAACAACACAAAATACAGAGATATTCTTAATATAAACCTGGTCTAGAGTGCTCAGGACCTCATACTGGGCCGAAGATCACATTCCTTCAGGATAATGACCCTAGGCACACAGCTAAGACAACACAAGAGTGGCTTGGGGTCAACTCTGTGAATGTTCTTGAGTGGTCCAGACTTGAACCTAAACAAGCATCTCTGGGAAGACCTGAAAGCGGCTGTCCACCGATGGTCCCAATTCATCCTGGCTGAGATTGAGCGTGCATGCAGAGATGAATGGCAGAAACTATACAAATCCAGGTGTGCAAAGTTTGTCAAATCATACCCAAAAACAATTAAAAACTGATACCGCCGGTGCTGAGTTTAAGGGTCTGAATACTTATGTCTTATGTCTATTTGATATTTTAGTTTTTTATGCAGTGTAAAAGTGTCAAATAATAGGGTGTTTCCCAGGGTTATAAGCAACATGTTTGCAGAAATGAGATCTATTGTGTCCAATGTTAGGCTTAATAAGTGTATTTTCGTGAGGAGCTCCAGCACAATGCGATTGTCTCGGTCGGCTGTCAGGCACCGTCCTGACACCCTCGCCCCCAAAAAACATTTTTGCTTTGTCTTTAGTATTCAGTGTAAGTTAATGTGAAAGAAATGTAAACAGTTGTAGCATGAGGCTACAACATAAAAAGTGAAAGAATAGAATGCATTGTATTTTGATGTAATTTAAATTTTGCTGTAGTAGGGAGCTAAACTTTTTAAATTTGAATACGTTTCATTGAAATTCTTTTTTTTTCTTTCTTCTTTTTCTTTAAACAAGACTTTTATTTAGGTCACATTTATTTAGCATGAATTTAATTATGTGCATGTTGAATTCCACTCCCTACAGACTCTGATGTTTTTGATTAGAGACTGGAGCTTTCCTTATGAATACCATTATGGAGCAAAAGGAGGGATGAAATTCCTAGAGAAGAGGTTAAAGGTAAAGTGTGTGTGTGTGTGTGTCTGCGCACGAGCAGTATGATATACAAGTATATTAGTTTTTTGTGTTTTTAAAGTACAAATTTCATAAAGTATCATGACCCAATGTGCAAATTCTAATTTTAGACAAGTAGTGCAACGTTGGCAGCTCCCACCATTAATTTTCTTAATCATAATTTTCAGTCAGCCAATAGACCACCGCTGTATGTCACACTTTCTACAATATCATTAAACAATCTAGTAGAATAACATCTGTAAAGGAAGGATACGGTTATTTTATGTGTGTGTGTGAGTGAGAACATTGCCAGATAAAGATGACATTTGATTGTAGAATAAAAGATGGAAGATGATAACTTAGGAGACGTCAGTGAGTTGCTCATTTTAAGCAAATTTCTGGGTATTAAAATATTTCTGCTTATGTTTAAACATACTACCTGCTCTCAAGGTGGATATGAGGGGAGCTCTTCATACCACAGCAGTGCTTTTAAATCTTAGCAGAAGTAGCTCTTAATGTGTGTGTGGAGGGGTGGGGGAGCAGATGTATTAGTTTGGGTGGGTACAAGGAATTTCACTGCCCTAGGCAAAAATCTGGTTTTGTTGCCCTCTTGTGTATCCCGAATCTCCCTTCACACTACTCTTTTTCCCTTTCTAGTTTCTCTCTGTGCCAGCCAGTGCTCTTACTTTTTAGTAAGATTCTATCTGACTCATTCTACCCTTTCTGTCTTTTTTTTTTTCTCTGCAAGTTTCTCTTTCTCCTTTGCCATTTTCATTTTAACCGCATTTCCCACTTTCTCCACACCACTCATTGTGTGCCTCAAAGCAAAAACAGAGTGTATGAGAATGGGCAAAAACTCAGAAACGCTCAAAAGCTTGCTCAGGTCTCCATAATGGTTTTTGTCACTTTGTGAAATTACAGAGAGAACCTATACTATTTGCACTGAATGTGTGTTTATGGGAAAGGCAGTGTATATATAGGTGAGGGAGGCTGTTTGTGTGCGTGTTTCTGTGTGTTATCATGAAGGGCTCTGTGTGTATATGTGGGAATGGCTGTATGCGTGAGGAGAGATTGTGTGTGTGTGTGTGTGTGTGTATTTGTGGGAGAGGCTTTGTGTATGCGTGAGAGGTGGTGTGTGGGTGGGGAGAGACATGTATGTGTGGGTTGTGTATCTTGTGTGTGGTAGGGCTATGTGATTTGAAGAACATATGTGATGATGTTGATGCTGCCATATCTACATCAAGTTTCAAACTTTCATATCCTATGTTACTAGAAAGGCCTAAAAGTTTATCATCACTGCAAATTTAGAGGGTACATGGCACACTCACCAGGAGTGAAATTCTATTTAGCAGGCCTGCATTTTCCCTCACCAATGGCTAGCGGGCAAGGGCAAATTTTGAGCCTTTTATGCATCATAAATTGTAGTTGAATGTTGCACTTTTTCATAGCTGTGTATTTTTGTTGCTGTTTGTAGCTGACTAACAGGGTTATTCACTAATTCCAGATTTTAGCAGATTAATTCAATTTTGTAAAATTGAGGCTTAAATAGACAAGCTGCAAGTTTGATATATTTGCCAGTGTCAGGATGGACACGCAGAACTTAAGTGAACAAAATACAAACCGGAATACTAAAATGTATTACAGGGCATTAGAGTGGCCAGACTTAACACTATATTGAGTATTACAAGACAGACCACGTTCAGGGAGACAGAGACTTCGTAAACAAATAGACAAGCCATAGTTCAAAGATAATAGAATGGAGAATGGTCAAGATACAAGCCGGGGTGAGATAGCTTAGATGCAGCTATAGTAAACGCACTCTTGGATAACCACGACAGGGTACAGTATAGCGGCCTCAATGAACTTATATAGCCATAGGAGGGCAGTGGTTGACGTCAGAATGTGCATGCGCGATGTCTGCACGCAAATCCGCATCATTAATCGGGTCAAGGAAGACAGAGCCATATAAGGGCTTGGATTCGAAGTGGCCTGCGTCAGGAAGAATGCCGGAGGAAAGTGCGGCACAGAGGGAGGAGACAGAGCGGATGTGCCACTCGGGTCAGCTACTTGTGCCTAAAGTTTACAATTTGGATGTAATTTGCTAAAATTCTGAGTTTTTTGAATAACCCTGTATTTGTTTGGGGTGGAAATTTGATTTTTGTTTACTGTATGTGTGTTTAACAGGTGAAAGAACATCAACATGAAGAGATACAAAATGTCCGTAAACACATTCAAACATGTTTCACCAATGTGAGCTGTTTTTTACTTCCACATCCTGGACTCAAGGTGGCAACCAGTCCTCAGTTTGATGGCCGTCTGAAAGGTTTGTTATTAGACTCTCTAAATGTCAGAATTGTTAACTCCTACGTCACATCTGTCTATGCTAATCTGCAATTACCTTGACAAAGTCATATTTCCAATTATAGTTTTTCACTTTTCATAGCCACAGTTTGTTTACATAATCTTATCTTTCCACAGATATTGCAGCAGAATTTACTGAAGAACTCCGTGCCTTGGTTCCTCTTGTGTTGGGTCCTGAGAGCCTTATAGAAAAAGAGATTAATGGTTCGAAGGTGACATGTAGGGGTCTGCTTGAATACTTTAAGGTGAGCATTTGGTATTAATTAACAATTGAAAGTAAGGAGAATCTGCAAAGAAGGAAGGTTGTTTTCCTAGGTTACGATAAAGAGCAGTACAAGTCAAAAAATGTTATACGTTTATCCTTTTACCAAATCTTTTATGAATATCTAGTAGTTCATTGTATTTTATTATGTGATGTGTAGGTGTATAAATCGATATTTCAGGTATAATTGCAATAAAAAAAATAGGATTTTTAGAGGGTGGTGAGCAGGCAGCCGACGAAGATGGCTGCTTGCATAGGGGCTACGACCGACTCACAGGTTTCACATCACTAATTCTGCAGGTGTAGAGCTATACATGGGGAAACCATACACACACTGCGGGCTTAGCCTAGTTGCAAGAGGCATGCCAGCCGTCAATCACTCCATCTCTGCAGCAATACCTGCGCAACACGATGGACCTCGCATCACAACCCACGCACCTTGGAGACCGCCACCCTGCGTTCACCCTTATCATACTAAAGCGTGGATTCCCCAGCAAGGACCACAGACTGGGTGGGCCTAATCAAAGCCCTACCAAAACTACTAAAGCAGCCCTGAAGGAGGCAACTGCATCACTACAGGCCTCAATCCATGCGGAGCTGCAGATGGTGAGGAATGAGTTACAGGACCTTACTTGGGAGGGTGGCCAATAGTGATGCAGTTGCCTCCTTCAGGTCTGCTTTAGTAGTTTTGGTAGGGCTTTGATTAGGGCCATCCACTTTGTAACACCATGGAGTGCTAAACTTCGCAGCTTCTGCAGATGGTCTTGCACATTGAAGATCTTAGATAATAGAGGCGGGGCCAGAACCTCCACCTGTGGGGCTTACCAAAAAGGGAGGAATCTAGAGAACAACTGTGCACAATACTTAACACAGGACCTGTTTTTAAAGTCAGCAATGCGGACCCTGTCAAGCTTTGCTTAAGGGTGTCTAGTCTTGAGGGATGACCTTTAAGGGACATTAGAGTCACCAGAACAACTACAGCTTAATGTAGTTGTTCTGGTGAGTATGCTCATTCCCTGCAGGTATTTTTATGTAAACACTACCTTTTCAGAATGGCCACTGGAGGTGCTTCCTGAGGCAGTGCTGCATAGTGCTGCACAGAAATTTCCCCAAACAGATGCATTGAATTAATGCATTTCTATGAAGAAGTGCTGATTGGCCAAGCTGGCATTTGGCCCTCCCCTGTTCTGGCTCGTTGCCGATTTTTCCATATGGGAAAGCATGGGTTCTGATTATGTCAACAAGGTGGAGCCAGAGCCGGCAAACCCGCACAGCGCTCTAAATAAGGTAAGTTTTATTATCTTTTAAAGGAGTTAACAGGGAGCAAGCCACTGGAGCCCATGTTGCATATCTCTATGGGAACCTCTTTGGTTCCTCGACTCATCCTAAAGATCATATAAACCTTTTTCTGTGAGCAAACTCTAGTTGACTGTTGGACAGCCCTATACATAGACGTGAAGGATTATACATTTTACTTAATTCCGAATAAAACTTTCTCCTGATTGGACTACCTCTTTATCCAACATTACTACCTGACAGAGCTACAATAGCTTCAAATTGGAAATAACACCTGGTCTGATCATGCTCCAATCCTCGTGACATTTGTCTCGCCCTTGTACAGGCGCACCAGGGTTAATTGGAAACTTTATGAGTCTCACCTCTTGGATCCCCTGATGGTACAGGAGCCCCAGATGAGACTTTTCCAATATTTCTAGGACAATAATAGGGAAAACACTTTGCTTTTCTGCATTTGGGAGGCACATAAATGCGTGGGTCAGGGTTTATTCAACTCTAAAGCGGACCAAGAACGCACACATTTCCTGATATATTGCAGGAAATTCGGCACCTGGAAAAGCACCACAATTATTCCCAGAATTCCTCAACCTGGCAACATCTGGCTTTAGCTAGACAAGAACTTTCTAAACTGCTCAGTATTAACTACCACAGTGCCCTATTGCAGACAAAATCCTTCTTCTTTTCTAATGCTAACAAATGTGGGACACTTTTGGCCCGCATGATCAGTAAACAGAAGGCAACCGCATATATTCACAGAATCCGCACAGTGGAGAGTAAACCACAATATTTACCTGACCAAAGAGTGACAGTGATCTCAGGTTCTGGTATAACCCCTTACAGAGGGAGAGCTGGCACCTTGAATCCTCCAAGACTGGGAAATGTTCTGGACCAGTCAGCCTCCCTTTGAGGTACTATAAACAGATACACTACTCCCTCGCTTACTAAAAACGTTTAACTCCATCCGAGAGGACTCCGGAGTTGGAAGATATATTATTATATGTAGAAAAAGAAGGTTTAATCTTCTAGACCAGTACTATAGTTGCCCCACATAACCTTATTTTCTTGTTTTTATTCTTTGGTGATTGACAATTAAAACTAAAAACACAAAAGCAGTGGATTCAGGAAACACTATATAATGTCATTTATTGTAGTCACCTTCATTTTTGTGTATGATTTCAGGATAATGTGGTGCTGATGGTATAAAGTCTCATTGTTATTGGCATATTTGTCTCATGAATAATAATATTGGGTTTTTTCATCATTAGGCCTACATTAAAATATACCAAGGGGAAGATTTACCTCATCCTAAATCTATGCTGCAGGTATGGTCATTATATCCATGTTAAGTGTAATCTGCTAGTTGTACTCAGAAAATACACATGATTCCAATCTCTCTTCACCCTTAGGCCACTGCCGAAGCCAATAATCTGGCTGCTGTAGCTTCAGCTAAAGATTTGTACAACAATCGCATGGAGCAGGTAAGATCTCCTGAGAAGCATTTTTTATCTTTCTCCAAACACTACATTATCCGTCCATTATGATTAATCATGCAGTTTCCCTACTTTTATGTGGTTTCCTACCATCTTTATTTTTTCTTCTGCATGTAAATGGATATTCTAAGCACCATAGACACTGCCACACACTGTAATGGTCTGTTACGTCAGTGAGTGTAACCCGTGTGGTTTAGGTTGTGGGCAGTAGGTAAAACTCACAGTGCAGCTGGTCTATGGATTGTCAGATGCACAACACTGCTCAATTGGAACAGAGCTCAAATTTAAGATTTCATAATGTAGGATATTCTTATGCTCAGTTGAACGCTAATTTGCTTGAATTGTCCAGTGCATTTGACTATTTATAGATAGTATAGTCTCTCTAGCATAGCTTAATATTTGTGCTATGTTCTATTTTGTATTACAGATGTACCAGCACAATTTCATTCATTTTGGCCTCATTCCTGCCTTTTGGGGGTTTTTTTTATTGTTTTTTTAAATAATTTTTTTGCCTCCATGTTCAAATTTGCTTGCAGATAAAAAAAATAACATTTTCAGTTTTCTGCAGCATACTTAGCCCTATATCCAAGCTTTTTCTTTTTAAAAATAAATGAATGAATACATCATTGTGTATGTACTCTGCTCAGCCAGTCAGAGCTTGTATGCCACACTTGAAACATCTGCATTGCTCTGTTCTAGTTTGCACTTTATTGATGTAACATCAGTAAGATCCTACTTACCTCTAGAAATACAAGTCAATATAATAGTGAGAGCACACAAATTTGAACACATAGGTGAAAGTAGCACCAAATTTCAACATCCTTAACTATCCTAAATTTATTGAAATGTGTGTTTTTCCAATTTTACATTTACCATGTCTCGTTCTACTGTGCTGTATATCAGATTATACAGTGGGCGTATGAGTTTCCTTTATAAGAAAAAAAAAAATATCTTGACTGAATGAGAGGTGAGTAAATATAATGTCTTGAATCAACAAGTAAAATATGAATAAAGTGAATCTGTATAAAGGGATATTCCCAGGTGCAGCTCTCCAAATACAAAGGTCAGTCAATAAAAGAGGGGCCTTTTTAGGTCAAGCATGATCGTCTCCATAAACATACATCAAAACCTTTTACGTTTCGGCCTAATTCTCCTCTATTTGAATGTAATTTGATACCAATAATTATTTAGTCCCATTTTGAGTACACTTACTGGAAACTATGCATATTTTGCAACTGATAGGGATTTCACATTGTATAACTGTAGTGAAATTTTTTAGACACAGGACATTGAAAAACACATTTTACAGCGATCAAAACTTTTGAAGTATTTTAGCAGCAGAGTCATCTGAAATAATAAGTTTTAAGTACATTTTTTAAGCAGTGCAAACTATGGGTAGGCCTTATGGGAGGAGACAAGCTGAAATAATATAGGTGTTAATAAGCATTATTAGTGCAAACACAGGCCAAGCAAAGGTCAGTGGCAGAACAGAGAGGAATGTATAGACAAATAATCTTTTTTTTTCGTAAAATTAATCATAAAAGGAACGGGAGAGGTGGTGTGAGAGAAATGACGATAAGGGATAATACGTCTGGCATGTGCCTTTAAGGACAGTAGAGGGCAATATGTGTTCTGGAGAGAGTTACAGTAATCAACGTGGGGAATTGTGAGCAAGCTCCTTAGTAGTATCTTGAGTAAGAAATTATCAACATGAGCAAATGATTTGGTGACAGACTGGATATGGTGTGTAGAGGTGAGACCAAATCCAAAGATAATAAAGGTACAAGATTGCCTGGGTTTCTGAGGTTAGTATAGGTGGAGTGCGGTGGGGGACGGACCACTGTTTGAAAAGATGTCACCAGCTGCCAGATTCAGAAGGATGAGTAGTAGGAGAAGATTGCAATAGGATTTAAATGTATGAGCTAAATGCTGGGGTTGGGATGGAGAGACAGGATAGTGAAAGGACATATGTGTAATAAGGGCAGGTATAAAACCGAAAGAAGTAAGTATATTAGGAATGAGAGCCAAGAAGGTGAAAGTGAAAAATAGAAAGTTGAGTAATATAAAGATGAGGAAGGTAAATTACAATGTGGGAGGTGCTAACATAGAAATTGAAATGGTTAAGTTAAGATTAATGAAGCGATGGGCTGCATCCTCTGCATTGGTTTGGATGCAAATATTTTCAATATTTAATCCTGGGCAAAACCTTACAGTAATCAGAGGAAGCCAAAAAGGGGCCAGGTGACCAACCCAGGCAATACCTTAACCTTTATGAATACCATATGTTAAAAAAACATGCATCAGTGTACACCTTAAAGGGGAACACACACAAATAGAAGTTGCCTACTGAATAAAACATGGAACAGGCAAAGTATTTGCTATCTCAGTCTTTACTTAGACCTTTATATACTAAATATTTAAAAAAAACGCGAATGTACCAAATACCCTATGGTGAAAAAACAAACAAACAAACCCATGTAAATGTCTCTGGATGAGCAGGTTCAACTGCTACAATATCTTAACGGGTTTGTAAACTTAAAAGTGCATGTAATAAAGATGTCATCCCTTCCCTTACTAATCGTTACAAGGGGTTACTAGTGCGAAGATCACAAGCTGAGAAAGAAATGGGAACATAATCAAATTGTAGTAGCTGTAACGCTTATGACCTAGCAACTGTCCAGGTATTTTTCAGTATCTCCATTGGAATAAAAAAGGAGAGTGGGTGCACTACAGCTCCTACTAATCTAGGGAGGCTTGCATGGTACGGATTGAATACTTCGTTTCCACTCTTGTGGATACAATTAATCTAAAAAAATATCACTTAGTTTCCTAGATGTAGATACATAGATTAGTTACCACCTAACAATTTCTGCTATTTATGAACTATTTCAGCTAGCCTAACGTCTGATATCTCTTTCGGTTATATCAAATTACAAAAGGGATTTTTCAGTATGTGATCTGATCTGTTAACATTATATTTAGCTTGTGGGCTTTGCAGATGGATACATGGTTACATAAAGAGACATGCATCCATCAAGTTCGGCCTTTCTCACATATGTTTTGCTATTGATCCAAAAGAAGGCAATAACCCAGTTTGAAGCCTTTTCCAATTTTTTAAAAATACTTGGATAAAACTCCATCTTGACCCCATAATGGCAGTCCGATCTCCTTATACATTGTGTACCTATAACGTTACAGCTATTGCAATTTGATTACTTTCCCTCTCATTTATCAACTTGTGATCTTTGCACTAGTAACCCCTTGTAACGATTAGTAAAGGATCTCTTTATTACGTTTTTAATTTGACAAACCGTTTAAGATATTGTAGCAGTTGAACCTGCCCATCCTGAGATTGGGTTTGTTTCTTTTTCATTATAGGGTATTTGGCACATTCGTGTTTTTTTTTTTTTTATCTTTTTTGTATATAAAAGTCTAAATAAAGATTGAGATCGCAAATACCTTGCCTTTTCTATGTTTTATTCAGTAGGCAAATTTTTCTACAGCTATAACTACAAATATAAAAAGTCCAATGCCACTAGACATGCATGAAAGTTACTTGCCACTGAATGCCTGAAGGGTCTATGGCACACTCTTCAGAGGTAACTTGACAAAGGTCTCAATGCGAGACCGACATGTTGCTTGTGTACTACCCAAAGAAAGCTGCATGAGTTAGATCAGGCCTCCCCAAACTCCAGCCCTCCGGATGTTGCTGAACTACAACTCACATGATTCTATCAATGAAATAGGCTGAGAATCATGGGAGTTGTAGTTCAGCAACATCTGGATGGCTGGAGTTTGGGATAGCTTCAGTTAGATGTTGTTTGAACTAAGGGATGCATTAAATCCTGTGCCTATTCCAGTTTGTGCGCACCGACTTGGGCTATGTATGGATGAGTGCATTCCTTATCTTCTGTTTCTGCTCTTCGGAGATTAACCCTCTTACTCGTGACATCCAGTCTCTTGGAGCTCTCTGCAGTTAAAGGTTGAAATAACAAGACAAAATATACAAAAAGTATATAGTTGTGTAGGCGCTTCCAACCTTAAATGCAAACAATATGAGTGAGTGTGAAAAAAGGTGTAATCCCTTAACACCCAAAGACAAAATAGAAAGATAAATAGATAGATTCACACACACTCAAAAAAAAGGTATATACAAGATATATACATAAATAGGTATACCACCTATTGTAGACGTAAGTATGTTG
Source organism: Pelobates cultripes (assembly GCA_933207985.1). Lineage (NCBI taxonomy): Eukaryota > Metazoa > Chordata > Amphibia > Anura > Pelobatidae > Pelobates > Pelobates cultripes. The sequence continues at coordinate 73,837,169 of OW240923.1, forward strand.
GTTACATCTGAAAATTAAATGGAACATACATAGTGCTTTCCATATAAATTAAAATAAACAAGTTATAATATATGTGGATTGAACTCACAAAAGTGGAGCCTCATAGGCTCTATGCACATCACTCTTGGGTGCCTATTCAGGCTCTCGATAGATTCCTGTTGGAAGAACTCGAGGTCCACAGTAGTAGATGTAGATACAAATTTATTGAAATAAAAGTCCAGTACTGGACTTCTCTATTGGGACTTTTTTCTGGCGGTATTTTCTTATTGTTTATATATTGTAGTGTTCCACTGCTTTAAAGTTTTGGCCATATTTGCGGTGCAATACTGTATTATATTTCATGATTATACCTGCCTTGTCCCTAGTTATTTATATATTTTATTTCAATATTTTATTTCAATAAATTTGTATCTACATCTACTACTGTGGACCTCGAGTTCTTCCAACAGGAATCTATCGAGAGCCTGAATAGGCACCCAAGAGTGATGTGCATAGAGCCTATGAGGCTCCACTTTTGTGAGTTCAATCCACATATATTATAACTTGTTTATTTTAAATTTTTTTTTTAAATTCTTTATTTTTGCAGTGCATTTGGAATAACATATGTGCACGGGGTACCCCAAAGGCAATCCGCATGCTTTGCAAACATCAAGAACAATGGAGTATACATTGGTACTTGCACAATTTTTAGTTAGGAGATGAAGTCGTGTTTAACATAGATTAGTAGCAGATAGTATCTGTTAATCATAGCTTATTTAGAAGCGTTCACTGTTAGACATGCATAACTTTGGGTACATAATGTTTGGCAACTATTCGAGGGTTCAAGACAGGCTAAACCAACTGCGAGGGGTTAATAGAACTGGTATAGGTTTGAGTGCTATGGGACGAATAAAACTATGGTGAGGTGGCATACTTTTGGTTAGGTTTGTATATGGCTAGAACTTTGGGATGCTATGCAATATACGCTTATTTAAGTAGACCAATACCCCATTATGCTCCCTGTATTTTCCCTGTCTCACAATGGGTCTGAGCTGCTTGCTCTTGGGTTTAAATTGCACTCTAGTCTGGAGCTGCAGTGGGGTGACCACAGTAAAGGGGTGCTAAACCATTAAAACAGCATATTAAGATATGGAGATAACGTATTGCTTATTTCTGGGCTGTCAACTTGCTCACCCTAGGGGGCCCCCTTGGAGTGGTAGATAAAGGCATTATCAATCGAGAGTCAAGAAAAAGGAGAAGAGATATATCAGCTATCAGGACTGCTGGTATAATCACATGAAAAGAACAATAACTAAAAATAAAAATAAAAAGTAAATAAAAAATAAAAATCAAATCAGCATTCCGAAGAAAAACATATTTGGTCAATAATAATTCCCAAAGAATTCCGCTTGTCAGCTCAGCTTAGCCTATGCCTGTGAGGGGCAGGTCACGGTCCAGTCTTTGGGAAAGATGTGGTCCCACAGCTCCCCGTTGTCTGTGCCCCTGGATCTCCGTTTGAGGTCGATGAATGTGCAGGAGTTGACGGGGTCTTTTGGGTGTACCTTGCTGCTGGCGTCGGGTCGCCCCCGGGGTGTTAGGTGCTTGGTATGAGTGTTCAGCGTGCGTCCAGGAGTGTGGGTACATGCTGCAGTGGTCAGAGACTTCAGATGCCGCTGGGCGGTGAGTTGGTCGGGTGTGTGTGGCTATTTTGTGCTGCCATATGTGGTTACTGTTGTTGGAGCCTAGGGAGCCGTTCCCCTCTCTCCCCCCTTCCGAACTCCCGCCTCTTCTCTGTCTGAGGGCCCTTCTGGGGACTCGGGTCGGGCAACCACTCAAGAGGCGTCGGGTGGCAGGACGAATCCATGCCGCCGCTTCTTTTCTCGCTTGTTTGAAGAGCCGGCGCCTATTGCGGAGCCCATACCATAGGCTTGTGCAGAGACGTTCAAAGAAGTCCAGCGTGTGAACAGGTGGTTTGGTAGGGGAGCCTTTTGTCGCTTGTCGCGCCTGTGGCGCCATCTTGTTTGGGCCTTGGCAGTCCCGTTTACCCGCATGTGTTGTCGCTTGTTCGGGTCTTGCTGTGGGGGTAATCGTCCCCAGCGAGGACCGGGATATCCCCCGCCGGTCCAGAGGGGAGGGTAGCTGGGCATCTTGTAGTTCTCGCTTGCAAGCAGGTCCCTTGCCGGGCGATCGGCCGCCTCCCCCAGGCTTCAGGCTCCGCTGCAGTTTAGGCCACATGGCCGGTACATGTGCTCGTGAGTCGCTGTGGTGCATGACCTGTACCGTTTTGTTCCTCGTGTGGTTCTATATCGGTTTCTGGACTCCGTGGGCTGTTGGCTTAATTCGGCTTGCCAGGATTATCGTTTTTGTGCCCTCCAGTGTAAGAGCTCTTAGAGAGCACGTCCGGCCATTTTGGCTGTCAGGCCCCGCCCCCTTGTTTATTTTAATTTATATGGAAAGCACTATGTATGTTCCATTTGTTTTTCAGATGTAACCAACATACTTACGTCTACAATAGGTGGTATACCTATTTATGTATATATCTTGTATATACCTTTTTTTTTGAGTGTGTGTGAATCTATCTATTTATCTTTCTAAAGGTTGAAATAAGCAATAATTTACCTGTTAAAGGAAGTTGTGCAAAACCACAAATTTGTGATAAATGGTTTCATATCTTACCACTTTTTTTTTCCAATTTCATTTATCCTTATAATTGTTTGTTCTACATAAAGTGTACCTTTTTTTGTTAAAATGCTTTTCCACTCTATTTTCACCTAGATCTGTGGTGGGGACAAACCCTATGTATCCCCTGACATGCTGCGTGATCGCCACTCCACCTGCAGCAAGGAGGCCCTGGCTCAATTCGATCGTGCAAAGAAGATGGGTGGTGTGGAGTTCAGTCAACAGTACCGAGAGGAGCTTGTGAAAGATTTGAATGAAGTTTACGATGCTTTCTGCAAGCACAACGAGAGCAAAAACATCTTCACTGCCTTCCGTACCCCTGCAGTGCTTTTTGCACTGGTGGCTGCATTGTACATGGCCTCTGGTATAACAGGCTTTGTGGGGCTCGAAATCATTGCACAGCTGTTTAATTGTGGTGTGGGTCTGCTACTCATTGCTCTTCTCACATGGGGCTACATCAAATACTCTGGACAGTACAGAGACCTCGGCGGTGTCATCGATTCCAGTGCAGAGTATGTTCTTGAACAGGTAAGGAGAAAGACATCTTCACAATCCTTATGAATATCTACACAATTTTATTTTTCATTTATTTGTTCAGCCTTTATAAAAATGTTTGGCAATTGAAAAGCTTTAGACAATGTACAGTGTCCATTATCATGCAATATTTCACACAGAGTCTGAAATGTTGTTAAAAAAGCAAATATAGATTTATTTTACAGATGCATGATCTATACACCAAAACTGCTTCATTAAGCTAAAGTTGTTTTGGTGTTTATAGTGTCCTTTTAACTTCTGCTATGAGATATGGGTGCACAAATGATCACTTTGGGTAGAAACATGTTTACCTTTTAACCAGAGGATGTTTTACACTGGTTGGCTAGCTGAACATGACATTATTTTCTTTACCCACCGGATTAGAGGCAGTGCAATGTTTGGGGATACATTTAACCAGGTCCGGACTGGCCATCGGGCATAGTGGGCAAATTCCAGGTGGGCCGCAATGACCATGGGCCGAGGCCAGCAGGGTAGATCAGTGTATCTTCCCTGCCTGCCCATGCAGGGCCGACACTATCCGAGCGCCGGCCCTGCTGTGTGCCTTCATGGGCCGGTGGGGAGACAAACTATCTCCCCAACGGCCCACAGGCACTGAGATGCGGGGGAGCTCTATCCTGCAGCTTCGCCGGGTTCCTCTTGAGAGGTTGGAGCATTGCTGCATCTCCCGAGAGTGAAATCTACCCCAGGAACTGCAGGGTAGAGTTCACTCCTCACTGGAACACCAGGGATTTCATACCGGACCACCAGGGCTGGCAACGAGGGAGGGGCGACATAAATATAATAATTTTTTTAAAATGTTTTACCCTACTACACCACACTGCACCCCTTACACACACACACTACACCCCAAACACCCACACTGCACCCCTCACACACAAACACTACACCCCAAACATTACTGCACCCCTCACACCACACTGCACCCTTCACACACACACTACACCCAAACACCACACTACACCCCTCACACACACTACACCCCAAACATTACACAGCACCCCTCAAACACGCACACTACACCCCAAACATTACACAGCTCCCCTCACACACACTCACACACACTACACCCCAAACATCACACCACACTCCACCCCTCACACACACTACACCCCAAACATCACACAACACCCCAAACACCACACTATACCACAGAGCACCCCAAACACACAGTGCACCACGCACACTGCACCCAAACACCACACAGCACCCCTCAAACACAGCACCCCTCACACCACAGAGCACCCTAAACACACAGACACACACTGCACCCCAAACACCACACAGCACCCATCACACACAATGCCCCCTTCACACATACACAGTGCATCCTTAACACATACACCCCAAACACCACACTGCACCCCTCACACACAGTGCTCCCCTCACACCACACTGCACCCCTCACACCACACTGCACCCCTCACACACACTGCACCCCTCACACACACTGCACCCCAAACACACAATCACCACACACACTGCACCCTCACACCAAACACCACACAACACCTTTCACACGCAGTGCACCCCTCACACACACACCCTGCACTCCTTAAACACCCTGCATGCCTCAAACACCCTGCACCCCTCACACGCCCTGCACCCCTCACACGCCCTGCATCCCTCACACGCCCTGCACCCCTCACACGCCCTGCACCCCTCACACGCCCTGCACCCCTCACACGCCCTGCATCCCTCACACGCCCTGCATCCCTCACACGCCCTGCATCCCTCACACACAGTGCACCCTTCACACACAGTGCACCCTTCACACACAATGCAAAGTGACCTTTTTTTCATGCAAGAGCTCTTCAGCAAAGCTCTGTGCATTGAACCAGCATGCTCACTTTGAGAGGGGCGTGCTTGTCATTGGTGAATGCCCAGGCTGAATTTTTGTCCCAGTCCGGCGCTGCATATCCCCATCTCCTTTTGGCAAAAGACAGACTGAACTCAATAAAAAAAAAAAAAAACTTTAAAAGTTAAGCCCCTCCACTTCCTCCTCCTCTTTAAACTATAAGATCCCCCAAAGACAAAAATGCCCCAGTTGTCTGCCTGCCTTTAGCAGGGTAAGTAGGAATTACATTGTTGTTGTTTTCCCAGGCGGGGTTAGATGGCTATGGCCAGCGAAGGCTCTGCTTGTCTGAAAACCAGCTCTACATGTGGACTTGGTTCTTCCCTCTTCAATAGTTGGAATGCACGCTGGGTGCTTGTGCTGGAAGTGGCGTGGTTGGGCTTGGATGCACTAGTGGGAGGTCCTTAAGGTGGAATGCATGTACTGATTACTGTGCGTTCCACCTGGAGGTTGCGGCTTGCTATGTGCATGCGCAATGCAATCTTAGCACCAAATTCATACAGGAAAGACCTTGGAGACTATTTAAACTACTACTTCAGAAGCTCTTACATTTTCAGCTAAACCTATGGGGCTTTCTGCAGTGGCCAGATGGCCTGTCTGGCTTAGAGGCTGGTCAGTGGACTCCATTTCTATACACTCTTTGTGATCTGCCTTTTGAACAAGGCATGCTTTTCCAGCTCTCAGCAGGACAATTTACAAATGGCAGGTGGGAAAAAGGCTCTTGTAGAAGAAGAAAAGCAACTATGATGGGACAAGAGATTTTTAACAAAACCTGATCTTCGTACAGACATTGTTTTTGCAACTATCAGAGACAGCCTTTTGGGTACAGATATTTAGATAAAGGCAAGTTTATGGGTAAACAAAATAACGATATTCTAATACCAATGGCTGGATTTTTTTCCTAAATCTACATTAGTCACATCTAGTTCCCTTGAGGAAAATTCAGTTTCTGGGCCTTCTTTTCTGTGGGTCAAAAAAATCTTCACGAGAGCCAAATCTATAAGCAGATTAATTTAATAATGGCTTTAAAAAAGAACACCGTACTGGGTCTTTTCACTTCAGCAATTCCAGCCATCCATGAGCAAGTATGTGACGATTACAGAAAAACATCCTTTCAGAATGGGATAGAGATCAGTCTTCTCATTATGAAATGTATGATGCCCTAGCGATTCCTTGGGATCTTCATCTGACATACATCTCCCCTCCAGTCCTGTTAACTCTGAGAGTCTTACAGAAGATAGTCCATGACACAGCTACAGTTATTGCTATAATTGCTTTCTGTCCCTGGTAAAGTTAACGTTCTCTTCTTATTAGTATTTCCTTCTGTCACCTTCATCTTTGAAAATTCTAGAATACGACCTAGTGTATTCGCAGACCTTGAAAAATATTCAAGCTCACATCTTGCTTTCTGAAAAGAAAATCCTAAATTCAGAAGGTTTAAGCCCTGAAATGATAGATATTTTTTGTAGTAGACAAGAAAGATTCCATTAGTACAATATACGCAAGAATTTGGAAAAGGTTGTTGGTTTGTTTTTTTTTTCTTTTTCTTCTTCTTCTTGTTTTGGTCTGAAGGTTAATCCCATCACAGCACCTGTCCCTCGCCTCCTGAGATTTCTTCCTTCTTCTCTCCATGTTCAAGTCTCTTCAATCAGTTTTTACTCCTTCGGAGATTTAGCTTCTGATTCCCTGGTGGCCAAATTCATCAGAGCAGTCTCTAACTTTCTTCCTACAATTAGAAAAATGAATCCACCTTGGGATCTTAATTTGGTTCTGTCAGTACGCTGCGAACCTCCATTTGATCAATTACAGAATTGCTATTTAAGTATTATAACCTGGAAAACGGTGTTCAAGTACTTTCAGCCTAACATCTTTATCCGACTTTTCTTTTGGATAAGGTGGTCCTTCGTAAGGTGGCATCAGTTTACAACATTAGTCAAGAAATCATTTTGCCTACTTTCTGTCAAAACCCACACAACGAGGAAGAAAAAAAATTCCATTTGTTTCGATGTTAAAATAAGGCCTCTGAGGATACTATATTTGGGCACAAGGTGATTCAAGCAGTGGTGAAGTCCCAATGTTCCCGCCTTATGAGATTGATTATTTATCCCTAGTGTTGTTTCTGCCTCTAATCTAGCTGGGGAAAGACAAAAATTTTACTTACCATAAATTTCTTTTTCCTTAAAATTAGAGACAGTGCACTTCTATTTCCCTGCCCTATTTCATTATTTTTGCATGATTTCAGCTTGTGTACTTTCTAGGGTATTTTTGTCTTTGGGTAATTTTAGCACCTGAAAGGGGGGAGGGGCTTAACCTTTTTAAAAAATATACAAATAATTTCCCCCCCAGAATTTTCGTATTTTTGTTTAACACTTTTTTATTGTGAATGTTAAATACAACACACAAGTCAGGCAATTGTTTCAGAACAGATGCGGAGTCAAGATTGTACATGAAGCATTTAACAATACAACATAAGTAAAACAAAATAAAGGTTTGTCAAGTATAACATGGCTATGGGTAATTTCCAGACAGGATAGATTAGTAGATATATATATATATATATATTTGTTTTATTTTTTTATACAGTGTCCTGCCTGCCTTTTGCCAGAAGGAGATATCACCAATGTTGCACTGCCTCTTATCACTATCTTTGTCAGTGGAGTACAATGTAATTTTAATTTGCATTGCAGTCCTCAAATGCCAAATGTTTTTCACTCTTTAAGACTAACCCATGTATTTGTAATTTTAATTTAATTTTTTTTTTTTTTTAAATCATTGATTACATTCAGGTTTTTATGTCTATCTTTGAGAAAGTATGCTAAAGATATACAAGCTACTGTTTATGTTTGTGTACGTATAGATAAGTTTTTTTATTTGTCACTTTCTCATTCTTTAGGCCACTAACCGAATGGGAAATTCGACCCGTCGTATAGTTGAGACTGCAGCAGGAGCTCCTCCTGAAAAGAAAAAACACAAGTAGCATTGACCAGGCATAATAAGAGCACTTGATCCCCTCCATGCCCTGCCTCTAATTGCAAAAATGCCCACCTTTAGCACAGTTATATCCACTCTGGAGATGCCACCGCTACACAGGACCTCTTCATTCCAATTCCAGAATTTACCAGACAGAGTACAAATATGCACACAATACAACATAGGTGGTTAGGACCTACTACAGTCACCCTAGACATAAGGGGTGTACCATTACAATTATTGTTGGAGGGATCTGTATTTGGACTGTGCACTTTTTCAAAAGCAACAATTTAACACACTGAGTTGAAGAAGTGTAAGTAACCATTCCATTAACTGTGTTGTAAGGAAGGGTTCCTCTACAACTATAAAAAGTCAGGGTCAAATAACTCTAAAATTGGGACAGATTGACGAAACTATGTTGTGTGGATTTTGATCCATGTTTCTAAAATAGACGTTGATAACTGCACCTATTATAAGTGAACGTTATACAGCCAAAACTGAAAAGTATTTCAAAACCAATTTGTTAACAGTAAAATTTGTTGTTGCAATATTGGACAGAATACTATGGCTTCTAATGTGTCAGAGGGCATGATGGTGAAAGGATAGTCACATATTAAATGTCTAATTCATCCTTTGAGCCTTAAAGGGCAACTGCCACTTCAAAACTATTTTTAACACAATAATCCTTTTTTTTAAGTTTTGAAAGGAATAGATTGTATATGTTGAAAACATGAGAAACTAATGCCTGCGTTTAGTATGTGACAGCAGTCTTCAGCCATATACGTTGATCTTGAAAACCAACAGTCTTCCTGGTCTTCCTCTGTGCAGGGAGTGAAGCAAGGAAGACCATAGAGACTAACTGTTGGTTTTCAATCACTGTCTGACCCAAGATCCATGTATATGGCTAAAGGATTCTGTCATATACTAAAAATAGGGATGGCTATTTCTCATATTTCTTTCTTGTTTTCAACATATACTTAATTTAAAAAAAATCTATTTATTTTCGAAACGCGATGAAAGGATTATTATATTAAAAAATAGTTTTGAGGCGACAGTTGTCCTTTAATATATTGCTCAATAAATCTTTGCTTTCTGTATTTGCTACTCACACTTTTTGTATGATGTTTTGGGAATTTCAGGCCTCTGGGTTAAGTAAAGTACAATATATTCTTACATCTTGTTACATTAATAAACCCTTCATGTTACAAGATCTAAGAATTTATTGGACTTTATTTCTTTTTAATCAGTTGCCTAATCATTTGGATTGACTCATGAGATTGAGCTTTAGTTAGTCAGTGCAAATGATTTTCTGTAACTAACCTTGTTCCTTGAAATGGCACATTGTACTCTGTATAAGAACTCTTTCAATGATAAGAAATATTTCAAAATATGAACTTGCTGAAAGTATGTAATGTATTACAGTCTCTTATTTAAGGGACTAATTGTTAATGGTTAACTATCCTTCCTGATAATTGCATATTTTTTATATCTTAATGTAGGTGCCTTATTGCCATTCCTAAAGCTTCTTGTGCCTTTTTGGGGTAGAATCCGGGGGATGCACAAAAAGCCCTTAGATGTAAGACCCCTTACTTACTGCACTAGCCTCTTCATTCCTGCAAATTACAATTTTACATACCAGATAAACTGATCATCCAGTAGCCAAAAGTATAAAGAAACCTTAAGATATAATCAAAAGCAGCATAGTTAAACTATTTCAGTCACATTGCAGCATTGGGGAATTTTAACTTTGGTTATCATGGGTATTTAAGGAGAAATATATTTTTTCTGTCAACCAGCTGGAGATTGGGGGGCCATTTTGTATACATAGAATTCTTAAATAGTATTGTAAACTGACATTTCCAAAACTATATTTTTTCTTTAAAAATTGAGTCATCAGGGACATCTATTGTCTAATGTCTGTGTACATTTGTTAAAATATTGATATATCTACATACATACAAATGTGCTTTAAGCTTTATACACATAAATATCAACATATATAGAATGTTGCACTAAAAATACGACCACAAAAGTTATATGTGCAAATATTTGTGTTCTCTGTATACCAATGTGCAATATTTTGTGTGTATTTATATCTGTTTGCATGAACCTGCTGTATGTGTGTGTAAAAGTGGACCCTTATGAACTTTCACAAGCTGAAATGTTGCATATATTCCCATATTTAATATTTTTCAAGTCTTGGCAATGAAAAGCTACATTCCAAAGCAAAGATGTCACAAGTTGATGTATAATTTGGACAAAAAAAATATTTCTTACTGTTGCTGCTTATTTTTCTATTCTTTGTTTTATTTTTAATAAAAGCAAATGTAATCCTTCACCTTGTGTTTTAATAAGCATGTGAAAAATGTGTGATTTGTATAACTGAACAAGGTATGCTTACAGAGACAACCAGAAAATAGTCATGAGGCATATACAGTTGCAAGAAAAAGTATGTGAACCCTTTGGAATGATATGGATTTCTGCACAAATTGGTCATAAAATGTGATCTGATCATCATCTAAGTCACAACAATAGACAATCACAGTCTGCTTAAACTAATAACACACAAAGAATGAAATGATGCCATGTATTTATTGAACACACCATGTAAACATTCACAGCGCAGGTGGAAAAAGTATGTGAACCCTTGGATTTAATAACTGGTTGAACCTCCTTTGGCAGCAATAACTTCAACCAAACGTGCACAACGGTCAGGAGTAATTCTTGACCATTCCTCTTTACAGAACTGTTTCAGTTCAGCAATATTCTTGGGATCTCTGGTGTAAAATCGCTTTCTTGAGGTCATGCCACAGCATCTCAATCAGGTTGAGGTCAGGACTCTGACTGGGCCACTTCAGAAGGCAGATTTTCTTCTGTTTAAGCCATTCTGTTGTTGATTTACTTCTATGCTTTGGGTCATTGTCCTGTTGCAACACCCATCTTCTGTTGAGCTTCAGCTGGTAGACAGATGGCCTTAAGTTCTCCTGCAAAATGTCTTGATAAACTTGGGAATTCATTTTTCCTTCGATGATAGCAATCCGTCCAGGCCCTGACGCAGCAAAGCAGCCCCAAACCATGATGCCCCCACCACCATACTTCACAGTTGGGATGAGGTTTTGATGTTGGTGTGCTGTGCCTTTTTTTCGCCACACATAGTGTTGTGTGTTTCTTCCAAACAACTCAACTTTGGTTTCATCTGTCCACAGAATATTTTGCCAGTACTGCTGTGGAACATCCAGGTGCTCTTGTGCAAACTGTAAACGTGCAGCAATGTTTTGTTTGGACAGCAGTGGCTTCCTCTGTGGTATCCTCCCATGAAATCCATTCTTGTTTAGTGTTTTACGTATTGTAGATTCGCTAACAGGGATGTTAGCATTTGCCAGTGACTTTTGTAAGTCTTTAGCTGACACTCTAGGATTCTTCTTCACCTCATTGAGCAGTCTGCGCTGTGCTCTTGCAGTCATCTTTACAGGACGGCCACTCCTAGGGAGAGTAGCAGCAGTGCTGAACTTTCTCCATTTATAGACAATTTGTCTTACCGCGGACTGATGAACAGCAAGGCTTTTGGAGATACTTTTATAACCCTTTACAGCTTTATGCAAGTCAACAATTCTTAATTGTAGGTCTTCTGAGAGCTCTTTTGTGCAAGGCATCATTCACATCAGGCAATGCTTCTTCTGAAAAGCAAACCCAGAACTGGTGTGTGTTTTTTTATAGGGCAGGGCAGCTGTAACCAACACCTCCAATCTCATCTCATTGATTGGACTCCAGTTGGCTGACATCTCACTCCAGTTAGCTCTTGGAGATGTCATTAATCTAGGGGTTCACATACTTTTTCCACGTGCACTGTGAATGTTTACATGGTGTGTTCAATAAAAACATGGCAACATTTCATTCTTTGTGTGTTATTACTTTAAGCAGACTGTGATTGTCTATTGTTGTGACTTAGATGATGATCAGATCACATTTTATTACCAATTTGTGCAGAAATCCATATCATTCCAAAGGGTTCACATACTTTTTCTTGCAACTGTATATATATAACAACAACCCAGCAGCAGGACCGCTACCTCTGCCTTTGTGCAAGGAGGAACAGGAGGAGCACTGCCAGAGCCCTGCAAAATGACCTCCAGCAGGCCACAAATGTGCATGTGTCTGCTCAAACGATCAGAAACAGACTCCATGAGGGTGGTATGAGGGCCAAACATCCACAAGTGGGGGTTGTGCTTACAGCCCAACATCGTGCAGTACGTTTGGCATTTGCCAGAGAACACTTGTTGAATGGGTAAGGCAGTGGCTGAGTGACAGGCAACAGAGGGTTGTAGTTAATGGAATATATTCGAAGCTTGGACTCGTCACCAGTGGGGTACCTCAGGGATCTGTACTTGGACCCATTCTCTTTAATATTTTTATTAGTGATATTGCAGAAGGTCTTGATGGTAAGGTATGTCTTTTTGCTGATGATACTAAGATATGTAACAGGGTTGATGTTCCAGGAGGGATAAGCCAAATGGCAAATGATTTAGGTAAACTAGAAAAATTGTCAGAATTGTGGCAACTGACATTTAATGTGGATAAGTGCAAGATAATGCATCTTGGACGTAAAAACCCAAGGGCAGAGTACAGAATATTTGATAGAGTCCTAACCTCAACATATGAGGAAAGGGATTTAGGGGTGATTATTTCTGATGACTTAAAGGTAGGCAGACAATGTAATAGAGCAGCAGGAAATGCTAGCAGAATGCTTGGTTGTGTAGGGAGAGGTATTAGCAGTAGAAAGAAGGAAGTGCTCATGCCATTGTACAGAACACTGGTGAGACTTTACTTGGAGTATTGTACACTGTACTGGAGACCGTATCTTCAGAAGGATATTGATACCTTAGAGAGGTTTCAGAGAAGGGCTACTAAACTGGTTCATGGATTGTGGGATAAAACTTACCAGGAAATGTTAAAGGATCTTAACATGTATAGCTTGGAGGAAAGACGAGACAGGGGGGATATGATAGAAACATTTAAATACATAAAGGGAATCAACACAGTAAAAGGAGGAGACTATATTTAAAAGAAGAAAAACTACCACAACAAGAGGACAGTCTTAAATTAGAGGGACAAAGGTTTAAAAATAATATCAGGAAGTATTACTTTACTGAGAGGGTAGTGGTTGCATGGAATAGCCTTCCAGCTGAAGTGGTAGAGGTTAACACCGTAAAGAAGTTTAAGCATGTGTGGGATAGGCATAAGGCTATCCTAACTATAAGATAAGGCTAGGGACTAATGAAAGTATTTAGAAAATTGGGCAGATTAGATGGGCCGAATGGTTCTTATCTGCTGTCACATTCTATGTTTCTATGTAACACCAAGATTGGCAAATTCGCCACTGGCGCCCTGTGCTCTTTACAGATGAAAGCAGGTTGACACTGAGCACATGTGACAGACGTGACAGAGTCTAGAGACGCAGTGGAGAACGTTCTGCTGCCTGCAACATCCTCCAGCATGCCCGGTTTGGCAGTGGGTCAGTAATGGTGTGGGGTGGCATTTTTGGGGGGGGCCGCACAGCTCTCCATGTGCTCGCCAGAGGTAGCCTGACTGCCATTAGGTACCGAGATGAGATCCTGAGACCCCTTGTGAGACCATATGCTGGTGTGGTTGGCACTGAGTTCCTCCTAATGCAAGACAATGCTAGACCTCATGTGGCTGGAGTGTGTCAGCAGTTCCTGCAAGACGAAGGCACTGATGCTATGGACTGGCCCGCTCGTTCCCCAGACCTGAATCCAATTGAGCACATCTGGGACATCATGTCTCGCTCCATCCACCAACGTCACGTTGCACCACAGACTGTCCAGGAGTTGGCAGATGCTTTAGTCCAGGTCTGGGAGGAGATCCCTCAGGAAACCATCCGCCACCTCATCAGGAGCATCCACAGGCGTTATAGGGTGGTCATACAGGCATGTGGAGGCCACACACACTACTGAGCCTCATTTTGACTTGTTTTAAGGACATTATATCAAAGTTGGATCAGCCTGTAGTGTGACTCCAAATCCAGACCTCCATGGGTTGAAAAATGTAATTTCCATTTTTAAATTTTTGTGTGATATTGTTGTCAGCACATTCAGCTATGTAAAGAACAAAGTATTTCAGAAGAATATTTAATTCATTCAGATCTAGGATGTGTTACTTTTGTGTTCCCTTTTTTTGAGCAGTGTATGTATATGTATATATATATATATATAGCGAGAGAGAGAGAGATCAATTAAGACTTTATTATTGGGACACTCTAACCAACAAGCTTAACAGCTTGGCAAAGTGGTTTTGGTGTATAGATCATGTCCCTGCAGTCTCATAGCTCAATGCTCTGCCATTTAGGAGTTAAATCTATTTGTTTATGCAGCACTAGCCACACCTTGATGGTATACTAATCAATCACAATGAAGATTTTGTTTTGCTAACGTCTGCATCATTATGATAAAATATAGAACAAATTAAAGGGACACTCCAGGCACCAAAACAACTTAATCTAAATTAACTCCTTTAGTGATCAGACCGTTTTTGAATTTTCTTACCGTTAAGGCCCAGGGCTGGTTTTTACATTTCTGCTGTGTTTGTGTTTAGCTGTAATTACTAATTTACTGTACCCACACATATTATATACCGTTTTACTCACCATTAAATGGTCTTTCTAAAGTTATCATTATTTTTATCATAACACATAATTCACTATAAACAAAATTGTAAAATATGATGAAATAAAACAAAAAAAACCCTTTTTCTAACTTTGACCCCCAAAATCTGTTACGCATCTGCAACCGCCAAAAAGACCATCCGTGCTAAATAGTTTCTAAATTTTGTCCTGTGTTTAGAAATACCCAATGTAAACATGTTCTTAGCTTTTTTTTTTTTTTTTGCAAGTTATAGGGCGATAAGTACAAGTAGGACATTGCTTTTTCCAAATATATATTTTTTAAATGTATCAATAGTGACAATGTAACACTGTTATCTGTCCTAAATCTCTGAATCACACCTCACATGTACATATTTGTTTTAAAGTAGACAACCCAGGGTATTCAATTTTCACAGGGTATTCCACTTAGTCACAAACACTGGCCAAAGTTAGCATTTATATTTGTTTGTGTGTTAAAAATGCAAAAAACTATTATGAACGCTAACTTTGGCCACGGTTTGTGACTAAGTGGCTACTGAAAAAGACTGAACATACCCCATTTGCAATACATTGGGTTGTCTACTTTTGCAAATGGTATACCATTATGGGGGGTAAGTCTCATTCCTGGGCTACCATACGCTCTCAAAGATAACATAACCAATCTGGCAAATTGCAATGTGAAAAAAATGGAAAATCAAGCCTTATATTTGACCCTGTAGCTTTCAAAAACACTATAAAATCTGTACTTTTATACTCGGGAGACTTCGCTGACCACTAATATTAGTGTTTTTAAAATAGTAAAACGTGTCACAACAATGATATCTTTAGCGATATCTTTGCCGGAAGCTCAAGGAAGCAAGGTGAAAGGTCAGTGTAGGACCCGCCTAGGGCCATCGGAGTAACTAAATGACCTCCATTTGTTTACAAATACTTTGGGATTTAGGAGAGAGCGCAGGTAACTTTTTCTTTGGTTTTTACTGTATGTATGGTGGCTGATGTGTACTGTGGTCGTTGCTGCCACCCATGAGTGATGGTAGTGAGCGCAGGATTTATCCTTCTGTATTTGTATTCACTTTGTGTATCACACAGCTAGGTTACAATGCTGCCGCCCATCCCATGTGTTCCCTATTGCGGGTTAATAAGTATATAGAGGTGTATATAAAAAATACCCCTCTCTGTCTCAGTGGAGATATCTTTGCCAGAAGCTCAAGGAAGCAAGGTGAAAGAACATTTTCTTTGGTTTTTACTGTATATGTTGGGGCTGGTGTATACTGTGGTCGTTGCTGCCACCCAGAAATGATGGGAGTGAGCGCAGGACTTAGCCTTTTGTATTTGTACAACAATGATATCATCAGTGAAAGTGCCGTTTGTGTGTGAAAAATGCAAAAAACTTCACTTTCAATGACAATAGTATTGCTGTGGTATGTTTTACTGTTTTGACACACTAATATTTATGTTCAGCGAAGTCTCCAGAGTAAAACAGTACCCCCCATGTACAGGTTTTAGGGTGTCATGGAAAGTTACAGGGTTAAATACAGTGCTAGCAAAAAATTTTATTCTCTGGACTTTTCGGCCTTTGTTGTAAGGCAGGTCCCTTAAATTGCAATCAATAAAATTACTTAATTATGTAAAACCATTACATAAATATGCACGTAGAATTTAAATATATATACATATTTATATATTTGAAGTCTACGTGTATATTTATGTAATTATGTATATGGAGATATATATATATTATTTATATATACATTTA
Organism: Pelobates cultripes; assembly: GCA_933207985.1. NCBI lineage: Eukaryota > Metazoa > Chordata > Amphibia > Anura > Pelobatidae > Pelobates > Pelobates cultripes. The sequence goes on from OW240923.1 coordinate 73,853,618, forward strand.
TATATATCATTTCATTCTAAGTGTATTTTGATATAAATATATATAAATATCAAGATATCGTTCGAATAAAATTACATAAATATATATAATTTAGCAAATTTTTTTATTATTTACATTTTTTATTTATTTTTATTTACTTATTTATATTTTATAATAATATATATAATATATATTATAATATATATTTATATATTTGAAGTCTACGTGTATAATAATATATATACAATACTACAAATATACCTGTGTAATTTAATAAGTGTATTTTTATATAAATATATGTATATATTAATATAAAAATACACTTAGTATGATATATATATATATATAATGATATCTAGAAATACATTATCATCGATATAATATATATATATATATATTTATTTATATTTACTAATCTATTTTTTATTTTATTTTACAGATGCAGGGAGACTGCATGTCAGTTTAGGCAGTCCCCTTGCAGGCAGATACACAGGCACCTATTGCGGCCATGTGACCACTCTTTCAGAGCGACCGCGGGGGCCTAATTTGCCGAGGGGGAACTGTCTGGGCTGTCAGGCAGTCCCCCCAGACCGGGAGCAACACTGATCGCTGACGAGGGAATGGAGGCGATCTGGTAAGTAATAAGGACTGCAAGGACATACTAGGTACGTCCGCGGGCGTTAAGGATCGTTTTTGGTCGGACGTACCTAGTACGTCCGTGGTCCTTAAAGGATCAAGCCAATCAGTGACTTCTCATTCACAAAACTGGCTTGAGAAAGGTATATTTCTTTCCAAGTCAGCTTTGTGAATAAGGAGTCACTGATTAGCTGAGAGCTTCACCTGACCTCTCTTAGCCAATCAGTGGCGCTTCTGCCCAGCGGGTCTCTGCACTTCCTGAATATGAAATTGATGAAGCTGGATGCCGCCGGCGGAGGTAGGAGGTAGACATCGCTGCTCAAGGGTCAAACCACTAGAGAACAGTTTAACCCTTTGAGGTAAGAGTGCCTCCACGGGCCTCCTGGCACCATAATATTTTCATTTAGATAAAGTTGTTTTGGTGCCTGGAGTTTCCCTTTAATCAATGATATGACTTCTAAAATCTAACTTTGTCTTAGCTAATACTTTAACTCTCCAAACCTGATAACAAAGACTTCCTGATTTATTGAGTGATTGAAAGTGGAACTATGAACTCTGTTCCCCAATGCTTGTGTATTTGGAATGCCTATCAATAAACACACAACTAGTTATCATAGGCATCAGTAAATCAGCACATCCTATCATATCTAGTGGGCAAAGTGCACAGGCTTTGTATTGGATGAGGAGATGCCAATATAGGAATAATATGTAGACAACATAACTTTTAGCTTTTGGTAGTTAGTAAATATATAAATAAAAATATAAACGTTTCGCAGCAATTTATGATAGGCTCAAAGCAATCAGCTGACAATCTTAACCAATCACAGCCGTTCGTTTCTATTTAGACCAATGTTTGGCCAGTGTTTGTGACTAAGTGGCTAGTAGAAAAAGACTTAACATACCCCATTTGCAATACCTTGGGTTGTCTACTATTGCAAATGGTATGCCATGATGGGGGTAATTCTCATTCCTGGGCTACCAAACGCTCTCAAAGTCAACGTAACCAATCTGGCGAATTTCAATGTGAAAAAAAAACAGAAATGGAAGCCTTATATTTGACCCTGTAACTTTAAAAGAAAAAGAAAAACCTGTACATGGGGCTTACTGTTATACTTGGAGACTTCGCTTAACACAAATGTCAGTGTTTGAAAAACATAAAACATATTACAACAACTATATTGTCCGTGAAAGTGCAGTTGTTTTGCATTTTTCACACACAAACGGCACTTTCACTGACAATATAGGAAAGAGACATTTGTTAAATTGAGCACATATAGTAACAACCCCTGGATGTTTGGCTTAGGTAACATCCCCAGGGCGTACTTGAAAACCAGAGTAATTTGAATGTACCTTTACTGGTTAAATACTTTATTGTTATTGTTATTATATTAGAAGAATTTTAATTAGATGATGAGATCTTAGGTCCAGTATTCAACAAAAAACCTGATCGGAAGAACCTGCACCCAAAGAGAGCTGCCAACAAACTGAGGTTTTTGCAGAACACTCGATCACTGAAATGTCCAACATATTTTCTTACACACATCACTTTTCATGAGGATGGCCAGCTCACGAAAAACATTCTACCCTTTAGTGTGCGGCATTCATATGCTGCTGGATTGTTTCTTGATTAATGATATGATTTCCCTCCTTTAATGTTTAAACTCTTAGTATTGCAAACATTTATTTTCCTGAACTGTCCTACAATATGTAAAAGTGATATTCACTGATCATCCACAACATTAAAACCACTGACAGGTGAAGTGAATAACATTCAGATTATATGGTTACAATGGCATCTGTTAAGGGGTGAGATATATTGGGCAACGAGTGAACAGTCAGTTCTTATATTTCATGTGTTTAGAGCAGGACAAACGGGCAATTGAAAAGATCTGAGTGACTTTGACAAGTGTCATATAGTGATGATTAGACGACTGGGTTAGAGTATCTCCGAAATGTCAAATCTTGTGGGGTGTTCCCGATTTGTAGTGGTTTGTACCTACCTAAACAACCATGGTCATGGTTTCCCAAGACTCATTGATGCAGGTGGGGAGTGAAGGTTAGCCTGTCTGGTCTGATCACACAGAAGTGCTACTGTATCTCAAATTTCTGAAAAATTTAATAGTGATCCCTGTCCACCGCCGAAAGCGCCTTCAATGGGGATGTAGGCATCAGAACTGGACCATTGAGCAATGAAAGAAGGTTGTCTAGTATGATGAATCACGTTTTCTTTTACATCAGGAAGATGTGCATTGTTTGCCTGGGAAATAGATGGCAACAGGATGCACTATGGGAAGAAGGCAGGCTGGCAGAGGCAGTGTTATGCTCTCGGAAATGTTCTGCTAAGAAACCTGGCATTTATGTAAATGTTACTTTGACACATGCCACCTACCCTAGATTGTTGCAGACCACGAACATATCTTCATGGCAATGGTGTTCCCTTATGGCAGTGGCTTTTTGCAGCAGGATAATGCAGCCTGCCACACTGCAAAAACTGTACAGGAATAGTTTAAAGAAGATGACATAGTTCAATCAGTAGCGGCGGAGCTGCCACCAGGGAAACTGCAGCGGGGCACGCACGCTAATAGGGCCAATTTAGGAGGCATATGCACTTAGGGACTCCTGATGTCTTCAGTGGCCCGGTCAGCGGTGGCTCCCTAATAGTGCAACCAGGTCCCTTTAACCCCTTAAGGACCAAACTTCTGGAATAAAAGGGAATCATGACATGTCACACATGTCATGTGTCCTTAAGGGGTTAATCAAGCCAGCCACCTGTGTGTTTATATGTGTGTAACTAGAAACATAGAAACATAGAATGTGACGGCAGATAAGAACCATTCGGCCCATCTAGTCTGCCCAATTTTCTAAAAACTTTCATTAGTCCCTAGCCTTATCTTATAGTTAGGATAGCCTTATGCCTATCCCACGCATGCTTAAACTCCTTTACTGTGTTAACCTCTACCACTTCAGCTGGAAGGCTATTCCATGCATCCACTACCCTCTCAGTAAAGTAATACTTCCTGATATTATTTTTAAACCTTTGTCCCTCTAATTTAAGACTATGTCCTCTTGTTGTGGTAGTTTTTCTTCTTTTAAATATAGTCTCCTCCTTTACTGTGTTGATTCCCTTTATATATTTAAATGTTTCTATCATATCCCCCCGTCTCGTCTTTCCTCCAAGCTATACATGTTAAGATCCTTTAACCTTTCCTGGTAAGTTTTATCCCGCAATCCATGAACCAGTTTAGTAGCCCTTCTCTGAACCCTCTCTAAGGTATCAATATCCTTCTGAAGATACGGTCAACTATGTGTCATTGTTTGTCTGTGTAACATGTGTCAGTGTGTCTGAGTGTCTGTATCTGTGTGTCCGCGTGTGTATCAGTATGTCAGTGTGTGTGTTTGTGTATCAATGTGTGTGGAAGTGTATACACTACACATACTACACACAAATGCACGCCTGCATTCATACACACACCAAGAATCACACACATACTCCATACAAACACAAGCTTACATTCAAACACACATAGTGTATATAAATATATCTATATATATTAATATACACAAACTGCATCCACTACACATTAACACACGCCGTGTCCACTTTGCACACGCTGCATCCAATACCAGACATTGAGCCAAAATATCTGATGGCAGTCCTGTGTGCTGGAACAACACACTTATTACATGGACGCCCCACCTCACAACTTGCAGGACTTAAAGAATCTGCTGCTAATGTCTTGGTACCAGATACCACAGGACACGTTCAGAGGTCTTGTGGAGTCCATACCTCGACGTATCAAACCTGTTTTGGCAGCACAAGGGGGACCTACATGATATTTGTCAGGTGGTTTTAATGTTGTGGCAAATTAGTGTATTTGTCCTCAGGGAAACGTGTTAGATCTACCATATTTCTTACTTGGGTAGTGCTACCTAAACTATTTAAGTGTAACAACAAAGTTTATCATTCTTTATTCACCCGGGGACTGATTGTTCCCATAAATACAGATAATCTAGTTATTTTTGTTGCGAAATACACAATGCGCTGCTGCCACCTCTCTGAATTTGAGAATGTAAAAAGAGGGGCATCATTGACCCTTTTATTTTGAAATGACTCTTGTCATAGCTACAGACAGTGGGATGTGCTTTCTGTTTACGTTTCTGGAGTTTGACCTGTGACACATCCCAGCATTAGAGCCAGCCCAGCTATGATGCCCTCGGAATGCTCAGCTATATTGAGAACTCTTCGTGATCTAGGAACAGAACAATATTTGTTAGAGACTGAGAAAGAGTGGAAGATATGTCTCTGGAATCGGTAAGTAATGGGGTGAGAACACGCCAAGAATACTTTATGCTTTTGTTAGAATGTTTAAGATAACTATATATCAGATGTTATGCAATTGCAGTTCACTTACTTGCTTATTATTATTAATGTAATATTGAATTGCATTATTTGCAACACTTTTACAACTGAGATGTAAAAATGGCAAATAATTGTCAAGAAACGAGAAAAGGTTCTGATCAAGCAAGCTTTAAATCTCTAAGCGTGTCTGTGTGACACCTAAAATGACACTTTCTGTAATTAAAGCCACACTTAGGGTTTATTCACTAAACATCGAATTGTAGCAAATTGCAACATTTTGGCCAACACAACTGATAAAAAAAACAAAACAATTTTTTTCTGTAATTCCTAAGCGAAAATAAGAGAAATCAGTGTGAACCTAGAACTTTTGCATACAGGGGTTGTTTGCTGCAGTCTCACAGCTTCTCCAGATTAACCCCTTAAAGACACATGACATGTGTGACATGTCATGATTCCATTTTATTCCAGAAGTTTGGTCCTTAAGGGGTTAAAGTAGAAGAGGTGTGTTGTGATGTCCATTGCAATGGGGGGACCAAAGTTACTATCAATCTCTGCAATGGTTTGACTACTTACTATGAGACTTTGCACCGTAATCACTACTCTGTAATAGCTATGGTGCTTAAACCTACTCTTTAAAGGGACATTCATCACTTGACAATTATTTTTATTTTATTTTTTTATTTTCAGTGCAATAACAGTGGTACAGACACATTTGTTTATGCCACAACAGCATATGTATGAAACATAACAGTGAACATGTCAATAGAGTAACTTGGCTAGAACATACGTTGCACAATTTTTGATGATGGGCTGGTTAGTTGTAACGAGTTTGCCATAGTTTGTAATGGTGAATGCTAGGGCTACAATGTATAATGCGTTGGTTCAACACTTTATTGGTGGTGTGGTAACGGTACAGTGTAACGGTACCGGGTTTTGTGCTTGTAAGCCACCTGTCCCGTTGAGTGGTGTTGGTAGCAGTGGGATCTGGATAGCAATGAAGCATGCCTTTCCGCACTGTGTGTCAGCAGGTGTATGATTATTCTTTTGTGTGTCAGAAGACCCTTATATCAGTGGTGCAGTGCTGCATATTAAGATTAAAAGAAAAATAATTGGGAAATGCATAGCATATATTGACCTATTACATCTGTGACAATAATTTTTTTAAACCAGTCAGCACACACTTTTAAACAAATATACAAACAAAAATAAATCAAATAAAACGTTGAAACCTTTCTAATAAACATACTATAAACTAGGTCATATTGCTTTGTTGGGCACGCCTCTCAGGGGAGTTTCTTCAGCCTCCTCTTTACCCACATATCTCACATACCAGAAATCTTCTAACTACACATGTGTAAAGATGACGGGCATGTACAATGCACTGCTCCAGTATTCCTAGGGATAAGACACTGATTGGTTAGATAAGTGTGTGTCCCTCTTGCAGTGGGTTTGGAAAGCATAAAAAAGCAGTTAAACATAATAGAAAAATAATATTTACCAGCTTTTTTCATCCCAGCAGAGTGAGGCAACAATGTCATTCAAAGATTCAAAGCTAATGCTTTTGAATGAGACCATTTTCTCAAAGTGATGCATTTCCTCTTCAAGGGATAACTGTCTCGAAAATCTGTTATTACAGTAATAGAATCTGTTTTTTTATATTATAAATGTTTTGAAACATGTAAAATTAAAAACTCTTTTTGTACCTGTAAGCCACTTTACCTGCAATCCATTGGTCAGTTCTCACCAAACTAGGGTGGGCTGCCAGAAGCAATCTAAGTTCTCCTTGCATGTATCACAGCAATTTTCTAATTTTATTTGTGATCTTACTATTTGCCATAAAGTATAACCTAAATAAGACCGCAAGACACAAACAGATAATTGACAATGTATTTAGCAGACGTCATATATGGTCGCAGAAGTTACAATTCAAATGGCAACTGCCAATAAATAAATCGTTACAAATAAATATAATCTATAAAATTAGAGGGATATGTACAAGTAGATATATTATCGCTTCTGGAAGTCCAAAAAGTATTTGGATATCTGTTAAATCTGACTCAATGTATAGGTAAGGAAGGAATTTTAATTATACCTTGTTAAAAATAAATTAGTGTCTGTAAAACACACATAGATTATATTGGCCTAATAAATATGTTTAACGACAGTCGTCCTTCAATAACACAGCAGACTTAAATTCCAATAATAAAAGTCTGAGCTTTCATTGTCACTTACAGCATACTGTGACTATTGTAAAGAGGAAAAACATGTAACGGTAATTTAAATGTCGTGGCTCTGGCAGAATTTTATGAGACTTACACGTAATGTGTTTGTTATTATTGGACTGAATATATTTCCACTATAATGCAGTATTGAGCATAGGCAGGGCTGATACAAGGATTTTTGGGTACACAGGCGAAGATGATATTGGCGGCCCCCCAAAAAGCATCTTCACCTGTGTGCCTCTTAACCCACCTTTTGTTTCTTATCCACTTTTTTTAAACGTCTTACCCCTTTAGTGTATTTTATCCCTTATTTTTCCCCATTGTGTGTCTTACACCTCCCTTGTATATCTCTTACAACCCCCCTTTGTGTATCTTAATCCCCCAGCCCCTTTGTGTGTCTCCTTCCCCCCAGCCCCTTTGTGTCTTTTACTCTTTCCAGCTCCTTTGTGTGCTTCTCTTTCACCCCCAGCCCGTCTATCTCCCCCAGCCCCTCTGTGTCTCTTTTTCCTCTTCTCCAGCCCCTCTGTGTCTCTTTCACCCCAGCCCCTTTGAATTTGCACCCCCAGGCCCTTCTGTGTGTCTTTCTTCCCCCTCATGACCGTCTGTGTGTCTTTCTCCCTACTCAGGCCCCCCTGTGTGCCACTCTCCCCTCCCTGTCCCTTAGTGTTCCTCTCCCCTCCATGTCCGTTAGTGTTCCTCTCTCCTCCACCTCCAGGTCCATTAGAGGTCCTCTACCCTCCCTTCCCTGTCCCTTAGTGTTTCTCTCCCCTCCCTCCCCTGTCCCTTAGTGTTTCTCTCTCCTCCCTCCCCTGTCCCTTAGTGTTCCTCTCCCATTCCTCCCCCTTACCTGTCTCTTAGTGCTCCCCCCCTTTCTTAATGTTCCTCCCACCCCACCCCCCTCTTATTGTTCCTCTCTCTTCTTTTTTAGTGGTGCCAGGGTTCCTTTTCCCTTCCCTCCCCTGTCCCTTAGTGTTCCTCTCCGCTTCCTCCCCTTTCCCTTTGTGTTCCTCTCCCCTCCCTCCTCTGTTCCTTAGTGTTCCTCTCTACCCCATACCTGTCTCTTAGTGCCCCCCTAGTCCTCTTAATGTTCCTCCTATGCAGGACCGACGCCACCATTAGGCGAACTAGGGTGCCGGCCTGCTTGGACACCCACTGGGATGTTTCCTGGTGGGCTCCCCATGTCTGGGGCCGCAGTGCCGGGAGAATGGCTATTGAGCCGCCCCCATCTCCGGGCCGCTCCTCAAGGCACCCGAAGGTGGGGGCGCCGAGAGGAGCCCTATCACAGGGGTCAGGAGGTGGCCATTTGGCCACCTCAAGGTGCCCTGGATGCAGAGTTTGGGGAAGCCTGCTATAGAGGATCAAATGTGTGTACAAAACCTTGTATGTATGTGGGTGGTGAAGTGTTTGTCTAAAATGGATATAGTGTGTAAGAGATTCAGAGTATGTATAGGGGATATAGTGTGTGTGTGCAGGTGTGTCAGGGTCCCTTCTGTGGTGACCAGGGCTATCCCTCATGGAAATCACCTCTCACATGATGATGTAGGTCCCCTTCAGCTTTCCTCTTCCTTCTCCAGCAATTTTCACGCCGACCGTGATAGCCCCGCCCCTTTTTATGACGCGAAAAGGGGGCATCGACGTCATGACACTAATGACGTCACGCTGAAATGTTCGGAATGTAGTATGTGTGTGTGACGTTCGGATTATGGCGTTTTGGGGATGTGGCTACCATTATAACAAGCCACAGTATAAAAGGGATTCAAAGGGCTAGGTTCTTTGCCCTGTTGTGGTTAAATTTTGTTCCCTATAGTGCTTGTTCCGTATTCTGTATTCCAGCTTTTGATTTCGGCTCCGTTTGTGACTATTCTTCATTCTATACACCTTTGACCCAGCTTTGGCTTACTCACTTATTCTGATTTCTATACTCCTTGACCTCGGCTTGAATTTGACTACCTTATTCTTATACGTTAGTCCGGCCATTCTAAGGTCCGGTATACGTTAACCTTTATCTACATCCTGCATGTTTGATTCCAATCAATTCCTGACAAGGTGTTGCCGTTTGTGTATAAGGCATTTAATGTCTATAGGGAATGTAGTATGTGTGTGTGATGGGTTCAGTGTCTGATTGTGTTGGATGGTTTATTACTATTTATATAGCGCCAACAAATTAAGTAGTGCTTTACAATAATATAAGAAGGGGAGATTTAACAAATAAATTAGACAATTACAAAAATTTACAGGAACAATAGGTTGAAGAGGACCCTGCTCAAACAAGCTTACAATCTATAGGAGGTGGGGTATAAAACACAATAGGACAGTAGATAGCAATCAAGCAAGGTGGGAGTGAGGCAGAAGGAAGGAGTAGAGTGCTGTCCTTTAGGAGAGAGCAAGGGACAGGTATGTGAGATTGAAGTTACTCTGGGATTCCATAAACTTTCCTAAAGAGATTAGTTTTAAGGCACTTTTTAAACGATTGAAGACTGGGGGAGAGTCTGATGACGGTAGGCCGGATATGCCATAGGAAAGGAGCCGCCCGAGAGAAGTCCTGCAAGCGTGAGTTGGGTGGGAGCAGCGGACAGAAGATGGTCGTGGGCATAGTGGATAGACCGAGAAGGGGCATACTAATGGATCAGTGAAGAGATATAGGAGGGACTAGAATTGGTCAGTGCTTTATAGGTATGTATTAGTACTTTGCTTTAGGGCCTGTACAGTATATATATATATATATATATATAATTCTTACTTTAAAAAAAAAGCTTCTATCCCCTGCCTCTTCTTCCTTCCTTTTGCCAAGGAGGAGGGCATTGCAAACCTTGATGGCCCGGTGGTGGTGATTTACTCGAGCCTGCAGCTCCTCTGGCTGAAAGCTGAGATCACTACTCTGGTGAGTTCCTGTACTGCGCAATGTTGTAGCATTGCACATGGTAACCCACAGCAACGCTCCTAACTGCCCAGCTCACTGGAGAAATATCCTCCCAGGTCCTCCTCTTCCCTCACTCTACTGCAGTGAAGTGCCAGGGGGCCAGTGAGTAAGATCTTTGATCTCCCCACTGGCTCATAAAGGGAAACAGCAAGGCTGGCTCTGCATGAGTCGCCAAGGGAGATAATTTAATTTCCCCTTTCGAACTGGGCCCATGCCCACCAAGCATTTGCCCGGTTTGCCCAATGGCCAGTCCGGGCTTGGTAAACAAGAGAGAGTTTGCATTTGATAGGATGGTCTAGGTACAAATGCAAACTCCCTCTTGATTACCATGGCAACTACATCGGTATATAAATTTGAGACCTGTACTTGGTAGAGCTGGGTTATTTTTAAAATTTTCAATTTGCTTAATGAATTAAATAAAAAATCAGTGAGTATAAAGATCTGGAGTACTCAGCCTAATGTAACATGCTGTGCATGTTTATAGCATTGGGCAAAAGAGAGGTAGCAAGCTTGTATTGTTTGTTGAAGAATCATAAAGTTTCATAACCATTACAATAAATCATTAACCAGTTATTTTATTGTTATTCCAGAGTCCAATAATAAGAATATTATCCCTCAATACTCTATAAATTTCATCAATTCAATAAGTACAGTCGAGTTTCAAAAAGGGGAGTTGGAGGATTATTAAACCCTTATACACTGACCAGCCACTACAGTAAAACCACCTGCCTAATATCTTGTAGGTCCCCCTTGTTCTATCAAAAACAACTCTGATGTGTGGAGGCATGGACTCCACAAGACTTCTGAATGTGTCCTGTGGTATCTGGCACCAAGATATTAGCAGCAGATCTTTTAAGTCCTGCAATGTGCAAGCTGAGGCCTCCATCGATTAGGTTTTTGTTTCAGCACATCCCGCAGATGCTCAATGGGATTGAGATCTGAGAAATTAAGAGGCCAAGTCAACACCTTGAACTCTTTGTCATGCTCCATAAACCATCCTTGAAATCTTTTTGCAGTGTAGGAGGATGCATTATCCTTCTGAAAGAGGCCACTGCCACTAGGGAACACCATTGCCATGGTCTACAACAATTTCTAGGTAGTTGGTAAGTGTCAAAGTAACATCCACATGAATGCCAGGACACTCTACAAGGTTACTCTACAGAACATTGCCCAGAGCATAACACTGCCTCCCATAGCCTGCCTTCTTTCCATAGTGCATCCTGCTGCCATCTCTTCCCCAAGTAAATGAAGCACACGCACGTAGCCAACCACCTGATCTAAAAGAAAATGTGACACATCAGACCAGGCAACCTGCTTCCATTGCTCCATGGTCCAGTTTTGATGCTCATGTCCCCACTGTCAATGATGGACAGGGGTCATCATGGGTATTCTGACCAGTCTGCTACTACGCAGCCCCATACACAGCAAACTACACGCACTCCATGCCCAGCATTACATTTTTCAGAAATTTGAGCAAGAGTAGCTCTTCTGTGTGATTGGAACAGAGAGACTATCCTTCGCTCCCCTCGTGCATCAATGGGCCTTGAGCACCCATGACTCTGATGCCGGTTTACTGTCTGTCCTTCCTTACACCAGTTTTGGTAGGTACTAAACACTATATACGGGGAACACCCCACAAGACTTGCTGTTTTAGAGATGCTCTGACCCAGTTGTCTAGCCATCACTATTTGGTCAAAGTCATTTAGATGTTTTCGCTTGCCCATTTTTCCTGTTTCTAACATATGAAATTCAAGAATTGATTGTTCACTTGCTGCCTTATACACTGCTCAAAAACGTAAAGGGAACACTTAAACAACACAATGTAACTCAAAGTCAATCACACTTCTGTGAAATCAAACTGTCCACTTAGGAAGCAACACTGAGTGACAATCAATTTCACATGCTGTTGTGCAAATGGGATAGACAACAGGTGTAAATTATAGGCAATTAGCAAGACACCCCTAATAAAGGAGTGGTTCTGCAGGTGGTGACCAAAGACCACTTCTCAGTTCATATGCTTCCTGGCTGATGTTTTGGTCACTTTTGAATGCTGGCGGTGCTTTCACTCTAGTGGTAACATGAGACAGAGTCTACACACAAGTGGCTCAGGTAGGGCAGCTCATCCAAGATGGCACATCAATGCGAGCTGTGGCAAGAAGGTTTGCTGTGTCTGTCAGCGTAGTGTCCAGAGCATGGAGGCGCTACCAGGAGACAGGCCAGTACATCAGGACATGTGTAGGAGGGCAACAACCCAGCAGCAGGACCGCTACCTCTGCCTTTGTGCAAGGAGGAACATGAGGAGTACTGCCAGAGCCCTGCAAAATGACCTCCAGCAGGCCACAAATGTGCATGTGTCTGCTCAAACGGTCAGAAACAGACTCCATGGTGGTATGAGGGCCCAACATCCACAAGTGGGGGTTGTGCTTACAGCCCAACACCGTGCAGGACGTTTGGCATTTGTCAGAGAACACCAAGATTGGCAAATTCGCCACTGGCGCCCTGTGCTCTTCATAGATGAAAGCAGGTTCACACTGAGCACATGTGACAGACGTGACAGAGTCTGGAGACGCCGTGGAGAATGTTCTGCTGCCTGCAACATTCTCCAGCATGCCCAGTTTAACAGTGGGTCAGTAATGGTGTGGCATTTCTTTGGGGGGCCGTACAGCCCTCCATGTGCTCGCCAGAGGTAGCCTGACTGCCATTAGGTACCGAGATGAGATCCTCAGACCCCTTGTGAGACCATATGCTGGTGAGGTTGGCCCTGGGTTCCTCCTAATGCAAGACAATGCTAGACCTCATGTGGCTGGAGTGTGTCAGCAGTTCCTGCAAGACGAAGGCATTGATGCTATGGACTGGCCCACCCGTTCCCCAGACCTGAATCCAATTGAGCACATCTGGGACATCATGTGTCGCTCCATCCACCAACATCATGTTGCACCACAGACTGTCCAGGATTTGGCAGATGCTTTAGTCCAGGTCTGGGAGGAGATCCCTCAGGAGACCATCCGCCACCTCATCAGGAGCATGCACAGGCGTTGTAGGGAGGTCATACAGGCACGTGGAGGCCACACACACTACTGAGCCTCATTTTGACTTGTTTTAAGGACATTACATCAAAGTTTGATCATCCTGTAGTGTGTTTTTCCACTTTAATTTTGAGTGTGACTCCAAATCCAGAACTACATGGGTTGAAAAATTTGATTTCCATTTTTAAATTTTTGTGTGATTTTGTTGTCAGCACATTCAACTATGTAAAGAACAAAGTATTTCAGAAGAATACTTAATTCATTCAGATCTAGGATGTGTTATTTTTGTGTTCCCTTTATTTTTTTGAGCAGTGTATTTCCCACCCCTTCACAGATGCCGTTGTAACAAAATAATCAATATTATTCCCTTCTCACCGGTCAGTGGTTTTAATGTTGTGGCTGTTTAGTGTACACCAAGCATGTCAAACTCAAAGGCTAACACGGGCCAAATAAACAAGGTTTAAGTTTATGTGGGTCGCGGTTCAACCTAGACCAACACAAACTAAAATTACTTGTATCATTCTCATGCAGGCAATATGCAATCCTGGATACATACGTATAACTTACTCAAAAGTTTCACTTCAAGTTACTTACTATGCCGCCACCCCGCCCCTCCCCCCCAATGTAATACACAGCCTCCCACAGTCCTGCCCCTTACCACTACAATGAACTGCCCCTTCCCCCAATCTCATACACTGCTCCCCAATTTAATACATTGCCACCACTCACACCACTAAAATACACTCCCTCCTCTCCCTACCCAATCTAATACACCGCCCCACCTCCCTCCACTTTAATTTAATACACTAGCTGCCCTTCCTCCCCCAACTTTAATACACTGCTCCCTTCCACCACTCTAATACACTGCCTCCCCTCCCTACCCAATCTAATACACCGCTTAACAGTGTTCCTTATATAATCATATTTATTATATTATGTTTGCATCAAAGTCCGTTATTTTATTTCATTATACTAATTTATGTAAATATAATTCATTTTAGACATAGACATAGAATGTGACGGCAGATAAGAACCATTTGGCCCATCTAGTCTGCCCAATTTTCTAAATACTTTCATTAGTCCCTGGCCTTATCTTATAGTTAGACTAGCCTTATGCCTATCCCATGCATGCTTAAACTCCTTTACTGTGTTAACCTCTACCACTTCAACTGGAAGGCTATTCCATGCATCCACTACCCTCTCAGTAAAGTAATACTTCCTGATATTATTGTTAAACCTTTGCCCCTTTAATTTAAGACTATGTCCTCTTGTTGTGGTAGTTTTTCTTCTTTTAAATATGGTCTCCTCCTTTACTGTGTTTGATTCCCTTTATGTATTTAAATGTTTCTATCATATCCCCCCTGTCTCGTCTTTCCTCCGAGCTATACATGTTAAGATCCTTTAACCTTTCCTGGTAAGTTTTATCCTGCAATCCATGAACCAGCTTAGTAGCCCTTCTCTAAACTCTCTCTAAAGTATCAATATCCTTCTAAAGATACGGTCTCCAGTACTGCATACAATACTCCAAGTGAGGTCTCACTGTACAATGGCATGAGCACTTCCCTCTTTATACTGCTAATAGCTCTCCCTATACAACCAAGCATTCTGCTAGCATTTCCTGCTGCTCTATTACATTGTCTGCCTACCTTTAAGTCATCAGAAATAATCACCCCTAAATCCCTTTCCTCAGATGTTGAGGTAAGGACTCTATCAAATATTCTGTACTCTGCCCTTGGGTTTTTACGTCCAAGATGCATTATCTTGCACTTATCCACATTAAATGTCAGTTGCCACAATTCTGACCATTTTTCGAGTTTACCTAAATCATTTGCCATTTTGCTTATCCCTCCTGGAACATCAACCCTGTTACATATCTTAGTATCATCAGCAAAAATACATACCTTACCATCAATTCCTTCTGCAATATCACTAATAAAAATATTAAAGAGAATGGGTCCAAGTACAGATCCCTGAGGTACCCCACTGGTGACATGACATTTTGCGCAGTCGTTATTCAGCATGTGCCAACCTTTAATTTGAATAACACTCGGACACCAATTAGTTCTGTTGGAGTATAAAGTCCACAGCTTTATTAAGTTATAATAAATATATAAATTAACAATTTAGGGTCATTGTCAACAGTACTAATTTCGTTCCGCTCTCTCTTGCACCATACCCCCGACAATGACCCTACCAAAGAACATTCTTTAACATAACCAACAATACACAACCCCTACAACCTTCGATTCACTTTTAATCAATCCCAGGAGCATGTAGAATTATTAGATCTGGATATTTATATCAAGAACGGTATGATTCATACTAAGACTTTTAAAAAAACGGTCGATTGCAATAGCTTTATTCCGGCAAATAGCTATCATTAAAAAACCTGGTTGGATAACATACCATTTAACCAATACAGGAGAATTAGGAGAAATTGTTCAGAACAAGAAATAGCAGCTATTCAGATGGACAAAATGACCAAAAGATTTTTAGCCAAAGGATATTCAAAAGAGTTGCTGGACAAGGCATCCCAACAAGCACTGAATTTACCCAGGGAGGTCACACTTGAGACAAAAATAAAAAATATTACAAATGCACCCACTGCTCCAACATTTATTATGGCTTACAGCAATCAGGCTTCCCAGATCAAAAAGATTTTTTCCAAAAACTGGAACATCTTTAAAGGTGACCCAACATTAGAGAGGATTTTAGGAGAAAGACCAAAGATTATCTACACTAAAGCTCCGAGCCTTAAAACCTTGCTAGCTCCAACAGTTCGAAACATAAACAAAAAGAAAATAAATAAAGGTCCTACATGTGGGTTTACCCAATGCGGGAAGTGTATAGGATGTAAGCTCAACCCAATACAGAGAATGACAGTAAAGGAGTTCCAACACAAAGAAACAAAAGAGACTTTTAAGATTAGGACATCCCTGAATTGTGATTCTATAGGAGTTGTCTACCTTTTCTGCTGTCCATGTGGAAAACAATATATAGGTAGGACAAAAAGAAAGTTCAAAACGCGACTCAGTGAACATATTAGAAACATCACAAGAGGATTTCAAAGCCATAACCTTTCACGCCATTTTGGGGAGAAACATTCTAATGACCCCACTGGCCTCAAGTTTATGGCTATTTAAAAAGTTGAGAGCCATTGGAGAGGGGGAGACCTTGAAAAGGAATTGGATAAAATTGAGGTCAAATGGATCTTTACGCTTGACACATTGGAACCTAAATGCCTAAACATAGATTTCGAACTGAATGCTTTTCTATGAATACACCTTGGTATACTATTACATCTTTTTATCCATTTCCAGTGTGTAGCTCAATCTGATAGGTTTTTATACTGTCTCATTCTTATTTTGTTCGGACCTCGCTTTTTCTATATATATTTTTCTTTTATTTTTTTGTCAATATTTTAGAATTCATATTATTATTTTTCGTTCTATGTTTTTATTCTATGTTTTTATCCGCATTATGCCTAGATTTATGGCTCCTGTAGAAGTTATTTCTTTATTTTTAGATGCTATGTCTCTTTGCATTAATTTTATTTAATTTGTTTTATTTTATTTATTTTATGCAATTTAGAGATGTCAGTTCTGACACTGTGTGCTATTGCTATTTCTCCTGGGTATCCAATTTTTTACTTTATGTTGTTTCACCACTAGGGGTTGTTTCATTACCCCTTCCTTTCTCCCTTCTATCAGTGCTAGGCAAAACTTGTTTTTATGCCTTATCAGACATTTCTACTATTTCTACACGCTATTATTCGCTATGAATCTATAAGTTTTCATTTATGCGCATGGTTGTGGCTGACTTTCACGATTTTACCATTTATCCTTTATTTTCCTGCATTTCGACAGCTGCATCATTTTACATCCCAATATATTTTCATCATTATTCTGTATTGATTATATCTATATTCATCCTCTCTGTATTTACTGTAACACCTATTATCCGTTTGTACATATGCTACTTTTATAGGTTTCAGTATCTATCCATTATTCCTCATATGCATTAAATTCTTCCCCTTATTTTCCCTTTTTGCTATCTTACACATATGGTCATATAGATATCGGTCCCTAGGTTCTATATACACTTTTTTGTATGGAATTATGTGGGTTGATTTTTTCCATTTTTCATATGGACTTTTATGCAAGTACATTTTTGCTTGCTATTTGATTAATGTGTTACAATTGTGAACATGACTACCAGTCGATCTTCTACAATGATCAGACACTTCACATTCTATTTTCTTCCAATGTATTAGTAGATTTTATTCTACTATTGTATGTGTATATATATTTATTTTGTTTGCTATTTATTCAATGTATTAGCAGGAGATCGTTCTAATGTATTAGTTAGTTCATTTTAGTTCATCTCTATCTTATTTTAATTATTTCCACTCAATTGTCAATTATTCTATCTGCCAGTGATCACTATATTAACTAGCAGCGGTAGCTCTAGCAATTCATCAGCCTCTGAAGAAGTGACGTTGGACTGTCACGAAACGCGTTACGCTTTTCGGCTACTAGCCGTATATTGATCCAGTTACAGCTACCGAGCCTTGGTGGAATGCAGATCGGGCGCACAAAGTGGAACGCACGCAAAGAGTTCTCCATCTCTCCCAGCACGGCGGCATCATCTCATTGGCCGGTGAAGATCTGCCACAGTCTGCTTAACTATAACCCGTTCTTGCTGACCCCACAAGACTCTAATTGCTGATATACTGCACTTCATTTATGTGAGTGTATTTTAATCTTGATTTTCAATAAATGTGAAGATTTTAGCTGAAAACACCTGGTGGCTATCTATTACTATTTCAACAACATTAAAGATATTATTTTACCATATTCCTGTTTCAGTGGTCTATGAGTAATAGGTATTTAAGCACTATTCCATATCCTTATTTCTACTGTTCTATACCACTACCGGTTACAGTATTTATACAACTTGACACATAGTTGCTGCTGTCAGTTTGTCTTGACAGTAACTAATTGTGTTGGCTGTGATATTGGCGTTTTATTCCCTGCATTACACAAAGACTGTCAGTTGGTTCAATAGCCTCTACATTTGGACTATCTTTGGACTCATTTGTGAAATTTGAAACCAATACATTGAGAGTATATTTATTATCTTTTATATTTTTATTTTTACTTGGATTATTACACTACAAGGATTCCTATATCCAGAGACTGTTAGTTGGTTTTATTGCCTCTGTATTTGGACTATTTTTTGGACTAATGTGTGAAGTCATTCACCGATAATACATTTATTATTTTTATATTTATTTTTATTTATTTTTTATTAATTTTTTACTTTTTTTATTTCTATTTTTATTTATTTTTTCTTATTACTAAGGATATATTTGCACCTGTATTGTTTTTATTCTTTTTTTTTTTTTAAGTCTTTATTTTGGTAGTGCATTATTCAGTACATGAGTTAACATAAACATGTTATTGGGTTGCAGTATAAGGTGTCATAAGTAATAGCATTGTACATGTTAGGATTGCTGCACTTTTTTTTTTTTTTACAAGAATTATTAACGACATAGTTGTGTTCAGTGCTTGAGAAGGGAAACGAGTATACCGCCATATGCTGCTTGCTAACTATGATTACATGAGTCAAACTGGGCAATGCCACGAGGAGCCCCACACAGCGTGCCAGTGGATAGGTAATCTAAGACATAGATGGACATATATTCAAGATGAGGTCGCTTATATATGACATAGACTAGTAGTTAGACTAGCAGTTAGGGAAAAGCCTAATTGATATTGCGGTATAACATGCTGTAGTAAATATCAGTAAGTGAAACCTCCGTTGCCAGGCCTATCCATATGCATGCCACAGTCTGTAGAGTGCTGCAGTGTCAGTCTATTTTATGGTGATTTGTCTGAGATTGGGATCAACAATCCCCAGTGGGTGATGAAGCAGGAGGGACCGTGCATGAGGGTCTCGAAATGTAGGTAAGTGGCCTCTTCAATCATCCTTTCTCCAGACCCGACCTCAGGGATTCTGAATGGATTAGACTTCCGTGGGCTCCGTTCGCCGTCTCTGCTCTCCAGCTCCGGCCCTAGCCCACTCTCCATGCGACTTGAAGGCAGTATCGTGTGCGGGCTTGTTAGGTAGGGGCGATGTTCAGCAGACTGTTTCTGTCCGCAGGCAGGCGTGGTTGTGTTGTCTTGTGCAGGTCGTAATGCCGCCATTTTGGTGGTCAGGCGCGTGGTGCACAACTCCAGGTAGGCTTGGTGTTAGGCCTTTGTGGGGCGGTAATTCCCTCCAGTGGGGACAGGGATGACCCCCACCATCGCTAGGCTGTTGCGTGGTAACCAGGTTCACAAACAGGACAGCTTCCGTCCGTCCCGCTCTCCACCCTCTTAGGCCACAGTCCCCAAAGTCCCATTTCGCTCACAGGGGGCTCCGAGACTCCCGATCTCGGTGACCGCGGTGGCTCCGGCTTCTGTCCGGATACATGAGACAGCTTTTGGTCACCCAGATTGCTGTAATTCTTGAGTTGTATGCCACAGGGGACCAAGTGTGTCAGGAGCCTCTCCGGCCTGCGACCGGTCAGCATGGTGGTCGGGCCCCACCCCCCTATTGTTTTTATTCTTGACTCTGCACCTTCAACTATTGCTGCTGGGAACGCAACATTTAGCTAACCTTCCCCCCCCATGTGTGAATATATAATATTCAAGGTCGCCACCTAGTGACCATACATATATTGTATGTCAACTTTTTCATTTTTTCTTATGTGCCTTCCATTGTGATAATTGGTTTTAGTATATGTACGGTTAGGGATCTCCTAGTACGTGTAGGTTTTCTGTTCTTACTTACTTTTATTTGTTTAGAGCTTTTGGGGGGGCTCCTTTTTACTAGTTGAGACCCTCTCACTGTTACTTATATCCTTATGCTTTCCAGAAGAAAAAAGAGAAAAAACGTGGAAGCTCAAAAAGCACGCAAAAATGGGGTCAACCCATGATAAACTACCTAGGCAGTGAGCAGAAAAGAGAAGAGACTTAGAGTGCTCTAAATATAATAAATTTTAAAATTTACTTTTATTCATATAAATGTAAAACGAAAGAAGAAGGGAGGGAGAAAACAAGGTACTAAATATATGGGTGTATATCTAGAGTCTAAGAGTCGAGAATACATACACCAATATATGTTACTAAATGGTTAAAAGACAAAGAAGCTGATTAGGTACTTTATTCTTATTCTTTACCTTATTCTTTCCATTTTCTCCACTCTCTAGGGCAAGTGCTCTTTGCCCACTACTAATACATAACGTATAACTCACGGCCTACCAAAGAAGCCCCACATCCATTTGTCTAACTGCAGGGGTGTATCCAGACACCCTTACACCCCTTGGTTCGTAGCCACCGACGGGCTCGAACTTACCAAACACTTTAACTCCAGCCTAGACCTTGGCCTACAAACTTCCTAATCCACCAAAATTCCTGTTTAACCAAGACCTTTTCCGCCACAGCACATGCCTTGACCCCTTAAGGACATGTGCGACCCCCACCACACCTAAACAGGGCTTGCACAATACCCTCCTGAAAACCTAAGTTAAGAATATCACAACCTACATCCAACAGGTGTACACCATCTGATCTAAAGTGCCCAGGCAACTTTTCTTCAAGTTCTCAGTGTCCTTCCACTACCCCTCCCAACCTGCGAATAAACACAGCCATGGTCCTATTTACCTTACCCCGACATCGAGCTACTGCAGCTGGGTCCCTGTCGTGCCTCCAACTCAAACGAGGCACCATCTCAGACCATACTACTCTCACGCCAGGGATCAGCCCCCACAGTTGATCCACATCCCGTTTCATTCACCTAACCAGTTCACGTTGGGGGACCAAACCTAAGTCGTTCCCCCCACCATGAACCACTACCACATCTGGCAAAGTCCCCTCCGCCACCTTCTGAAACAATACTATACTTATGCGCTGCCAATCGAACCCCCGATATCCAAACCAGGATAACGCTACCAGTTCCATAGGAATGCCCAGCTGTGATTTCTTCTAACTGCGGCCCTCTTCTGTGCCCAATAAATATACGAATGGACAATTATCCACACCGTCCAACCTGAAAGAGAACAAAACAGTGATAATGCAGTGCGATTCCCCGGCCACTGCCCCCCGTTTTCCACCAACTCACACCAGCCTGTCTGGCCGCACATACGATCAGAACCGTATCGATTTCCGTCTCCCGATCCACTTGATTTGCTCCTCCCCCAAGCCCAGGCATGCTGCCTCAGTCGCTGCACGTATACGGAAGGAATGTATTCCAAACTGCATGGGCTCTAGCCCCTTCTGTAAACCCAACCGCAAAACCCTCACAAACTGAAAGCGCGACAGCGCTGTGCCATCGGCATGTAAGAAGAAACATCCTTTGGCTACTGGCCGGTGTTCCAAATACCCAGCCCCACATGCCACTGGGCACAGCCCAGACCCCGGTAATTCCAATAAAGTCACTGAGCAACCCTTCCCGAAGACATCAGTCTTTGAGCGAACCAGCCTTATCCTTACATACCCTCACATCTTCCAACCACAACCCGCCAACCCCTGCTTTGTTGGCGCTGGCCAATTCCCCTATCTGGAAAGCCCAGAAAAAGGCCCATGTAAATGCCACCGTAAACAATGCCACCTCGAATGTGGAAAAACATAACTCTGGTAACTTGCCCACCAACCCTTGCAGTACTGTGAACGAAACTGGTCTCCTCGTATCTCTTACCTTCTTACCCCTCCTGAAACCCTGAACCGCTTGCCTCACCATAAAATGTTTCATCACGTCTTCCCACTCATTGAACTTGAATAGGAACGCCAATGCCGATAGGTGCCTATCCACCATCGATGGCGATGAAATAAAATCCACAGTACATCCAGCCGATTGCTCGCTGAGACCTCCGCCCCCACTTGCTGAATCGTCCCAAACCTTCCAAACCTTGACATATGAGGACCAAGTCCCCGGCACCAGAGAATTTCTTATATACTCCCCAAGCAGGACGTCTCGAGCTGCCACATCTCCTCCGGACAAGCTTGTCCCATTTCCCTCGCCTCTGGTGCCGCCTCCCGAAGACGCTCCCACTGTAAACGAGACAGCGCATCAGCAACTACATTCCTCAGCCCCGGAATATGTCTAGCTTGAAACACAATATTATAAGACATACACAAGAGCACTAATTGCCTCAATAACCGCGCTACCGGCAGCGATGATGCAGATAAACCATTAATTGCCTGCACCGCTGCCATGTTATCTGAGTTGAACACCACTCTCTTGTTTGCTAGCTCTGAACCCCACAGCTCCACCGACACTACTACTGGAAAAAATTCTAAGAACGCCATGTTCCTAATCAGCGGGCTCGCCTTCCAGGCCTCCGGCCACTCCTCCGCGCACCATTGTTCCGCCAGGTATGCCCCAAATCCGACGCTGCCCGATGCGTCTGTAAACAGCCCCACGTCCTCCGATGACCCCACTGGCTCCCGAAAAAAAACTCTACCTTTAAATTCCTGCAAAAACCTCGCTCAGACCCCCAGGTCCGCTTTCATGTCCACCAACACTCTGATATAATGTGACGGTTGTTTCACCCCACTCGTCACCTACGCCAGTTGCCTGCAGAAAACCCTCCCCATGGGAATTACCCAGCATGCAAAATTAAGGCTCCACACCAATGACTGTAGCTCTCGCAAGGTTATCTTTTTTGCCCTCTAAACCGAGTCAACAAGTTGCCGGAGGGTGTGCAGCTTGTCCAAAGGCAACCTACATTCCCCCAGCACTGAGTCAATTTCCAAGCCTAAAAAGCTGAGGCACGTGGTGGGCCCCACCGTTTTGTCCTCCGCCAGCAGCATCCTGAACATATGTGAAAGACCTGCAGTATCTGGCTGCAGCGCTCAGTTCCTGGCGGGCCTACGCATAAGAAATCATCAAGGTAGTGCACCACCACACCCCCGGCCAATTCCCGCCGTACCACCCATTCCAAAAAGGTGTTAAATCTTTCAAAATAGGCACATGAAATGGCGCAGCCCATAGTTAGACATAAATCCACAAAATAAACCCTGTCAAAATAACACCCCAAGAGGTGGTGACAATCCGGGTGAATGGGAAGCAGCCTAAACGCTGCTTTCACATCCACTTTTGCCATCAAGGCCCCGTGACCTGCTTTTTATGCTAACTCGACAGCCTTGTCGAATGATGTGTAGGAAACAGAACACAGGGCCGCGTCGATATCATCATTCGCCGATGCCCCTTTCGGGTATGACAAATGATGTATCATGCGGAATTTGCCTGCCTTCTACTTGGGGACCACCCCAAGTGGAGATACCCTCAAACCCGCTAATGGCGGGGAGGAAAACGTCATCATCCTCCCCAGTTGTACCTTCTTGTGTAACTTTTCTCAAGCGACCCCGGGATGATCCAGCACTGACCTAACATTCCCGCACAACTTACCCGAACCCTTATCCTTGAACGGAATCACAAAACCCTCAGTAAAACCTTGCCATAGGAATCTCGCCACCTCTTGGTTAGCGTATTGCTTTAACCAAGGCAGCATCGCGTCTACCTTCACCGGTGACTCCACCAGCCGCAGGTGCCGGGGCTGTTGTAGCGGCGAGTTTCCCTTCCGCATTGGGATTTCCTTGCACTGGCCCTCATTATAGAGCCAGCAGAAACCCTTCTTCTGTCCTGCCCAGTGGCGTACATACCGGGGTCGCATACCCGCCCTGTGGCCAGCCTCTTCTCCTGGGGGGCCCAGGAGACGGCCACCTCTGGGCCCCCCGAGGCTGGCCCTGGTGTCACCCAGCAGGTTGGTTGGCGGGCGCGCGAGGGAGCATTCTCCCCTGAGTGCTTCCTCTTCAGCTCCCTCGCGAACCGCACTGATACCGGAGCCAGAAGATTACGTCATATTCTGGCTCCGGTATCAGTACGCAACGCACGAGGGAGCTGAAGAGGAAGCACTCAGGGGAGAGTGCTCATTTGCGCGCCCGCCAGCCTGCCCGCCGGGTGATACCACTGGACCCCAGGGAATCCCCTCAGCACTCCCAAAGGTAGGGAGGCTGGAGGGATTAAAAATTTGTGTGTGTGTTAGATTGTGTGTGTGTTAAAGAGTGTGTGTGTTAGTGTTAGAGAGTGTGTGTGTGTTAGTGAGTGTGTTAGTGTTAAAGAGTGTGTGTGTTTTAGAGAGTGTGTGTGTTAGTGAGTGTGTGTGTGTTAGTGTTAGATGTGTGTCTTCAGCACTTACCTTTCTCCAGCGCTGGACTCCCTTGGCGCTGGGGATCTCTCCGCCCCGATCCGCCCCGAATGCACATGCGCGGCATTACTTAATGCTTTCCTAGGGACATTCAGCGTCTTCTTACTGTGATTTTCACAGTGAGAATCGCGGAAGCTCCTCTAGCGGCTGTCAATGAGACAGCCACTAGAGGCTGGATTAACCCTCAGTGAAACATAGCAGTTTCTCTGAAACTGCTATGTTTTCAGCTGTAGGGTTAAAACTAGAGGGACCTGGCACCCCGACCACTTAATTGAGCTGATGTGATCTGGGTGTCTGTAGTGGTCCTTTAAGTGTATGTGTATCTGCATGCACTGGCGTACTTACCGTGGTCGCAGCCCTGAGACTCCTGCGACCAGGTGCCCGCCGCCATGTGTTGTGGCCCCGACCCGCGCAGAGTAAGCGCGGGGGGGGGGCCCACGGATCAGTTTTCACACCGGGGGCCCCATGGGTGGTGTGTACGCCACTGGTCCTGCCGATCCGGTCCCTCTTGAGCCCGCGCCAGCCCCCACGAGAAAGGGGGCACTCTTTTGTGCCATCATCAGCCTCAACCATAATGGCAGGTCCATCTGGTCCCACCGCATAGTTATAATTGCTGGCAGTCGTGGACGAAACTGCTCGTCATACCTCCACCATGCTAGACCTCCATAAGTCCGGTAGGCATCCCCTATTCCATTAAAATAACAAAAAAAGCTGTAAACAGCGATCAGGGCATTTTCCCCTATCACGCTTGCAAAAAGCCCTCAACCAGTTCCCAAAAGTTTTCGGTATCTTCCGATAACTCTGCCTCTTCTCCTCCTCCTCTTTCTTTGCATCCTTCTTATCCTCTTCTTTCAAATCCAAAAACTCTTCCATAGGTGACACCCCAGTAGTCCTGCGTCTGATATTTCCACGCACCGATCTACCTGCTCACCTGCGACATCCGCCATTCCCACAACCGGTCCCACAGCGCCGTCACACCCCTTGGTCATTGCATCCACTGTGAGCCTAACCCCTGTATCCCGACAGCCCTCCGTAGACCACACTCTCCCGAACTGTGGGGCTGACCCCCTATCCCCCGACCATGATTCTAATAGTGATCTTAAACACCCTAGCAGACTCCCTGAGTGTGGTGCAGTTGGTGACTCACCGCCTAAGCCCCTGGCCACGAGTGGCCGCAGGGGCACCTTCCTTCCTTCCGCCTCGACAGGCTCTAGAGTAGCCAGGGGACGCTGACTCCTGCCCACCTGTTCATGCCTTGATCTTGTGGGTGTTACACTCAGCGACCTGCAAGGAGAAGATAACCTGAGTAGTCTGTTCGATTGCAGCCTCACCCGCCCTTCTTCCCTGCGCCCCGACCTGTCATTCCACCTCCCGCTCCTATTCCTTGTCCGTTCCTCCCGTCCGCTTTCCTTCCTCCTCTGACCTGTGTAGCTCCTGTCTGATGACCCTGATGCACTGTGCCGGTATCTCAGCTCCCTGTCGAGCTCCTGTCCCTGTTCCTTAATCTATCCGCGGACTTCCTCATACCGTCATGCCTGGTCACCTCTCTGTGCTGTGCTCCCCTATCTTCCCTTCCGCTGGCGCTCCTCCTATCCCGCTGACCCTGGAAGCGACCCCTGGAGGCCTCCCGCGCATCGTTGTCCCATGTACCTTCCTCTTCACGGCTTCGAGCTTGCTGCCGCCCTGCACCTGTCGATCCAGTCCTCCTCTAATCCCTCTCTCCTGAGAGCCTGCCTTCTCCCTGCTCCTGACTGCCACTGCTCCCTTCCCTCACTTCTCCACTGATCCTGGCCACGCTCCCACTCCTATGAACCCCTGCTTCCTCAGCGCCCTCTGTTATGGACCTAATTCCTGTACTGGCTGCCCCTTCCTGTGTCCTGCTGTCCTGATCCTTTGACATGACTTGTGTAACCGCCTCCATGCCGCTGCCTGCACACTTCTTGGAGCCCCCAGCTGCTCCTGCAGCCACGCCATGCCCTTCTCCTTCACAACCGACCGCACACCCGCCATGATCTCCTCCAAGGACGCCATAACCTGAAAGAGAAAAAAAGAAGAGCCCTGCCGAAGTGCACAATTCACAGGTAAGTAAGGCTCTAGTTATAATGGCAACTTACTAAAATGGCCGCTATTTAACCTCCCTTACCCCCCTCCCCATACATTAGCCTAGGCCAACCCCTTGACCTAGACTTCACCTGCCTACTCCTGGCCCTGTCAATGCCCACTCCTCCCTGCGTTGCTCCGTGGGCTATAATTCCAAGCTTCGAATATACTCCATTGACTACACCCCTCTGTTGCCTGTCACTCAGCCACTGCCTTACCCATTCAACAATATTGGAATCCAAACTTAAAGATTGCAGTTTATTGATAAGCCTTCTATGTGCAACAGTATCAAAAGCCTTACTGAAATCTAGGTAAGCAATGTCTACTACACCACCCTGATCTATAATTTTAGTTACCCAATCAAAAAAATCAATAAGATTAGTTTGGCATGATCTCCCTGAAGTAAACCCATGTTGTCTCTGATCTTGAAATCCATGTGTTTTTAGATGTTCAACAATCCTATCCTTTAACATGGTTTCCATCACTTTCCCCACTACTGAAGTAAGGCTTACTGGCCTATAGTTGCCCGACTCCTCCCTACTGCCTTTCTTGTGAATGGGCACAACATTCGCTAACTTCCAATCTTCTGGGACTATTCCTGTTAACAGTGATTGGTTAAATAAATCTGTTAATGGTTTTGCTAGTACACCACTAAGCTCTTTTAATAGCTTTGGGTGTATTCCATCAGGTCCCATTGACTTATTTGTCTTTACTTTTGACAGTTGAAATAGAACCTTTTCCTCTGTAAACTCACGTGTAATAAATGACTCATTTGACCTTTTTCCTAACTGATGCCCCTTTCCTTCATTCTCATCTGTAAATACTGAACACAAATATTCATTGAGGCAGTCAGCTAGACCTTTATCCTCTTCTACATACCTTACTTCTTTTGTTTAATCTAACTAATCCTTGTTTTACTTTCCTTTTCTCATTTATGTATCTAAAAAATGTTTTGTCCCCTTTTTTTACTGACTGCTATTTTCCCACATTTGCAGAGTACCACAGTGGTTTCTTTTTTTGCTTTTAGTGACAAGCCTAATGCAATTTTCTGTTGCAGTGCAACTTTTAAATAATCCAATTTCTCTTGGACTCCATTTAAATTGCTCCAATCTGATAATGACTCCTCTACCCATATTCTAATTTTAGAAAAGTCTGTTTTTTTAAAGTCTAAAACTTTTGTTTTTGTGTGGTGTGACTCAGTCACTGTTCTTATATTAAACCACACTGTCTGATGATCACTGAATCCTAAACTTTCACCTACAGTAATATCTGATACCAAATCTCCATTTGTTAACACTAAATCTGATACCGGAGAAACTGACGGAAGCAAAGCACAGAGGGATGGACACAGGTTTCTTCAGGAAGGAAGAGATTCTTTATTGGATCACCGATCGGGACTCAGAGGGACTAATGTCACCAAAAATACAGCAAGTTCTGAGCCCTGAACAATAGTGCAGGCTTCCTATATAGACACATAACTCCTCCCATATTAAGCTCCACCCGCACATTCTCTTGACCAATCATTACAAATAAGAATTAACTTCCTGCTTGACCGCATGGCTTGTCCAGCACAATGGGGGAGGGGAATACTACATCCTGTATTCTTGCACATGCTCCGTACACTACTGATCGTATCTTGCCTCGTGCAACCAACTGATCGATACGTCAGCATATGCACGTACACATGCCACGTGGTAATCTCGACCTACTAAATTTATTTTTACCGAGATTCC
>OW240923.1:73901713-73924143 GCA_933207985.1 Pelobates cultripes
AGCCATATACATAATCCTGTCTTTTAAACCTATGATGCAGACCCCTGAGGCTTTTTCTGCCCCTGGCACCAGTGATAAAGGTGATACTAAGGCCCAGCACGGGCCCTCCGTGGCTGAACCCATATCCCTGCATAGGGACATGGTGGCCCCTCTGGAGCAATTGGACTCTGAGGAGTTCCACTCGCTCCTGGACGCCACCATGTCAAAATCAGTTACCCAAGCTATCTTTACCGCCATGGGGGTTATGTCGGATAACTTGTCACACTCTATTTCGAGTGCCATTAAGGCGTCTAACCCCAGCATGACTCAAGCCAGGGCCGCAGAGGGGGAACCTTTAAGCAGAGAGGGCCGTAAGGCCATTAGTAAAACCCACAATGTGGGAACGCATGCCTCCAAAACTAGACTGACGGACAGGGTACGTCCTGTCGCACCTGAGGTCGTGGGGCCCCCACGAAAACGAGCCACCCGCCGGGCAAAAGCGGCGCGGACATGGAAGAGGGCAAAAGCCCTGTCAGATTCTTCCGACACTGATTCGGATAGTGAGGAGGTTTTGAACGGGTCGGACCAAGCCGACTCAGAGGAATGGGAGTTTTCCTCCCCGGACCAGAGTCCGACACGCACTCCAGCCAACCCCGTGCATGACACGGCGGATGAAACCACTATTCTGGACCCTCAGGGCGAACCTCTGTTCGACCCAGACACCTTACAAAACCCGAGATCGGCGGAGTGGTATCCAACCGATCATGTAGCACGATACATAGCGGCCAGAATCCGCAAACCTTTGGATAAGGCCACCAGGCAGAAACTACGGGCTGAATGCCCACGCCCGACTGTGCCTGACATGGCCTGTGCTACACCTGATATCGACCCCAAAATAGCACAGTTCTTGGGTAAGTCTGGCTGGAAGGCGAAGAAGGGACTTGATTACTCCCTACGCCACTGCCAAGATAAAGTGCTGGATACATTGGGCCCTAGTGCCAAGATTTTTGAATTGGTCGAAGCGGCCTTAAATGAGGGAACGCCTCTTGATTTACTAGCCATTAGAGGCTGGGCCCAACGGTCGATCTGCCTCATCGGCAACGCTAACGCTGCACTGGCCACAGAAAGGCGCAAAACTATTTTAATGAAAATCGAGCCCAAGCTAATTAACATGGCTCTCACCGAACCGGGACCGCAAGCCAAGGGTCTCCTGTTCGGTGACAACTTTGTCAAAGAATTGGGAATGTATGTGAGCACCTTTACGGCCCTAGACAAGGCACAGACAAATATAAAAAGAGTGTTCTCTCCCAGAGTTTTTGGTGGGGCCGGCAGACACCGGGGCCGTCTGCCCGGCCGTTCTTCCCGCGGTTCCTACCGGGGATACAGAGGTCCCGCCACGGCTAGATTCCAGCCGCCAGAGAGCCGTACGCCCTCACCCTTCTTCCCGGTCAGGGCCAGACCATGGCAACCTCGAGGACCCAGAGGCAACTCGTACAGCCGCCGACCTTATGGTAAGTGTATTACCTCCCCCCCTCCCGGGTGTACCGACTGTGGGGGCAGACTGTTACACTTTGTAGAGTCCTGGCAACAGCTGACTGCGGACGTATGGGTCCTCAACACCATCAGGGGTTACCACATAGAGTTTGTGCGAACCCCGGTCCAAACACACAGACCACACCGCATAGTTTTCTCCACGCAAGACAAGGGATTGGTGAGCGAGGAGATTCGCACCCTCCAAGCGAAGGGCGCCATATACCAGGTCCCTTCACCATCCCCTGGGTTCATGAGCAATCTGTTTCTGGTACCCAAGATGGGCGGCGGGGTACGCCCAGTCATCAACTTGCGGCCACTAAACGCATTTGTGCGGTACCACCATTTCAAAATGGAGGGTATCCACTGCCTGCGAGACCTGCTCAGGTTAGGGGACTGGATGGTGAAGCTGGACCTCCAAGATGCATATCTTACAATCCCCATTGCGGAAGAGTGCCACCACCTGCTCCAATTCCAATGGGAAGCGACAATGTGGCGATTCCGCTGCCTTCCCTTTGGTCTCTCATTGGCCCCTTGGTGCTTCACCAAGCTGCTGAAGCCTGTGGTCGCCTTTCTACGCAGCAGAGGCGTCCGGATGATCATTTATCTGGACGATATGCTGATCATGGCGCACGAAGCCCGTCAATTACAACAGCACCTGACATGGGCAGTGACACTGCTACAGAATCTAGGATTTCTCATCAACTGGGAGAAATCGGTGCTTACCCCGTCCCAGAACATGGAATTCTTGGGTTTTCACATAGATGCGACTACCGGTACGCTCAGCTTACCAACGGACAAAGTAAAACTCATCAAAAAGGAGATCCGCAGAACACTCAAGAGGCCGGTACTGACACTCCGACAACTAGCCAGAGTAATCGGACTCCTCTCAGCCTCCATTCAGGCAATATTCCCGGGGCCACTACACTACAGGGCCCTACAGCGTCTAAAGGCCACACAATTACGCTCAGGGCATGCGTACTCCGACTCTGTACCACTCGACTACGAAGCCAAACAGGAACTCACATGGTGGCTGCTACACATGGAGGCGTGGAACGGCAGAGCAATATTCGGGTCTGCCCCGGACTTCATCGTAGAGTCCGATGCGAGCACGCACGGTTGGGGAGCGCGCTGCGGGCCTACCTCCACCGGAGGAACCTGGTCGTGCGCAGAGAAAAAATTACACATCAACGGTTTGGAACTCATGGCGGGATCTTTCGCACTGAAGAGCCTCCTCGGGGGCATAACCAATTGCTCCATCGTCCTACGCATGGACAACATTTCCGCAGTCCGCTACATCAACCACCTCGGTGGCACGAGATCGAAGATACTGGCGGACCTGGCCAAGGAGTTCTGGCAACACTGCCTGGAACACAACATCTCGGTCCAAGCGGAATACATCCCGGGTATGTCCAACGTGGTAGCGGATTGGCATTCCAGACACATACAAGACGCCAGCGACTGGCGGCTGGACCGCGAGGTGTTCTTACAGCTTCAAGCGCTCTGGGGCCCGATGCAAATCGATCTGTTCGCATCCCGGCTGAACTCACAACTGCC
Organism: Pelobates cultripes; assembly: GCA_933207985.1. Lineage (NCBI taxonomy): Eukaryota > Metazoa > Chordata > Amphibia > Anura > Pelobatidae > Pelobates > Pelobates cultripes. The sequence goes on from OW240923.1 coordinate 73,904,780, forward strand.
AACGTTCTTCAGTTGGAGACCAGACCCAGATGCACTAGCAGCGGACGCTTTTCTCCAACACTGGCCGAACAGCCGATTATATGCCTTCCCTCCGTTCTCCCTCATAGCTCGCACGATAGTACATCTGAGACGTACTCAAGCGACCCTGGTCCTCATAACTCCGTTTTGGACAACCCAACCGTGGTTCCCGACCCTAATGGAAATGTCCATGGACTTCCCGAGACGACTTCCGGACCCCTGGTTCCTTTTATCAGACCCAGAGGGCAACCCACATCCCCTCATGACCCAGGGGCGTCTCAAATTCTTAGCGTGGCTCCTTTCAGGGGACCCTGGAGCATACCGGACGTTCCACAGGACACTGTCGAACTACTGGCGGGAGCCTGGGCACCTGGAACTAGACGCTCCTACCTCTATGCCTGGAACGGATGGGCTAGTTGGTGCATGGAACAACAAATGGATCCCGTACGTGCTCCTGTAAGTTATCTGTTGAGGTTCCTCACCAACCTACATAATCAAGGATTGGCCTACCGGACCATCAACGTCTATAGATCAGCAATCTCGGCAGGGCACCAAGGTATAGAGGGAACCCCGATGGGTCAGCAACTTCTGGTATGCCGTCTCCTGAGGGGAATTCGTTTTGCCCGCCCACCACAACCCCGATACTCGTCATTGTGGGACGTCAACTCAGTGCTGACGCTGTTAGAGTCCTGGCCTCAAAACGAGGCACTTACGCTCAAACAACTGTCAGCGAAGCTCACCATGCTCCTCTGCCTGCTATCTTGCAAGAGGGTGTCAGACGTTAGAGCACTGGACGTTGATGCACGCTCCTTTACTCCCACAGGAGTCTCGTTCAACATCTCCAGACGTACAAAATCGTCAATTACATCAGTCTCATACCCTTCGTTCCCACACAACGAGAAGCTCTGTCCAGTACTCTGCCTACGAGAATATGAGAAACGAACCTCGGAATTCAGGAAATCAACACATCCGGAATTGTTTCTGGCCATCAGACAACCACATCAACCTGTCTCCACGGTAACCCTCGCCCGCTGGGTGAAATGGATAATGACGTTAGCTCACATAGATACCTCCGTATATGGCGCACACTCTACTAGAGGAGCCATGGCATCCAAAGCGTTCACGCTAGGTTGTAGATTAGAAGACCTCATGAGAACGGCAGACTGGTCCAGGGAATCGACGTTTAAAGAATATTACTTTCGGCAAACAGAGCACGTGTCGAGCCTGGTTATTTCACAGCTTTGAACTAGCCTAATAAGAGCCTCCGTGTCCTTTAATAAAATTACCAGATTTTACTAATTACATGACGTAAAGTCATGATTTTATAAAGGACACGGAGGCGAGTATTAGCCCACCCGGAACAGATACACAAGTTGTGTATCCCAACCCAGGTACGTACTAAGTATTTTGGTAGAAAGAGTTCACTTTTTTCCTTCTTCACGTAAGTGGTTCTTGGTAATACATAACGTGGTTGACTATGACAGATTTGGTTAAACATAACGGTTTCATAAACAGCTCAAGTTTGATACATAAGAGTAAAACGACAATAGTTGGCAAGGACACGCTTTACCACTATTTTCTTTGTTTTTACAGCGTGAACAATCCTACAACTCCTAGGATGGACGACGAGTTCGAGTTCAAGGGGATCAGTTTCTGGAGGTCTCCAATGTTTATTCCCCATGGAGGAGTTCACGGTCAAGTTCAATGTTCAACTGTTTTTTCTGTTTAGGTTAGGTTCGACCGAGTGGATAGTTACTTGGTACAAACACGAACTTTAACTTCGGCAACATCAAGAAAGAGGAAGAGGAGGAGGTTACAGGAAAGGATATCAGAGAAGGACTGCTCCTATTGGATAGGAGATAATGATGTAATGTTAACCCTGTGAGGGTAGTTATACATGTTTTCTTTTCCTTTTTTCTACAAATAAACACCTTAGCTTTTCTTTGCTGCTGAGGAATAAAGAAAGAGGAAAGCCTAATACTCGCCTCCGTGTCCTTTATAAAATCATGACTTTACGTCATGTAATTAGTAAAATCTGGTAATTATCAATGGTTACAGCTGTTTTTGTTTGGCTGAAGATAGATAATAGCAGATGCTTACAGTGATGTAGGACTTATGGCAGGTTTGACATTTTGTAGCAGGTTATTGCACATTTGTGAAGTGCTATAGGAGAAGGGTACTTGTTGATTATACTCTCCCCAGCTAGCGTGAGGATTCCAGCAGCAACACATTGGTTGCAGCTGCTCCATTCCTGTCTCACGTTCCTGTCTGGCTGGTGGTGGTATAATAAAAGGAACAAAATAAAAAATATATATATATATATATATATATATTTATTTTTTTTTAAAATTGAAATGCTCCTTAAACTCTATAGTAGGGGTCCTCAAACTCCACCCCCTCAGATGTTGCTGTGCTACAACTCCCATGAGTCTCTAGCTATTTATGTAATTCAAAGTATCATGGGAGTTGTAGTTCAGCAACATCTGGGAGGGGCGGAGTTTGAGGACCCCTGCTCTATAGCATACCCTCCATTTTGGCACTTAAACAGTCAAATATACTCACCTTTATTCCAGCGCTCAGAGAGTCTCTTTATTGCACCCCTACTCCTCCTCTTGTCATCATTAATGATGGCCTATGTCCAATCAGATGCTTAGATAAGCAGTGGGACACACCAACAATGCTTTTCATAAAGAAGCATTTAAACCGGTGCTTCTCTATATGAATCACTCAATTACACATGAGGAAAGATTCACAGGGATCGCCTATCTGCAGTTGTAAGCTCTCTGCCTGAGCTAAGCCTGGTGGTGCAGAGACTAATTCTTTGGCTGAGAAAGATTAGTTGACACGCTCAGCCAATGATATGCTCCTTAACTGCTGGGTTTAGCTCAGGAAAGCTAATGAAAGCTTTTAGTTGGAGATTCTGACTCAATATAATCTGTAGGAAAACAGGAAAGGGGACCTGGCAGATCCCAGGTAAAAGAGTTTAATCAATGGAAAACGGTTCATTTAATTACATTGGAAGGTGTACGATAACCACTACAGTCAGGGCCGTCTTTAATAACGAATGGACCCTGGGCAAGTGTTTGCTTGGGCCCCCTGTGCCCTGCCGCTCTCGCCCCTCACTCCCTGGTATGCAATCACGGCATCCATCCCAACGCAGTGGCGGTACTAAAGTAGAATGAATTTTATTGGGACCCCCAATTGCAAGGTTGGACTAAAGGTAGAACCCCATCTGTCGTGCAACTCCAACAATGCTTTGACAGCTGGGACTCTACCAATTTCCCATGCTTGCAGGGTTGTATTTAACACTGAGCCATGTTAGTATGTTTGAATGTAAGCATGTGTTTGTATGGAGTATGTTTGTGTGAATGTGTTTGTATGTGGTACTGGAGTTTGAATGCAAGTGTGCATTTATGTGTATTGTTTGTTTTTGAATGTAGGAGTGTGCTTGTATGTAGTGTTGATGTTTCAATGCAGGAGTGTGTTTTATATGTAGTGTTGAAGTTTGAATGGAGGGGTGTATTTGTATTTAAAGTTGCGGCTCAGATGCACAGGTACACACTCTGACGCACAAGCAGATACACAGATACATACACTGACTACATACAGATAAACAGGCACATACACTGACAGACACACTGACACAGGTACATATATTGACACACACACAGACACATACACTGGTAGACGTACTGACAGACATACTGACACAGGCACATATACAGACATATACCGACATACTGACACACAGACACATATACCGACATACTGACACACACACACAGACACATACACTGATCAACATACTGACACACATACACTGACAGAAATACTGACACCCACACACTGACAGATATACTGACACCCACATACACTGAGAAATACTGACACACACACACAGGCACATACACTGACACACACAGACTGATATACTGACACACACACACACACAGACATACTGGCACACAGACAGATATACTGACACATGCATACACATGCACTAACAGACATACTACTGACAGACATACTGACACATACACATACTGACACACACAGATATACACACACACATATATACTGACACACAGACAGACAGACACACACACAGACATACTGACACACACACACAGACATACTGACACACACACACAGACATGCTGACACACACACAGACATGCTGACACACACACACTAACACACACACACATACACTAACACACAAACACATACACTAACATACACTAACACACACACATACACTAATACACAAACACTAACACACACATACACTAACACACAAACACACACTAACATACACAAACACACACACTAACACACACATACACACAAACACATTTTTTTTTTAAAATGTAATCCCCCCAGCCTCCTTACCTTTTGGAGTGCTGGGGGGATTCCCTGGGGTCCAGTGGTGCTGCTGCTGGGCTCCTGGGCGGGTGGCCGGTCGGGCGGGTGGCCGGTTAGGCAGGAAGGCGGGCGTGCGAGGGAGCACTCACTGCTTCCTCTTCAGCTCCCTCGCGCGCCGCGTAGGGATGTCGGCGCCGGAAGATGATGTCATCTTCCGGCACCGGCATCAGTGCGGTGCGCGAGGGAGCTGAAGAGGAAGCAGTGAGTGCTCCCTCGCGCGCCCGCCTTCCTGCCCAACCGGCCACCCGCCCGCCGGGGTCAGCGGGGCCCACGGGACAGGGGCCTCGGGCCCCCCAAGAGAAACTGGGCCCGGGGCAGCTGCCCCGTTTGCCCCGCGTTAAAGACGGCCCTGACTACAGTACGCTTTATTGTTTTTGTTACTTGGAGTGTTCTTATAATCCATTTTTCTCTCTTCTTTCTCCTTGTTTTTATTCTTCTGAAATTCATCTTAATGTTTTATTCATTTATAATTTTACAAAAAAGTAAGGACTACTTTTTCTTACGCAGAGCATGATTTCTAACAATTAACACTCCTCCCCCCTAACCTGATAAGCGCTTCTTCCCTTCATGACAACGCTGCCTCCTCTCTTCCACCCACATTAGTGATCAGGCGCTGGGGAACTCCCTCTGCCAACGTCAGCGCCGAATGCGCATGCGCGGCAAGAGCATTTCTCAATGCTTTCCTATGAACGTCAGCGTCTTCTCACTGTGATATTCACAATGAGAAGCACGGAAGCACCTCTAGCGGCTGTCAGTGAGACAGCCACTAGAGGCTGGAAACTGCTCTGTTTACAGCTGCAGGGTTAACACTAGATGGACCTTGCACCAAGACCACTTCATTGAGCTGAAGTGGTCTGGGTGCCTATAGTGGTCCTTTAATTGTTTTTTGGTTTGTCCCTTTATTTGTTTAGGGTTTTATGAATTGAACCTTTGATGTCATTTATAAAGTTCACTACGAATAAAATCTATTTTTATAAAAAAAAGTAAATATGCTAAGTCATATTGGATAGAGCAAGGCTAAACCTTACTTTTACTTTCTCAATACACTATGACATTCTCAGCTGCTGTCTCATGGCAAACCACTGAAGACTCATAATGAAGTTAGAAGTTGCGTTCCTTCCTGTTGACTCACTTTGCTGGTTATTATTGAGAAACAGGATATTGGGTGTGTAAGTGACAACGCATAGCCAGAATTTATGAGTGAATTTAAAGTGTACCTGTTCTGGTACACCTAACTTATGTTAATTTTAACGATCATAAAATTACATCTATACAGAATTCACAGCAGATGTGGAAATTTTTAGATATTCTTAATTAAATACAGGAGTTGGTAAGTATGTTAATGTAACGAACGCTGGTATAACAGTTACCCATTCGTCTATTTCCTCTCGAACTGCCAGAGCATGAGTGATTATAGCTCGCAGTTCGGGTGTTGAGGTGAACGATTCTCCATAAGAAATAACAGCCTCTCAAGTAGATTCTCCCAGTAAAGCAGACAGGTACCCAAACATTAGCCGAAACTAGATGAAGGGTGTAACTGGAATGAATTTTAATAGTGCCACACTGGCTTTTATGCAAGTCCCCATGCAAGGGGACCTCCCATGTGGACCTTGTGGGGGACAGGGACACAAAGTGTATAGCCAATAATAATACAGTGACAAACTGTGACACTCCCAGTACAAACATATAATCCTCTCCTCTCTGCCTGGAGATGATTGGGTCAGATAAAGTAATAACTTAATTATCTCCAGGCAGAAAAACTTAAATTTCCCCAAAACTTGGAATGTACCCTAAAACACATAACATGTCACAAATGTCACATCCCCTGATAGCCCTGATCTGGGTGACCAACATATCCAAAAATCACCCAGATCAGTTCAGGGGTTTTCTAATTATATGGAAGTCTTAGTTGACTGGCTGCACACAAGGCTCCTGCCCAAAACAGTTCCATAAGTTTAGGCTCTGTGGCTGTCTAGTTTGACAAGTCTAAAAAAACAAATAAATGCACAAACTGCTCCCCCTGGCTCATAGTAGAGATTGTTCCCCTAGTCCGTGGGATCAAACCTACCGAACAGCGCTCTCCTAGCTGTTCGTGAAAATGAAACAGGTGTTCGTACAGTTTGACCGGTGTTTGGGAAATCGAGTGTCTGATTTTAGTTCCAGACACTCGACGACCAAGTCCTGCTGCCTCCTTTCATGCAAACAAGATGGCCACACAGGGAGAGCACTTAATCGACTGTTCTCTTTGAAGTTAATGAGCCAGGAGGGTGGTCGGTGTTCGGTAGTTATAGCTACCAAATGGAGTGAAGTAAAATAAACAAAATAACTGGGATTTCTTCACAGTTAATAACATTGAATATTCACCCAAAAAGCATGTCTCTCACTCGGATGGGGAAACAAAGGTACAGAGTGAATTACGTCACTCTGTTCTGATGCTGAAATTCAGGCAATCAAGTTGGCGTCAAAGGGGAGCTGAGCCTTATTTGGGGAAGTGTATTTTTGAGGAGAATGTGGAAGGCAGAGCCAGGAGGTGGGTATTACATAAGTGCTACACTCACAAAGATGGCACAATGGTGAGGTCAAAAAAGACATGAGCAATTAAAGGAGCACTATAGTGCCAGGAAAACAAACTTGTTTTTCCTGGCACTATGTAGTCCTTAGGTTCCCTCCCACCCTCGTGGCCCCCCTCCCTCTAGGCTGAAGGGGTTAAAACCGCTTCAGCCACTTACCTTTCTCCAGCGGAAGCGGCCTCTAGTGGCTGTCAGTGAGACAGCCACTAAAGGCCTGATTAACCCTCAGTGTAATCATAGCAGTTTCTATGAAACTATGTTTTCAGCTGCAGGGTTAAAACTAGAGGGACATGGCACCCAGACCACTTCATTGAGCTGACCACTTCATTGAGAGGTCCTTTTAATATATCATAGATCATTTTCATCAACAATTTATTGTTTTATGGGATATTAGGTGTGACGGTAGTCACCATCACTGGGAACATAAGATGGACACTTTAATTAGATCCCTGGGTGATTCCTATATTTGTCACCCTGTGTAAGTGCAGGGTGTGTGTAATGTATTAATTGTAAATGTATTATGTGCTCTCCTGTCTTGCTGATGCTTGCTACCAACTAGGTGGATTTGACTAGGTGGTAGCAACAGCTGTATGCATCTAAATAGCGAGGATTGATAATTTGCATATTCAGGTAGATTTGCATATTGCAAATTCTGCAGGCAAGAGAAATGTTTTGTGTTTATTATTGTCTTCCCCACCCCTTTATAAATATGTTGTTATGTTATTATAAGTTCATGTATGTTTTCTGATATGATTTGGTTAATTTTATTTTATTGAATTTGTCACAGCAAAGTTGATGTAATGAACATATGGGCTAGTCCCAAGTAAAATAAAGTATGTATGTTAGTTCCTTCTAGAACTGCGTGTCCTGTTTGGATTTTTAGGGATCCCAGTGACAGAGTCTTCGGACCTGTTGGCTGGCTGCACTACCCCTCTAGCTCTGGGATAATCAAGGGAGCCTAGACCTGAGAGCTGCAAGTGCCTTTGTAAAGGCAATAGCTATAATCACATTATAAGCAGTGTTCTGGATACCTGCCTGGAGTGGAGCTGCAGCGGCATAGGCAGAGGGGACGAAACCTGCCTGGAAGGATAGAGCTGTAGCGGAATAGGCAGAGGGTACAATACCAGCCTTGAAATAGAGAGCTGCGATTGGAAGAGCTCCGGAGAGACCCCAGTCAAGCTTCGGCGACTGTGGCTGAAGCGTTCCAGGGTCCCTGCAAGCGGCTAGTAAGCAGACTGGGCAGAGGTACTCGGTCGGAGTACAGGTGCTATGTTACATTAGAGTTTAAAGTGAACCTCTTGACAGGTTTGATTTACACAAACCATACCTGCATTTTTTCTAGTATATCTGTGTTTGTGTAGCAATCACAGAAGCCTCCTCCCCTACCAAATATATGGAGAGTAAGGAGGTGTGGCAGACACCCCGATGGGAAGAGGGTTTTCGCCACCAGAGATGTTTTTTTCCCCCCAGTGTGAGTAGAGCTGCAATAATCCTGGAAGCAAGAATCCTAAAACGTAGTGAAATAGCTGTTATCGCTGTTCCCTACAGACATGAGACGAGGCTCTGTGTTGAGGGTAAAACTGGAACTGCTTTAATAGGAGCCACAGCAGGCCTTTTATGCAAATCCTCATGCAAGGGGTTTCTGGTGACACATTCCAGGGGCATTCCCCACTGAACTTGAGAGGGGACAGCAACATAAGCACACACATAATTACATTACCTCTCAGTTCCAGGACAAGCATTATAAAAATACATCAAAATATATTTAACAGTGAGATATCCCCGGATAGCCTGGGTCTGAGCGCTCGACATATTTAGAAAGCGCTCATATCCCATGAACGCAGCCGAACGCCACCAGGGTATAATTTAGACCGACCACATGCGAGGCGCCTGCCCAAAATAGTTCCATGAAATCAGGTTGTGCGGCCCGTCTCTTTCGGGAATATAAAATACACAGTTTTATATACAATTAACAGTTCATGAATATGTTCCCAGAGTATCTGTGATTAGAAGGATGTTTCTACCGAATGCCGCTTTGTTTGTTTAAATAGTGCCGAACATATTTGGGTACGGAAATATTAGCGTTGTTCGTGCCATCGAGTGTCCGATTTTAGTTCCATACACTTGACGACCAAACACCCGCTGTCTGTGTTCATGTCCCAAGATGGCCGCGGCCACGTCTTCGCATATCTTAACGACGACCACCCAGCCGACCGCTTAGAATGTTGAGGTGCTTGCGGTTAAATAGGTGTTAGCAGAGGTTAATGTGGTCAACAAGCGGCACACTCCGCACATGGGTGGTAGGTCATTCGGTAGATTATTCGGTATTCGAACGGAGCAAAGTATACATATGTAGTGGACGTATTTCACCGAACAAGTAGGCGAAGGGAACAAAGAGTTGTAAAATCCAGGGACAGGGAGGTCTGTCACAGGAGGTCATAAAGATATCACTGAATAGAAGAGACTTTGTTAAAGGGATAATCCGGGCACCAGCTCATCTTTAATGTATTTGATAGGTTTTGAATTATACTCAAATCGTCACAGATGAAAGCAGGTTTACACTGAGCACATGTGACAGACGTGACAGAATCTGGAGACGCCTGGAGAACGTTCTGCTGCCTGCAACATCCTCCAGCATGACCGGTTTGGCAGTAGGTCAGTAATGGTGTGTGGTGGCATTTCTTTGGGGGGGCCGCACAGCCCTCCACGTGCTTGCCAGAGGTAGCCTGACTGCCATTGGGTACCGTGATGAGATCCTCAGACCCCTTGTGAGACCATATGCTGGTTCGGTTGGCCTTGGGTTCCTCCTAATGCAAGACAATGCTAGACCTCATTTGGCTGGAGTGTGTCAGCAGTTCCTGCAAGACGAAGGCATTGATGCTATGGACTGGCCCGCCCGTTCCCCTGACCTGAATCCAATTGAGCACATCTGGGACATCATGTCTCGCTCCATCCACCAACGTCATGTTGCACCACAGACTATCCAGGAGTTGACAGATGCTTTAGTCCAGGTCTGGGAGGAGATACCTCAGGAGACGATCCGCCACCTCATCAGGAGCATGCACAGGCGTTCATACAGGCACGTGGAGGCCACACACCCTACTGAGCCTCATTTTGACTTGTTTTAAGGACATTACATCAAAGTTGGATCAGCCTGTAGTGTGTTTTTCCACTTTAATTTTGAGTGTTACTCCAAATCCAGAACTACATGGGTTGAAAAATTTAATTTCCATTTTTTTAATATTTGTGTGATTTTGTTGTCAGCACATTCAACTATGTAAAGAACAAAGTATTTCAGAAGAATATTTAATTCATTCAGATCTAGGATGTGTTATTTTTGTGTTTCCTTTTTTTTTTGAGCAGTGTATATTATCTTGCTATAACAGCACTGAGTGTTCTTGTCTCTCTAACTGCCTGAAAGAAACAGAAGTATCAAAATTAAAGATAATATAATGAAAAAGTATCTATTTACACAATGTAATGCAAAGCAGCTCGGGGGAGAGAGGTAATAGGTATCTCTATAAACTAGACTCTACTGCAGTAAGAGTCCAATCAAATGGTTAAACAGCCTAATAAGGCAAATGGCTAAACACCCCCAAATAGAAGTATTAGAACGCAAAAAACAAATACATATGAAAAAAGTACTGTAGAAGGGGAGGTCCCTCGTGAGAGTTAATCAGTGATAGTCAGCATCTGTACCTAGATAAGACTTGTCAGTATGACTCTAACATGCCTTCGAGGCACCCCTTAAGTCAAAACTGCACTATCACTCAACCCCCTACTAAGTAGCAAGACTGAAATGAAAATGATTTAAAAGCAAAAATGTGCATGAAGCCCAATCTCAAGATAGCCGTTCAGAGACAATGACTGATATGATGATGGCAGCGAAAGATAGAACGCTAAGATATCGCCGGCTACGGCATCCTGAGCCCCTGACGCCCGTGTTTCGTTCAGGTACTCATCAGAAATGGTAGATAACAATTTCTGATGAGTACAGAAAGCTCTTCATCTCTGACCACCAAAGATGACACCCAGTGGCTTACACACGACCCATGGGGCCCCGGTGCAAAAATAGTTCCGTGCCCCCCCGCGTTTACTCTGCGTGGGCCGGGGCCGCAACACATGGCGGCGGACACCTGTTTGCAGGGCTGCAACCCCTGTGACTGCGGTATGTACGCCAGTGTATGCAGATACACACACTTAAAGGACCACTACAGACACCCAGATCACATCAGCTCAATGAAGTGGTCTGGGTGCCAGGTCCCTCTAGTTTTAACCCTGCAGATGAAAACATAGCAGTTTCAGAGAAACACGGGGCGGAGGGATCCCCAGCACCAAGGGAGTCCGGCGCTGGAGAAAGGTAAGTGCTGAAGGGGTTTTAAACACACACACTCTCACGAACACACGCATACACACTAGCTAACAGACACACACATTTACTGACAGAGACACACTCAGCGACATACATACATACACACTCACTGACAGACACACATACACACTCACTTACAAAACATACACTCTCACTGACAAACACACTCACTAACAGACATCAAACAGACTCACTAACAGACACACACAAAAACACACTCAGTAACAGACACACACAGTAACAGACTCACTGACACACACACGACACTCACTAGCAGACACACACTCCATAACAGACACACACAAACTAACACACACACACACAAAAACTTACACACTTACTGACACTCACTAACAGACAGACAGACAGTAACACACACACACTGACACAAAAACTAACACACAAACACTCTAACACTAACACACATAGACGTTTTTTTTTTTTTAAATGTGATCCCCCAGCCTCCCTACCTTTAGGAGTGCTGAGGGGATTGCCTGGGGTCCAGTGGTGTTGCTGGGTGGCCGGTCCTGCAGGCGCGCGAGGGAGCACTGAGATCCTTGCGCGCCGCTTACTGATGCCAGAGCCGGAATATGACGTAGATCCCATACCTTGATAAATGTCTGAGTAGTAGTCCGCACTTGGGAGGTTAACTTGTCCATGAGGTAGTTATCGGATTTTATTAAGAGGGGGTGTCTCCAGAGAGGACCACTTCTGTGCCAGGGCCCTGCGGGCAGCTAGACAGATCATTTTGAGTAGTTTTTGCTCATGTCTGTAGAGTCCCTCGGTAGGTCTAGAGAGTAGGCACCCCCATGGCTCTAAGTCTAGTTTTCGTTGCATAATTTGTGATCCTATGTCTACCACCCTTCGCCAGAAGTCCGCTACCAACAGGCATGACCACCACACATGTATTTAGGTTCCCTTGTCCCCGCACTGATGCCAACAGGCATCATTGGGGATCAGTTTCATTCAATATTGATTCACTGGGGTTGTGTACCACCGAAACAGCGTTTTATAAGACTGCTCCTGGAGAGTTACACACATGGACACCTGTGTGCATGCTTCCCAGGTCTCCTGCCAGTCTATCCCCTCCAGAGTCTCCCCTAGTTCGGCTTCCTATCGCTCCATACAGTGCAGAGGACCCCACTCATTGGACGCAGAGCTAAGGTGTTCATACAGAAGTGTAATGAGTTTGGTCTCTGATGTTTCAGTAAAACACATGTGTTCGAAAAATGTCATCGGTTTCGTGGCTAGCTTCTCTATGTCTTTATGTTTTGCAAAGTCGCGTATCGAAAATTCTAGAGGGGTGTAATGCTGTTTAACCCCTCATGTGTGACATGTCATGATTCCATTTTATTCCAGAAGTTTGGTCCTTAAGGGGTTAAATGTTCGTATGTGACCACTTCATTATTGACATATAGGTGCTTGTATCTTTGGAGTCTAGTGGCTTCCAACTCCTTATAGTCCCTAGACCTCATGCCCGGTGGGTATGCTCTGTTTCGAATAGGGATCGACTGATATTGTTATTTTTAGAGCCGATATCGATAATCTGTGAACTTTCAGGCCGATAGCCGATAACTTGACGATACTCTGTACATTTACCATTTTGGAAAAATAAACTATTTCTAAAGGTAAATGCACAAAATATACATGCCATATGTAGTGGATGCAGTGTGTTTAGACAGGGGAGCTGTGTGTGTGTGTGTGTAGTGGATGCAGTGTGTGTTTGTGTAGTGTGTATATAATGAATGCAGGGTGTGTTTGTGTAGTGTGTATAGTGAATGCAGGGTGTGTTTGTGTAGTGTGTATAGTGAATGCGGGGTGTGTTTGTGTAGTGTGTATAGTGAACGCAGTGAGTGTGTAGTGTGTATAGTGAATGCAGTGAGTGTTTGTGTAGTGTGTGTATATATAGTAAATGTAGTGTGTGTATAGTGAATGTAGTGTGCATAAAGTGAATGCAGTGTGTGTGGTGTGTGTAAAGTGAATGCAGTGTGTGTAAAGTGAATGTAGTGTGTATATATAGTGAATGCAGTGTGTGTGTAGTGTGTGTGTTTGTATAGTGTGTGTATATAATGAATGCAAAGTGTGTGTGTTTGTATAGTGTGAGTATATAATGAATGCAGAGTGTGTGGTGTGTGTATATAATGAATGCAGAGTGTGTGGTGTGTGTATATAATGAATGCAGGGTGTGTGCAGTGCGTGTAGTGTGCATATAATGAATGCAGTGTGTGTTTGTATAGTGTGTTTGTGTATAACGTATAGTGTGTGTGTTTGTGTAGTGTGGGTATCTAATGCAGAGTGTGTGTGTGTATAATGCAGAGTGTGTAGTGTGTTTGTAAAGGGATGTAATTTGTGTAAAGTGGAGGGGGGGAACATTTTTTATTTAAATTTTATTTAATATTTATGTTTTATTTAAGTTTTTGTCCCCCCTCCCTGCTTGTTGCCTGGCCAGGGAGGGGGGATATAGCATTCCCTGGTGGTCCAAAGGTATGTACTGAGCAGTGAGGGTCCCACAGCAAGCGGTTACTTACCTTTCCAGCAGATCCTCCAGCTCCCAGTGTAAATCTTGCAGCCTGTGCGCCGCGCCATGGTAACCCGTGGCAACGCTCTGACGGCCGCGGGTCTCGCGTGATTTACACTGGGAGCTGCTGGAAAGGTAAGTAACAGCTTGCTGCCGCCCCCCCCAGGACCGCCGGGCTTGTAATGAGCCCGGTGGTCCTGGTATCTATATTGGCCAATACTGATATTGCCGAAAATACCGAATATCAGTCGATAATATTGGTAAAACCGATAATCGGTCTATCCCTAGTTTCAAAGTACTGGTGTCAGCGGTGAGGGGGTTCCTCTTTGGTTTATAATTCTCTTCATTACAGCATAATGGACTTTCTTCATATGTTCCTGTTTTAGAATGAAACACAGTCACACAGCTAACATATGCTTCTGCTTAGTAACTAATGGATCTCTGTGAACTGTAGTTGAGGTGGGGAACAGCACCTAGTGATCTCTAAACTGTTCAAAAATGGGTTGACTCCTATGGAGGGGGACATGGGGGTACTCCTGGCACTATAATCACCACAGAGAGCAGTAGTGATTAGTGTTTTGAATTTTCATTTAACAAATATGTTTTTGTGAGGTGGGAAATTTAAACCTAGAAATTCACACCTCTTTATCATGGCTATCATGGCTACTTGTCAGTCATTGTTAAAAGCGCTATCGTTCGTGTCTGGCAGTCAGCATATAGAAAGCATTCAGAAAGGTTGAGAAATTAAACTATTTTTGATTTCTCCTCTTGGTTGCCCTGGTCTGAACTGGATTATGGTTTTTTTTCTAAGTCTTTTAATACAACTTTTAAAGTAAACAGAGCTAATGAAATAAAGTAATCCAAAATTACAGATAATTTTAAGTGTTTTATTCAGTTGTGCAAATTTCATAGAAGTGACGTTTCTATTTAACATATTGTAATTAAACGTGTTTCTGTCGATTTTTTACTGAGGTGTATTTGAGAGGAACAGCAGGACTAATGCGTAACCAAAATTCATGTAATACAGTATTTTAAAGAAGCAATATTAATACCTCATTTCAAGTTAAAGATAATAATAAAAGATGCGTCTCAGCAAGAAAATAAAAAAATTAATAGCTAGTAGTCGGCATTCCTGAGGTGAGAGGAAAACCACCAAAGGGGCATGTGAAAATATGATCCTAAGTACAAACAAACAAGTTTGCAAGGTCAAATATGAAAGTCCTCCAAAAGAAAGCTTGGTTCAGGTTGGAACACATTCAGGTCTAGCCGATTCCTAGGCTAGAAGAATGTATCCACCAATGCGACTCCAATTACAGCAGTAACTTAAGAGACATTCACCTCCCGCCATGATACTTCCCTCTATAGCCGAAAAAGGACCAATATCCCTGGCAGACTCTGTCGCTAGGAGGATACAGAAGTCCTCCAGACTCTCACAGTTGTTGCCCAGAAGCAGGCCGCAGATATCTCTGGTACAGGGTGGATACCTTCCCATGGCTATGACCCATTAGTACGTCTGGTGTATACTGTGGTGGATTCTGACGTACAATGAGACTCCTTAGCAGTTTTCCAGAACTTTGCAAAGATCGCATCCAGTGCAGCCATAGTTGTATGCAGCTGAACTCTGACGGACTCATGGCATCCACCATATTAGATTAGGCTTTGTACTGCACAGCTTCCTCTACAGTCAGGACACTAGGGCACTGAGGCCTCCCTGATGGTGATGAGGAGAACCCTCTCCGGTCATGAGGGTGGGGACAAGCAAATAGCCACCAAATCTCAGGCAGCAACTGACCGGGAGTTTGACCACCTCTCCAATCCATGGCCGCATGAGGGTGCAATAGAAATTTGGAACTCTGTGGTCAAGAATCGCTCCAGAGTCAGATCAGTGATCAGAAGCCCTTACCTTATTAAATGAGTAATAGCTATGGAGAGTACAATTTTTAGGCTTTATTTCCTCCAAATAGAAATTGTTGTCACTAAATCTGCAGCCCTAAAAAGGTGCGCTTGGATCTATGTAAGAAACAAATCAAATAATGGAAAAGGACAGCTATTATGCATACTGTCCTAAATAGCTATTGGGGCTGAAGGTATATAAAGTAAGAATGGGTGGGGAAAAAACTTTTATTAGAAATTAATAGCAACAAAAATAAAAAAGGGAGACATATGGGAATATCTGCGTAGACGAAAAAGGATAATGTGCAAACTAAAAATATAAGTGCTAGGTAAACAAGGCAGTGGATTATAGAAGAAGAATTTTTAAAAAGGAAGCTCCTTAATATAAGTTGGGGATATAACAAGTTATATTGAAAGGCTATAAATGGAAAGCCCAGAGAAATTTTGATTTAACCCTCCTGACCACACAAAAGACTAAAGTGGGGTGGGGGAGGGGGAGGGGGAAGGGGAAGAGAACAATGGGTAAAGGTTTAGCTAAATAATCCCTGCGACTACTTTGGCTCACCATAGAACAGAGGGTGTCCCTACATCCACTAAACAGGCAAATAGAAGGTCCCTAAAGATAGACAGGGAGAACTTTATTAGAAAATTAATTTCTTCCAACATGCAACCAGCGAGCTCAGCAGTCAGGCTCCGCTCCCTACATGTATTTATAACAATAATTGCATTTGTAATATTTTTCTTATAGAATTTTTGATTGAATTGGTAGCGTACTCCTCTATATTTTCTATTACTGAATGTATTGAAGGATGTGCACAATTTAATAAAATAATCATAAACCTTTTTTCCATCATGAAATATCAGTGAAATATAATGTAGATAAAAACATATACCATTTTTTTCTGTGTAAATTCCTTTTCTGTAATTGTAAAGTTATTTATATTTTTTTATGTGTTTTATATTACTAATAAACGGGTATGTTTGGTTTATTCATTAATGTTTCCCTAAAACGCTCAAGGGAATTTTCCGACTTTGTGAAACCTTGATTTGTGTACTTGATTGTGTACTTGATGGGAAAAGTATGTGTAAATTGAGGAAGTTTCAACTAATAGGGACATTCCATCCTTTTGTTTTGGTTGAGAGACTGTGTTTTATGTTTCATTCAGTGATATCTATGATTTACACAGGTTATTTCACAACAACATTGTGTTTTGTAAAAAAAATTATATTACATCTGACAGTGATCAGCAAAAAATATTTCAGAACAAAGGAGAACAGACCATGAAAAACACTTCCCTATTTTCTGGATTGTTATTTATCTATCCTAAAGTGACACCTCAGACCCCTTAAGGCACTTTAGCTTGCTAAAAAGCTTTATGTGTTAAGCGTGTGGTTTTCTTTTTTTCATTTTGCGGAAAGTGCAGATATCAATAGAAATTGACACTTTTATAAATTATATAGGTTACACCCCCTGGCTTCCAAGCAGACAACAGCTCCTGTTACTTCCTGGTTTGGTTAGCTTAGCTACTCAGAGCATCTGCCTTGCACAGCCTTCTCATGGAGTCTGTGATTGGACGGCCACAGAAAGTCTGGGCGGGGCTAAAAGAGGAGGGTTTGCAAAGGCAGTAGACAAGAAATCTGCAGGTTTTTCAAGCTTTTTGATACCAGCTATGTAAAAATGCATTATTAAATGCATGCAAGTTTTCATTTGTTTACTAAACCGCAATTTTTATTTATTTAGTATTTGTGCAGTACAGTGTCCCTTTAATTGTACTGGCAAGGCCTGAGTAAGTTTTAGCCCAGCCAATGGAAACAGTTAGCCCAATTTAAAGGGGCGCTCTAAGCAACATTACATACAGCACAGTGTTGCTAATGGTCTCGGACTGCCTTCTCACAGATTTTTATTAAACCATTTAGGAGAAATGGGCCTTTCTCCGGCATTCAGAGTGCCTTGATAAAATGGAACTTCCATTTCCACGTTATCTGTTCCAATCTAGATGGTAGTGGTAGACTGCGAGTCTACCATATAAAATACCCAGCAATTAAACCAGACTTTGCTAAATTATAGTATAAATAACATATTTTCTAGTTTAAACAACTGGAGGAAAAGTTGCAGTTTCCCTTTAACAAGTAAAAGTGCATCAGTACAAACATGTTAGAATATTTAAAGATAGAGAGAGAGAGACTTTACCTTCACAGCATATTCTTAGAGGTTCACAGATTGTGTGAATAAGATTTGCACACTCTTTATTTATAGGGTATTGTGGAATAGAAAGAGCGGAGAAAGCTGCACAATGAAGTGGTGGACACTTATAGTTTTTCACTTCCCCCTTATGTTCATATAATGAAACAAGTGTTTTAGAAGGCTCAAGGTTAACCTCTTGATTCTGGTCAAATACTGAAGTAAAGTGCTTAGGAGTTAGCCTAGGAAAGAGAAGGGACAACAAGTCTAATGTAAATTGTTGAAAGATAAGCAGGTATTACAGAGAAAAGAGGCATGGCCTGTAAAAGGCAGTAACTTAAAGGGACACTGTAGTCACCGGAACAACTACAGCTTATTGTATTTGTTCTGGTGAATATATATACAGTGGGACCTCGGTTTACAAACGCCTCGGTTAACATTTTCGGTTTACAAATGAAAATCCATTGAAAATAATGCCTCGGTTTACAAATTGTTTTCGCAATACAAAGCAAGTTTCCCCAGGATGCATTGCACCTGGGAGGTTTATAGCATCGCCCCCTGCATGGTGGAGCCTGTGGGTAGCACGTGGCGTCGAGTGTGGAGGTGTTGGAGTGGCTTTTGCATCGAGTTTTGGAGCCATTCTGGAAATTGTTTGCAGTTGTTTTGGGACTTTTTGGTGCATTTCTCAAGCTTTGGAAAGGTAGGGAGCTGAGCTTTGTCGTTTGCATGCCTTTTATTGTGTGTTTGTTGGTTTCCATGCCAGCTCATTTTGACTTTATTCTGACCTTCGGAACGGATTAATTGGTTTTCAATGCATTCCTATGGGAAACTGTGTTTCGGTTTACAAATTTTTCGCAATAAGAAACGTCCCGGAGAACGCATTAAATTCGTAAACCGAGGTCCCACTGTATTCCCTTCAGGCTTTTTGCAGTAAACACGGTCTTTGCAGAGAAAATACAATGCTTACATTACAGCCTAGGGATAACTCCACTGGCCATTCCTCAGATGACTACTACAGGTGCTTCCTGGGGCAGTGCTGCACAGTGCGCAGTACTGCCATTCAGTGTCTCCACTCTCTGCATGCAGACACTGAACTTTACTCATAGAGATGCATTGATTCAATTAATCTTTATGAGGAGATGTTGATTGGCCAGGGCTGTGTTTGATTTGTGCTGGCTCTGCACTTGATCTACCTAATTGTCAGTCTCAGCCAATCCTATGGGGAAGCATTGTGAGTGTCTCAGACCACCACTACTCAGACCACACTACAGATGTCAGCAGACAGGGGCAGGTCAGAGGCAGACAGGGCCAGAGGCAGCAGCTGCAGACTTAAATACAAGTAAGAATTTACCATATTTAGGAAGGCGAGTGGGGAGCTAGATGGTG
>OW240923.1:73924243-73936459 GCA_933207985.1 Pelobates cultripes
GTTTTTGCACTATAGGGTCAGGAATACATGTATGTGTTCCTGACCCTATAGTGTTCCTTTAAAACAAACTTGAATACTATGTTGTCTAACAGGCGCACAAAGATTCCTTGGGCTTTTTCCCCCATTTTTAAAGTTGTGCATGGCATTTTAACTGTGAATGTCATAACACTGTTAACTTTTACTGCAATAAAATACACATACAGTATTTTAATTCAGCGATGTCTCACAAGTAAAACAGTACCCCCCCCCCCATGTACAGGTTTTATGGAAAGTTACAGGGTGAAATATAGCAAATTAAATTTTTCAGTTTATGCACATTGAAATTTGACAGATTGCCTTTGAGACCATATGGTAGCACATGAATGAGAATTACCCCCATGATGGCATACCATTTGCATACCATTTGCAAAAGTAGACAACCCAATGTATTGCAAATGGGTTATGTCCAGTCTTTTTTAGTTGCCACTTAGTTACAAACTTTTTAGTTGCCACTTAGTTACAAACAGTGGCGAAATTTAGTGTTCATATGTTTGTGTATGTAAAATGCAAAAAGAAAACAAATATGTTAACTTTGGTAGAACATCCGCCGTCCTTAACGGGTTAAATATGTGTTTCCCCTTTACTTGTTCATTAGGAAGGAGTTAAATTCTAAAGCACAATAATATCATTATGCCTTTGGGTTTAAAAGGAAGGCTGTTGGTTAGCATTAAAGGGACACTATAGGCACAAAAACAACTTCAGCCTGAAGCATTTTGGTGTCTCACTTCTCAATTATCTGCCATGTAGGAGTTAAAGGGACTATCCAGTGCTAGGAAAACAAACCCGTTTTCCTGGCACTAGAGAATCCTGGAGTGCCTCCTCCCTACTCCCCCCCCCCATCCCATGTTGCTGAAGGGGTTAAAACCCCTTCAGCTACTTACCTGAATCGGCGAGGGAGGAGCGTAAGCAGAGCCTGACACAGCGCCGAGGGTTTTCCGCGCTGGGTCAGGCTCCGCTTACACCCCTCCCTCGCCGACGTCAGCCGGCGGGGGAGGCCTAATGCACATGTGCGGCAATGGCAGCGCATGCGCATTAGACCTCCCCATAGGAAAGCATTATTCAATGCTTTCCTATGGCGAAAATCTGACGCTGAGGTCCGTGAGGATTCCGGAAGCCCTCTAGTGGCTGTCTAGACAGCCACAGAGGGCAGACTTTGTGCTGCTATGTAAACAAGGGTCACAGCAATTAGCTGAAGTGGTCTGGGTGCCTGGAGTGTCCCTTTAAATCACTTTGTTTATACAGCTCTAGTCACACCTCCCTGCACATGACTTGCACAGCCTTCCTAAACACTTACTGAAAAATAACTTAGATATTTTAGGTTCTTCTATTGCACAATATGTTTGTAATCTAGAATTTTTTATTGCCTGCTTTCGTAATAGGCTTCTAGATCCTGCAGGAGCCTCCTGTGTGTGATTAAAGTTCAATTTACAGAACAGGAGATATAAATTAAACAAAGCTACATTCTGATTGAACATGAAAAAATGTTTTTCTTCATTTTATTAGTGGTGTGACTAGTACTGCATAAACAGAAACAAAATTGATTTAACTCCTAAATGGCATAGGATTGAGCAGTGTGAGTTCAGGGGCATGGTCTATACACCAAAACTGCTAGATTGAGCTTAAAGGGACACTATAGTCACCAAAACAACTTTAGCTTCATGAGGCAGTTTTGGTGTATTAATTATGCCAATGCAGTCTCATTGCTCAATTCACTGCCATTAAGGAGTTAAATCAGTTTGTTTATGGTGCCCTAGGCACACCTCCCTACATGTGATGTACTCAGCCTTCCTAAACACTTTCTGCAAAGAGTCATCTAATGTTTAAACATCCTTTATTACAAATTCTGTTTAATTTAGAATGTCTCCTGCTGTGTTACTAGCTTTCTAGACTATGCAGGAGTCTCCTGTATATGATTAAAGTTCAATTTACAGAGCAGAGGATAACAACTTTTAATGCAGGTTGCATCTGATTAAAAAAGAAGCAAGTTGTGTCATTCGGGGGAGGTGTGGCAAGGGATGAATAAACAGAAACAAAATTGATTTAAATCCCAAATGGCAGAGAATTGAGCAGTTAGACTTCAGAGGCATGATCTATTCGCCAAAACTGCTTCATTAAGCTAAAGTTGTTTTGGTGACTATAGTGTTCCTTTAAGTTGTTTTGATGTCTATAGAATCACGTTAAAAGAACACTGTAGTCACCTAGACCACTTAATCTCAATGTAGTGGTCTGGGTGCAACAGCCCTTTAGTTTTAACCCTGCATTGCTTCCTCCTCCAGACTGAGTAAAACTTAGTCTGGGAATCAAATACTGCTGATAGTATCATTTGATTGGGGAATGCAGCATATTGCCCTGCATGTCTAGTTCCAATCCATTGCTTCTCTCTCCCTGAAGGGGAACTATGCCTCTTAGAAGAACGAGAGAAACAGAGTGGCAATAATATGCTAGATAGGCAAGGATTTCTATTTTAAACTATTTTTTTTTTTTTTAAATTAATGTTTACAAAGAACTTATGTTATTTCATGAATTGCTGTTGCCTTTTTTTAACCAAAGTACTTGTAGTTGTTGTATTAGTGGTGGAACTGGACGGAAGTAAGATAGCCAAACTGCCCAGGATCCCACTGCTTATTCACACTTACAAATATTCTCTTCTACTAGGTAGTCTTGCTTTATTGTGGCTGTTAATGTGGTGGAATCTCGGTAAAAATAAATTTAGTAGGCCGAGATTACCACGTGGCATGTGTACGTGCATATGCTGACGTATCGATCAGTTGGTTGCACGAGGCAAGATACGATCAGTAGTGTACGGAGCATGTGCAAGAATACAGGATGTAGTATTCCCCTCCTCCATTGTGCTGGACAAGCCATGCGGTCAAGCAGGAAGTTAATTCTTATTTGTAATGATTGGTCAAGAGAATGTGCGGGTGGAGCTTAATATGGGAGGAGTTATGTGCCTATATAGGGAGCCTGCACTATTGTTCAGGGCTCAGAACTTGCTGTATTTTTGGTGACATTAGTCCCTCTGAGTCCCGATCGGTGATCCAATAAAGAATCTCTTCCTTCCTGAAGAAACCTGTGTCCATCCCTCTGTGCTTTGCTTCCGTCAGTTTCTCCGGTATCATTAACAGTTAGTGATGTTTTTTTTTGTAAATATCTTTTTATTAAACCTTTCGTTTTTGTTGATTTTGCAACATGTCAAAGAGAAACGTGGACTCGCAGGTCCCTCTTGTCATTCACAGAAGCTTATACATCGGAAGGCATGTGATGACATACGTGTCTGGGCGACTTGCAGGTCGCTTTCTTGAGTAAATAGCATGTGTATTGTGGACTCGCAGGTCCGGTGTTACATGGTGGTGCTTAGTACTCTGTTATATTTGATATGTACCATTTCTACGTTGGGTGGTTTTGCATGCCCCACCGTTGTTGTGTTTTGTTTGTCTATTCCCCATGCCTACCCTGTAGCCTCTAGGCAGTAGTGAGACATGTGGCCATCTGGTGTGTAGGGTCCCTTCAGGACGCGCAATATTGTGGGGTGTTGGCCCCCTGCCTTAGTATGATTTGGTTCTGCCCAGCGGTATAGGTGGTGTTGATGGGAATAACCTAAGGGGCATCCTGCGACTCCCTCCAAACTAATGAGCTTTATAGCTCACAAAACAGTTGCTCTTCCACCCCCTTTACTCGCCAGGCCGCCCCGGGCCCCGCAAGTGGTCGCACCCTAGCGGGTGTCGTAGCCCTCCCCGCACGTCCCCGCGCCGCCCCCGGGTCACCCGAACCCGCGCTCCACCCCGTTCCGACAGGGGGCTGGGGTGAGGTATCGCGTTTTGGGCCAGGTGTGGATCGTCCCGCTAGTCTCCCAGCGTCTCCTCCTGGGGATTATCCGTTCCTTCCCCCACGGTCAATTGCATAGTCTGAAATGCCTCTGTACCCACCCGTGCCAACCAGGGTGTCCATGTGTCTAAGTATGTCTGCGTTCGGTCTTGGGCTGAATACCAGATCTCCTCTGTGACTCGTAACTCCTCCATTCTAGTAAACCACAGGGAGAGTGTTGGGGTTGTGTCTTTTTTCCAGTACAAAGGTATTAGGTGTTTTGCGACGTTAAGGATTCGGATGGTCAGGGAGCGTTTGTAGCGTGATGTGGGGGTTGTCGTGCGGTGTAGGAGGTACGGGGCGGGCCGGAAGGGTGGGACATTGTTTTATTAAAAAATTAAATTATTATTGTTTTATTAGGGCCCCCACCCACCGCGCAGGGGTGGGGGCCAGGGGGGAGGACAGTAGGTCCCCCCCCTTATTGTTTTACCCCCACCCACCGCTCAGGGGTCCCCCCCCTTATTAGGGCCCCCACCCACCGCTTTTATTAGGGCCCCCACCCACCGCTCAGGGGTGGGGGCGGGGGGGGAGGACAGTAGGTCCCCCCTTATTGTTTTATTGGGGCCCCCACCCACCGCCAGGGGGGGGAGGACAGTAGGTCCCCCCCCCTCTTAGCCCCCACCCACCGCCAGGGGTGGGGGAGGGAGGACAGTAGGTCCCCCCTTGCTTACACATGGGCCCCATCCACCCGGCGCGGGGGTTGGGGCGGGACAAAAGTAGGTCCCCCTTGTGTTTATTAGGGCCCACCCACCGCCAGGGGTGGGGGCGAGGACAGTAGGTCCCCTTATTGTTTTATTAGGGCCCCCACCCACCGCGGGGGTGGGGGCCAGAATTCCAATATCTTTATTTAGGGCCCCCCACCCACCGCTCGGGGGGGGTGTTATTATTATTATTATTTTTTATTTTTTTTACAGTGAGCAGCTATAAGCTGCTCACTGCTTACTACACATGCCCCTACTCGCGGTATAGCGAGTAGGGGCATTTAATTTACTAATACTAAGTAACCTTTACTTAGTATTAGTAAAGTTGTCTGAAAGACCAATTTAGGTCTTTCAGCCTTTTAGTAGATAACTCCCTGATACCGTGGGAATTAGGGAGTTATCTACTAAGCGGCTGCAAGATGCAGCCACAGCAATGAATAGGATCAGAGTTTCATTCATTAGAATGAAATTCCGATCCGAATAAAATGCCGAATTGAGTTCTAAAAGGAACGAACAGACTGTTGTCATTCAGTTAGAACGCAATTCGGCAGTTTAGTGTAAAGTGACAGGAAGCATCGCAGGAACACAGAGGAAAGCTAGGGATCATGGGAAAATTGCTCTGACCAGCGGAAATGAAGCACACTTTGCTCCTCCGCTGGTCAGAGCTGGTCAAGCGGAGGAATCCTCCATAAGGCAAAGAGTCCCTACTTTGTCTTATGATTTTAAAGAAAACTAAAGAAGACAGGAAGAAAAGAATAACAGATCCTGAGAGAGGGGGAGAAGAGGAAGAGATTGAGGAAAGGTAAGTTCGGCATGACAGTGCCGCTTTAAATGGATCCTATAGTGCCAGGAAAACTAACCTGTTTCTTTCTCCTGCAGTGCCCCCCTCTCTTGCGCCCCCTCCCTTTAACCCCTTAAGGACACATGACATGTGTGACATGTCATGATTCCCTTTTATTCCAGAAGTTTGGTCCTTAAGGGGTTAAACCCCTTCAGTCACTTACTTAAATCCAGCGCCGATGTCCCTCTTGCTGGGCCAGGCTCTGCCCACCGACATCAGCCAGCGGGGGAGACCTAATGCGCACCTAATTAAAAAAACCTAATCAATGCTTTCCTATGGGAAAAAATCTGACGCTGGGGGGCTGACTTAGTGCTGCAATGTAAACATTGCAGTTTCTCTGGAACTGCAATGTTTACATTGCAGCACTAAGTGCAAAAGGGACACAGCACCCAGACCCAATGAGCTGAAGTGGTCTTGGTGCCTACAGTGTCCCTTTAATCTATGGCTTTTCATTTCAATGCAACAATATGGTTTTATTCTGTTTATTTATGAAACCTTATAGGATAAAACTCCTAGACCAGAACTGGTGCCATGCTGATGAGACCCAAAAGATTAAAAGTCTTTGGATCACAACCCATGCTTTGTTTAAAAAGCTGTGTTTAAAAATGCACTCCTTTGCAATGGGTGAATGTAGATGCAAAATGAAGTCTGTGCTAATCTGCATATCAAGCTGGTAATTCTAGGAAAATTATGGAAACATGGTTTCTTGGAATTGCTGTGTCCAAGGAAGACTTTTCTTAAGGTCCTATTGAAAGGGCCAATACAGTCACCAGAACAACTACAGCTTAATGTAGTTGTTTTGGTGTCTACTACCTATCCCTTCAGGCTTCAGAGAAAAGGCAGTGTTTACATTACTTCCTAGGGACACCTCTAGTAGTAGTCACCCAGAGGGTCACTAGAGGCTTTTCCTGGGTCAGTGCTACCTAGTGTGCAGGACTGTCGTTCAGCGTTTCCACGCTCTGCATGGAGACGCTGAGCATTCCTCATAATGAGGAGATGCTGATTGGCCAGGGCGGCGTTTTGCCACGCATGCGTGACAGCCTTCCAATTCTTTACCTACGGGAAAGCATTGAATTGGCTGAGATAATCAAGCTTGATGATCTCAGCCAATGAGGCGGAGCCAACTGCGACAGACCCACTAGGAAAAGGTGAGCAAAAAAAAAAAAAAATCACCTTTTTAATCAGTGGTAAGGGGGACCAGTGACCTAAATGGGTATTTTAGAAATACAAGTTTGTAGTTAGTGTTCCTGTAAGATATGTAGATGAGGACATCAGTAAATTTGAATACATATCTATATATTCATATGATTTCCTGAAGTCCCTCATCCTTTTAGATTGTAAGCTTGTTTGGGCACAGCCCTATTCACCTACACTTCCCATATGTTAAATGTGTTTATTTATTTATTAGAATTCATTGTTTATCTTGATATATCAGCAAAATAATTAATTCTTTCGTCGAATCTGCTAAAATTAATTTTATGTATATATTGTTTTTTTGAGTTATTTATGAATCTCACACTGATCTATTTTACATGTCTTTCCGGCTTTTATTAGTTTAGCATTTCCTGTTGGATTCCAGTCACAAAGAGGAAATTGCAAAAACCTAATTAATAATATAATGTTGCCCCTTCTGTGTTCTGTCTGGCTTTTTAAAGAAGTATCAAAGTCAAGAGATGTGCTAACCTCTACTATTTTAAAAAGAGAAAATGTGTGCCTATTTTATTGTTTTATAGTGCTGCCATGAACTCCTATCAAAGTCAAGATTGGCAGTTTCTACAAAGCCACTTCCCCTTACTGGTTTTAGAAATCGTTGTGGTCAAACTATTTGCCACTTCTAAATGAACTTCACACCCAACTTCCCTAAAATGTGAACTTTAAGATAAAAGCATGGAATCCCCAAGCAGTCTTAGCAGCAAAGTATATTTATAAAAAGTGCCCTGTCACTTGAACTCTCGTGATTTAAACAGCGGAAAGAAGAGAGAGCATCCAAAGAGCCCCTGTATAATCTTTAAAATTGTAATTGGAACTCTCACTTTTAAAGAGTGAAATATTACATTATATAGGGGACCCATGTACTACTCTGTGGCATAAGTAGTGGCAAAGGGGCTAATTTTGAACCTTCTTTTAAAAAATTCTCTAAGGCCTTAAAGGGACACTGTAGGCACCCAGACCACTTCGGCTAATTGAAGTAGTCTGGGTGCTGCGACCCTTTTACACTTAGTGCTGCGATATAAAATATTTACATTGCAGCTCTAAGTCTGCCCTCTGTGGCTGTCTACCAGACAGCCACTAGAGGGCTTCCAGAATCCAAACAGACTTTTGGTCCGTTATCTGACGCTGGACGTCCTCACAGCCCTCCAGTGTCAGATTTTCCCCATAGGAAAGCATTATGGAGGTCTAATGCGCGCACGGCCATTGCTGCGCATGCACATTAGGTCTCCCCTGCCAGCTGACGTCGGCAGGGAAGGAGCTTGGGCGGAGCGCCAGGGAGTGGGGACCTATTAACACTATAGTGCCAGGAAAACGGCTTTGTTTTCCTGGCACAATAGGATCGCTTTAAGGGTGATATGATCTCTGCTTTGTAGTGTTCATGTGAACTTTGCGAGAATTATGGAATTATGAGGGTCCAGCTATGGCATGCAGCGCAATGGAGGGCAGTGCCAGATTTCCTATTAGGCAAGGATACATGTCCTGTACGGGGCGCCTACTTACAGCACTTTTAATATGCCTTTTGGAGCTTAGATGGGCTAGTAAGGGGAGATAAATACCAGGAGCCTTGGCCAGTGTCCTCTGTAGTCCAGGCAGCCTCCAATGCTTGATAGCAGAGCTGCAGGATCAGGTATAGAGGGTGTAAAACTCAGTGCTGTCCCAGCTCCTCCAGTGTCTGTGTGTGAGGCTGGACAGGGAATGGAAGGGATCACTTCCTATCTGACCACTAGTAACCTCTCACACAGGAAGTGACTTGCAGGAGGAATAGGGACAGCACTCAGTGATTTATATTGTAAATAACAGCACCTACAGTTCTACTATCAATCATAAGAAGGTAAGTACTTGGCAAATAATGTTTACATTAAAGGAACCCTATAGTCACCAGAACTACAGCTTATTGTATTTGTTCTGGTGAGTATAATCATTCCCTGCAGACGTTTTGCAGTAAACACCCTTTTTCTTTAGAGAAAATGCAGTGTTTACATTACAGCCTAGGGATACCTCCATTAGCCACTAGAGATACTTTCTGTGGCAGTGCTGCACAGTGTGACTGACATTCCACTGCATGGAGACACTGAACTTTCATCATAGAGATTCATTGATTCAATTCACCTCTATGAGGAGATGCTGATTGGCCAGTGCTGCCTTTGGCGTGTGCTGGCTCTGCCCCTGAACTGCCTCCTTGACAAGCTAAGCCAATCCAATGCTTTCCTATGGGAAAGCATTGTGATTGGCTTTTGATCAACACTTCTGATGGTGTCAGCCAAGCAGGAAGATCAGGGGCAGAGCCTGCAGCAGACTGGAATAAAGGTAAGATTACACTATATTTAAAAGGGCAGGGCAGGGGGGAATAGATTGTGTTTTTATCACTATAGGGTTATGAATACATGCAGTGTTCCTTTAAATGTAACACCTCCAAAAACCTAACAAACTCTTTCCTTAGTCCCAAATTTCAGCACTCAAAACCCCTTACTTTAATCCAAGGTTTAACTGCTCTTAAAATTACACACCCTGTACCCCAATACTAAATTTAACCCAACTCTAATCCTAAACCCAGTCATTCTGAACATCCCCTTATAAATTCACCTATTACTCCTATAAACCTTTAAAAGTGCACTCTGGGCACCATAACAACTTCAACTAAAGGAAGTTATGGGAGTTGTACCCCAACACGCAGGAAGAGTAGAAACCCACAAAAGGTGGATCCAAAAAATGTAATACTGAGCCTTAGACTAAGCCAGGGATAGGCAACCTTCGGCACTCCAGATGTTGTGGACTACATCCCCCATAATGCTCTTACACACATAATGTTGGCAAAGCATCATGGGCAGTGTAGTCCAAAACATTTGCAGTGCCGAAGGTTGCCTACGCCTGGAGTAAGCCAAGGTCAGGAATACAGAAATACACAGAGTATATACAAAGTCCGGTCAGGATACCAGAAAATCACGAGTCAAAATACGAAGCCGACCTCAAACCCAGCGACGCACACAAATAAAGCGCCTGACATTAGACCCGGCTACCAGTACAACACCAGATACCTCTTCCCAACCACTGCGGCAAAACAAGCGACTGCGAGACCGTACACCAAGAAGAGACACTGAAGCTGACTCCCAAAATGGAGATATTGGGCCATGCGACCACTAGGAAGGGACTAAAAACAACAGCCCAAGGGTCCTACCAGCGCTGAGTATAGGCTGAGGTGCCTACCACACTGCTACACAAGGGTGAACACAACCTGGACTGTATCCGAACACCCAACACAGCTGCAGACCCAGAGGCCTAAAACAAGCCCCGAATAGACTATGCTCACATGTCATCACAGACTTGTGGTAACAAATTACTAAAGCGACTAATGATAGTATTAAAGCGACTAATGATAGTATTAAAGCGACTGATGATAGTATTAAGCGACTGATGATAGTATTAAGCGACTGATGATAGTATTAAGCGACTGATGATAGTATTAAGCGACTGTTGAAAGCATTAAAGCGACTGTCAATAGTATTAAAGCGACTGTCAATAGTATTAAAGCGACAGATGATAGCATTAAAGCGACTGATAAAAGTATTAAAGCGACTGTCAATAGCATTAAAGCGACAGTTGATAGCATTAAAGCGACAGTTGATAGCATTAAAGCGACTGTCAATAGCATTAAAGCGACTGTCAATAGCATTAAAGCGACTGTCAATAGTATTAAAGCGACTGATGGAAGTATTAAAGCGACTGTTGATAGTATTAAAGCGAATGATAATAGTATCAAAGCGACTAACGTAGATATAGCCTGCTATAACATAAAAATTGTGCCTGTTAATCTCTTGTCCCGTATGTTTAACGAGAAAAGCCTGAGGACTGCTTTCAGGGCACCTCATGTCTGTTTGTAATATCTAAGTGCACTACAAAAATAAAGAATTAAAAAATAAATAAATACGAAGCTGAGGTCAGGATACCAGAAATCACAAGTCAAATACGAGCCGAAGTCAATAACAGGAATGTAACTGTAGTTACTTCTATATAGCAGTAATGTGTATCAGGACAGATACCACGATAAGGCAATGAGTAAGGGTTTGAAAAGGCCTTAAATAGGTCAAAAAGAGTTTCCATCGGTCCATGTCATCTCTGCGACCCCAAACAGCATGGGCTCGCTTAGATGACGTCGATGACCAGCAGAGAGAGCCGTTTGCGGGACCGAAGGTGAGTATACTATTCAGACCGTGAGGACTGCAGTAGTTCGGCTAAGCAGTGCGTTCTACCTGCGTGGTCTGAGCAGAGGAGCAGCGCGAACTCCAGGCACCGCTAAGTTTGTGACACAGGTGGCCCCCAGGCACACTCTTACCTCAAGGGATTAAACCGTTCTCGAACAGTTTAACCCCAAAGTGAGCCTCCAGTGCCAAGCTCAAGTCCCTCAGGCGGCATCTGTGTTCTGAAAGCTCAGTTTCAGTAAGCGTGGAGGGCAGCCAAGCAGAGGCACCTTTGATTAACTGAGAGCAGTCAGCTGACACTCTCAGTCAATCAGTGACTCACCATTCACAAAACTAGCTTGAAAAAAACCGCACCTTTATCAAGCCAGTTTTAAAAAGCCTGGGGTTTCTTGGCACCATTACAACTTCATTTAGTTGAAGTTGTTATGGTGCCTAAACTGTCCCTTTAATATTCCTAACACTAAACACCCTATGTATTCTAACTCTGACATTATCCTCTCTTTAACCTTATTCACCCTTTAGCCTAACTACTTTTAACATAATATTAACCCTGCGTGCATTTACACAGCTGCATGAACGCACTATACTCACAGGTTCAAACACAATTCATTACACATAGAAATATACATATACATGTATACACAGGCAGTTGTCACATTTGAGTATATCACTTTGGATTTTTTTTGTTATGCCTATAATATCTAGTTAATACATTTACTCTATCTTCCTTTTTTGATTGTTTGTTTGGGAGGGTGTTGGTGAGCATGGGAGGCCTTAGCATTCTGTGCCCACAGGCACCTGGCATGTAAATTGGACCGTGATGGAAGGACAAAAACTCCAAATAAGGAAATTGCCAAGAGTTAAGCAATACATTGCCACCTGCTAAGACATCACTAGCTGCTGAAAGCTATGCCACCAGAATTTACTGGAGACAAAGAAGTAAACGACATTCCTAAACTGTGAAAGTCAATAAGGTAATCCCTAAACTTTATGACCTAGCTAGGAAGCACAACATTCTGTTTACATTAACCCAGTTAAGACAAGGCGCACCAGGGAAGCTTTGCAAATAGAAGAGATTGTTTAATTTCTTCTTTTCTCTCGCGGGTGTAGAATTATTTCTTTTTAAATCTACTTGTCCAAAGGACTGGTGGTCTAGTGGTAGCCCATTCTATTGCCCATCACGACAATCTTCTTTTCCGGACACAAAATAATTTAAATTACAAAGATTTTAGCCCCTGCATAGAGCCTTCGATATTGACAGGCTATTTGTTAAACTCAGAACGAAGTAATATTCTCTAATTCTATTATAGTCACAACGTGGCTATTTTCCTTTCAGTTTTGCCATTTGCATTTAGTTAGCAAA
>OW240923.1:73944597-74022662 GCA_933207985.1 Pelobates cultripes
TACACTGAGGGTTAATCAGGCCTTTAGTGGCTGTCTCACTGACAGCCACTAGAGGCCGCTTCCGCTGGAGAAAGGTAAGTGGCTGAAGCGGTTTTAACCCCTTCAGCCTAGAGGGAGGGGGGCCACGAGGGTGGGAGGGAACCTAAGGACTACATAGTGCCAGGAAAAACAAGTTTGTTTTCCTGGCACTATAGTGCTCCTTTAATTGCTCATGTCTTTTTTGACCTCACCATTGTGCCATCTTTGTGAGTGTAGCACTTATGTAATACCCACCTCCTGGCTCTGCCTTCCACATTCTCCTCAAAAATACACTTCCCCAAATAAGGCTCAGCTCCCCTTTGACGCCAACTTGATTGCCTGAATTTCAGCATCAGAACAGAGTGACGTAATTCACTCTGTACCTTTGTTTCCCCATCCGAGTGAGAGACATGCTTTTTGGGTGAATATTCAATGTTATTAACTGTGAAGAAATCCCAGTTATTTTGTTTATTTTACTTCACTCCATTTGGTAGCTATAACTACCGAACACCGACCACCCTCCTGGCTCATTAACTTCAAAGAGAACAGTCGATTAAGTGCTCTCCCTGTGTGGCCATCTTGTTTGCATGAAAGGAGGCAGCAGGACTTGGTCGTCGAGTGTCTGGAACTAAAATCAGACACTCGATTTCCCAAACACCGGTCAAACTGTACGAACACCTGTTTCATTTTCACGAACAGCTAGGAGAGCGCTGTTCGGTAGGTTTGATCCCACGGACTAGGGGAACAATCTCTACTATGAGCCAGGGGGAGCAGTTTGTGCATTTATTTGTTTTTTTAGACTTGTCAAACTAGACAGCCACAGAGCCTAAACTTATGGAACTGTTTTGGGCAGGAGCCTTGTGTGCAGCCAGTCAACTAAGACTTCCATATAATTAGAAAACCCCTGAACTGATCTGGGTGATTTTTGGATATGTTGGTCACCCAGATCAGGGCTATCAGGGGATGTGACATTTGTGACATGTTATGTGTTTTAGGGTACATTCCAAGTTTTGGGGAAATTTAAGTTTTTCTGCCTGGAGATAATTAAGTTATTACTTTATCTGACCCAATCATCTCCAGGCAGAGAGGAGAGGATTATATGTTTGTACTGGGAGTGTCACAGTTTGTCACTGTATTATTATTGGCTATACACTTTGTGTCCCTGTCCCCCACAAGGTCCACATGGGAGGTCCCCTTGCATGGGGACTTGCATAAAAGCCAGTGTGGCACTATTAAAATTCATTCCAGTTACACCCTTCATCTAGTTTCGGCTAATGTTTGGGTACCTGTCTGCTTTACTGGGAGAATCTACTTGAGAGGCTGTTATTTCTTATGGAGAATCGTTCACCTCAACACCCGAACTGCGAGCTATAATCACTCATGCTCTGGCAGTTCGAGAGGAAATAGACGAATGGGTAACTGTTATACCAGCGTTCGTTACATTAACATACTTACCAACTCCTGTATTTAATTAAGAATATCTAAAAATTTCCACATCTGCTGTGAATTCTGTATAGATGTAATTTTATGATCGTTAAAATTAACATAAGTTAGGTGTACCAGAACAGGTACACTTTAAATTCACTCATAAATTCTGGCTATGCGTTGTCACTTACACACCCAATATCCTGTT
Organism: Pelobates cultripes; assembly: GCA_933207985.1. Classification (NCBI taxonomy): domain Eukaryota; kingdom Metazoa; phylum Chordata; class Amphibia; order Anura; family Pelobatidae; genus Pelobates; species Pelobates cultripes. The sequence continues at coordinate 73,946,249 of OW240923.1, forward strand.
TCTCAATAATAACCAGCAAAGTGAGTCAACAGGAAGGAACGCAACTTCTAACTTCATTATGAGTCTTCAGTGGTTTGCCATGAGACAGCAGCTGAGAATGTCATAGTGTATTGAGAAAGTAAAAGTAAGGTTTAGCCTTGCTCTATCCAATATGACTTAGCATATTTACTTTTTTTTATAAAAATAGATTTTATTCGTAGTGAACTTTATAAATGACATCAAAGGTTCAATTCATAAAACCCTAAACAAATAAAGGGACAAACCAAAAAACAATTAAAGGACCACTATAGGCACCCAGACCACTTCAGCTCAATGAAGTGGTCTTGGTGCAAGGTCCATCTAGTGTTAACCCTGCAGCTGTAAACAGAGCAGTTTCCAGCCTCTAGTGGCTGTCTCACTGACAGCCGCTAGAGGTGCTTCCGTGCTTCTCATTGTGAATATCACAGTGAGAAGACGCTGACGTTCATAGGAAAGCATTGAGAAATGCTCTTGCCGCGCATGCGCATTCGGCGCTGACGTTGGCAGAGGGAGTTCCCCAGCGCCTGATCACTAATGTGGGTGGAAGAGAGGAGGCAGCGTTGTCATGAAGGGAAGAAGCGCTTATCAGGTTAGGGGGGAGGAGTGTTAATTGTTAGAAATCATGCTCTGCGTAAGAAAAAGTAGTCCTTACTTTTTTGTAAAATTATAAATGAATAAAACATTAAGATGAATTTCAGAAGAATAAAAACAAGGAGAAAGAAGAGAGAAAAATGGATTATAAGAACACTCCAAGTAACAAAAACAATAAAGCGTACTGTAGTCAGGGCCGTCTTTAACGCGGGGCAAACGGGGCAGCTGCCCCGGGCCCAGTTTCTCTTGGGGGGCCCGAGGCCCCTGTCCCGTGGGCCCCGCTGACCCCGGCGGGCGGGTGGCCGGTTGGGCAGGAAGGCGGGCGCGCGAGGGAGCACTCACTGCTTCCTCTTCAGCTCCCTCGCGCACCGCACTGATGCCGGTGCCGGAAGATGACATCATCTTCCGGCGCCGACATCCCTACGCGGCGCGCGAGGGAGCTGAAGAGGAAGCAGTGAGTGCTCCCTCGCACGCCCGCCTTCCTGCCTAACCGGCCACCCGCCCGACCGGCCACCCGCCCAGGAGCCCAGCAGCAGCACCACTGGACCCCAGGGAATCCCCCCAGCACTCCAAAAGGTAAGGAGGCTGGGGGGATTACATTTTAAAAAAAAAATGTGTTTGTGTGTATGTGTGTGTTAGTGTGTGTGTTTGTGTATGTTAGTGTGTGTTTGTGTGTTAGTGTATGTGTGTGTTAGTGTTTGTGTATTAGTGTATGTGTGTGTGTTAGTGTATGTTAGTGTATGTGTTTGTGTGTTAGTGTATGTGTGTGTGTGTTAGTGTGTGTGTGTCAGCATGTCTGTGTGTGTGTCAGCATGTCTGTGTGTGTGTGTCAGTATGTCTGTGTGTGTGTGTCAGTATGTCTGTCTGTCTGTGTGTCAGTATATATGTGTGTGTGTATATCTGTGTGTGTCAGTATGTATGTGTCAGTATGTCTGTCAGTGCGCCAGTATGTCTGTTAGTGCATGTGTATGCATGTGTCAGTATATCTGTCTGTGTGCCAGTATGTCTGTGTGTGTGTGTGTCAGTATATCAGTCTGTGTGTGTCAGTGTATGTGCCTGTGTGTGTGTGTCAGTATTTCTCAGTGTATGTGGGTGTCAGTATATCTGTCAGTGTGTGGGTGTCAGTATTTCTGTCAGTGTATGTGTGTCAGTATGTTGATCAGTGTATGTGTCTGTGTGTGTGTGTGTCAGTATGTCGGTATATGTGTCTGTGTGTCAGTATGTCTGTATATGTGCCTGTGTCAGTATGTCTGTCAGTACGTCTACCAGTGTATGTGTCTGTGTGTGTGTCAATATATGTACCTGTGTCAGTGTGTCTGTCAGTGTATGTGCCTGTTTATCTGTATGTAGTCAGTGTATGTATCTGTGTATCTGCTTGTGCGTCAGAGTGTGTACCTGTGCATCTGAGCCGCAACTTTAAATACAAATACACCCCTCCATTCAAACTTCAACACTACATATAAAACACACTCCTGCATTGAAACATCAACACTACATACAAGCACACTCCTACATTCAAAAACAAACAATACACATAAATGCACACTTGCATTCAAACTCCAGTACCACATACAAACACATTCACACAAACATACTCCATACAAACACATGCTTACATTCAAACATACTAACATGGCTCAGTGTTAAATACAACCCTGCAAGCATGGGAAATTGGTAGAGTCCCAGCTGTCAAAGCATTGTTGGAGTTGCACGACAGATGGGGTTCTACCTTTAGTCCAACCTTGCAATTGGGGGTCCCAATAAAATTCATTCTACTTTAGTACCGCCACTGCGTTGGGATGGATGCCGTGATTGCATACCAGGGAGTGAGGGGCGAGAGCGGCAGGGCACAGGGGGCCCAAGCAAACACTTGCCCAGGGTCCATTCGTTATTAAAGACGGCCCTGACTGTAGTGGTTATCGTACACCTTCCAATGTAATTAAATGAACCGTTTTCCATTGATTAAACTCTTTTACCTGGGATCTGCCAGGTCCCCTTTCCTGTTTTCCTACAGATTATATTGAGTCAGAATCTCCAACTAAAAGCTTTCATTAGCTTTCCTGAGCTAAACCCAGCAGTTAAGGAGCATATCATTGGCTGAGCGTGTCAACTAATCTTTCTCAGCCAAAGAATTAGTCTCTGCACCACCAGGCTTAGCTCAGGCAGAGAGCTTACAACTGCAGATAGGCGATCCCTGTGAATCTTTCCTCATGTGTAATTGAGTGATTCATATAGAGAAGCACCGGTTTAAATGCTTCTTTATGAAAAGCATTGTTGGTGTGTCCCACTGCTTATCTAAGCATCTGATTGGACATAGGCCATCATTAATGATGACAAGAGGAGGAGTAGGGGTGCAATAAAGAGACTCTCTGAGCGCTGGAATAAAGGTGAGTATATTTGACTGTTTAAGTGCCAAAATGGAGGGTATGCTATAGAGCAGGGGTCCTCAAACTCCGCCCCTCCCAGATGTTGCTGAACTACAACTCCCATGATACTTTGAATTACATAAATAGCTAGAGACTCATGGGAGTTGTAGCACAGCAACATCTGAGGGGGTGGAGTTTGAGGACCCCTACTATAGAGTTTAAGGAGCATTTCAATTTTAAAAAAAAATAAATATATATATATATATATATATTTTTTTTTAATTTTGTTCCTTTTATTATACCACCACCAGCCAGACAGGAACGTGAGACAGGAATGGAGCAGCTGCAACCAATGTGTTGCTGCTGGAATCCTCACGCTAGCTGGGGAGAGTATAATCAACAAGTACCCTTCTCCTATAGCACTTCACAAATGTGCAATAACCTGCTACAAAATGTCAAACCTGCCATAAGTCCTACATCACTGTAAGCATCTGCTATTATCTATCTTCAGCCAAACAAAAACAGCTGTAACCATTGATAATTAGTATTTGTATAGATAATATCTAATGATAAATGAGTAGCATTGTACAGAGCTAGTTAAAAGTCAGGAACAACTGGGCGAGTCACACATTAGTTTATGTATATTTCCCTATTTACTCAAAACAGCATTGTATGCTCACATGCTGACTATACAAACAAACCGGCATAGATCTCCCCCCCCCCCCACAAGATTCCAAACCCACATCACTGCATGCTCACTTCTCTTCGACATGCAGTTTTAAAACAGTGTTTTGTGCCAATGTACATGTAATTATCCAAAGGGAAAATAAAACAAAAACAAGCAATGAACAACCACTGACTGCATAGTTTTGCAATTTTGGGGCTTGCCATCAGCATAGTGCAGCCCAGGCCCTGTCCTGAAAATCTGTCATTGTGGTTAACTGTGCAGTGAAAATAAAATGGATAGAAACTCCCTACAGATTTAACTAAATAATGAAGTCTCTGGTTGTGCATTACATACATATTTTAAAACACACCGTATAAAATGTCTGTCCCTGTGGTAGATAATAAGGGACATGTATCAGAGTGTTCAGTTCCAAAAGGTGGTACAAAAAATATAAAAAAGGGGGTGTTAGTAAAACAATATATCCACACCTCCAAACATAGTGAGGTGTAGGGCCAATTCCAGCGATGAAACTTCCGTCACTGCTGAAACCCAATGGTACAAATCTGAAAATGGGCAAACTTGCCCCGTCAGCCTGGTATGAATGCGTACCCGCCTGACAATTTGTCCATCTGGTGACTGAAAGAGTAGGAAACGCACATGGTGCTTTAGAAGACCTCTGAGATGGGCTTAATGCTCCAAGTTTAATCCAGGGAGCCATGTTGTGTGCTTGGAAACAAAGTTCAGCGAAGGATAGAATTAAATCTATACATTTTTACAATTTATAAATTGCATCTGAACTTGATTGCTACGATTTGTGGATAACAGGTTAATTTTAACCTCTTATGTATTAGGGAATGTGGTTTTCTCCATACAGGTGCTCTAGCAGGGACCTCTGCTCCTGGCTCTCCCACTATAGTAATTAATAATAATAATATATATGTGAGATAACATTAAGTGGTCTTGCTATGCAAGAACACTTAATGAAGAAGCTCAGGAACATTGGGGTTTATGTGCAATAAGTGTCCTGCTTGCTCAATTGTATGCTGGTTTTCTGCAGCTTTTCCTATTGGAATCAAATTATTTATTATTGCACCTCTTCTGGAATTTTATTTCCTGTTCCATTGTCGTTCTATTTTTCAGTTCACAAATGTTTTCCAATTAATGTGTAAAAAAAAAAAGAGGTCCAAAAGTGCTTCTTTTTTCAGACAAATTTCTCCACCACAGTCAGTGTAGTGAATTTGCTGAAACAGGTAAGCAGTTTTTAACTTGAGTAATACTGCTAAGGAAAAATATCCATATTTTCTTATTTTGTGAATGTAGTCATGGTAAAATAATCAGGAAAAAAAAATTAGAAAGATTAATATAAATTGGCAGAAAAACATTATTTTATCGTGATACCAAAAATGCAGGAAAGTATTTGCACAATACTGGAGCAAACATGAAAGTAAGCACAATAAGTATACATAAACTCCATTGTAAATATATGAGTGTTATGCTTAAATGCTTAGCAAGTATTCAACAGTTTTGCTACAGTTTATTCACTGAATTGTAATAAAAATTAATCGAAAACTGGCCTTTAAAATTGAGCTAAAAACAAAAAAAGCCAAGCTGTAACCATAGTCGAGTTGGAGAATTTGCTCAAACCAGCAGTTTTTGCATACATTTTTTAGCTCAGGTTTCAGTTCACAACAGTTTGGTGTTTGGTGTATAAACCCCTATATGGGTTTTCCACTGAGCCGTATATTGTCAAGGTTTCTCACATATACTCTAAATGCCACAGTCTGATAACAAGTGCCGTCCTTGTGCTGCCAGTGGTCAAATACAGTGGATTTTGGTAGGATTTCCTGCAAAATATAGGTACATCTACCTGGTTAAAATTAATTAAAATTAATTTGGTTAAAATTCAATGTTTGATGAACATGTGAACCCACTATTTTATAGGATTTGGTTGAAATGACCAATGAGAATTGGAAATCCAAAATAAATTTAAAATGTCCAGTTTAACTGAAGTTTGTACACCTGAATAAAATTTGGACTTTAGTGAATAACTTCAAAAGTGAATTTCAAAATTTAGGCCAAAAATTATCAACCTGAAAAAATTGCTTACTTTTTCTTTAAAGAATCACTATAGTGTCAGGAAAACAAACCCGTTTTCTTGACACTATAGTGCCCTAAGGGTTCCCCCACCCTTGGCGCTGAAGGGGTTAAAACCCCTTCAGCCACTTACCTTAATCCAGTGCCGGGCTCCCTCGGCGCTGGTGACCTCTCCCCCCCCACCAACGTCAGCTCCCAAGTGGAGTGGAATGCGCATGGGCGTCAACTGCCACGCGCGCATTCAAACAGTCCATAGGAAAGCATTTCTTAATGCTTTCCTATGGACGTTCTGCATGTTGGATGCGAATTTCGCATTCAGCGTCGCAGATGCGTCTGTAGCGGCTGTCAGGAAGACAGCCACTAGAGGTTGGATTAAAGGGAAACTCCAGTGCCAGGAAAACAATCCATTTTCCTGGCACTGCAGGTCCCCTCTCCCTCCCAATCCCCAGTTGCTGAAGGGGTGAAAACCGCTTGCCGGACATGCGGATTAGGTCACCCGTCGGAGGGCATGGCGTGCCGAGGGAGATCAGTGCTAGGATCAGGTAAGTAAATTGTTTAAGAGGGAACTAAAGAGCACTATAGTGTTAGGTATACATATCTGTATTGCTAACACCATAGAATCCCTTTAATCCAGAGTAGTGCATAACGTTAAAAAAATTGTTTGGGAAATTACCCTGACAAACTTAGAATGTCTTGTTATGTATCTCTCCCTGGAGAGCACCCTCCCATAACATTACACATTAGTACATATTTTGTAAGTGAGGGTTGGGAAATCCCTTAGTCAGTCCCCCTCCTCCCACCATCCAAAAGTTATAAGTACCAGAAACTGCAGCCCAGACCCTCCTAGAGCTCTAATCACAGCAACCACAGCACAGACCCTCCTAGAACTCTATCACAGCAACTACAGCCCAGACCCTCCTAGAGCTCTAATCACAGCAACTACAACCCACACCCTCCTAGAGCTCTATCACAGCAACTACAGCCCAGACCCTCCTAGAGCTCTAATCACAGCAACTACAGCCCAGACCCTCCTAGAGCTCTAATCACAGCAACTACAGCCCAGACCCTCCTAGAGCTCTAATCACTGCAACTACAGCCCAGACCCTCCTAGAGCTCTAATCACAGCAACTACAGCACAGACCCTCCTAGAGCTCTAATCACAGCAACTACAGCCCAGACCCTCCTAGAGCTATAATCACAGTAACTACAGCCCAGACCCTCCTAGAGCTATAATCACAGTAACTACAGCCCAGACCCTCCTAGAGCTCTAATCACTGCAACTACAGCCCAGACCCTCCTAGAGCTCTAATCACAGCAACTACAGCCCAGACCCTCCTAGAGCTCTAATCACTGCAACTACAGCCCAGACCCTCCTAGAGCTCTAATCACAGCAACTACAGCACAGACCCTCCTAGAGCTCTAATCACAGCAACTACAGCCCAGATCCTGCACAGCGGGGTCCTATTAGCTAGTGACTACTATTAGAGTAAAGGACTCGTTTTGGGACCGTCACAAGAAAGTCGGAACATGACGTAAAGGCGCCGAGCTATCCCTGCAGACAGACAGGAGGTACCGCTGAGGTACCGTCCGCGCGCACTCGCCACGCGCGCTCCCGGACTGCCAGCCAGCTCAGCGCGCCACGCCCAGCCCAGCCAGTGGGAGCTCGAGCCGGGTCCGTTACAGCGAACGCCGCGTGCCCCAGTCCCGCAGCCCGTTAGAACTGGTGACGTCCCCGGGGCCCCCCTCAGAGTAACCCGCCGCCGCCATGTTCAGCTGGGTGAGCAGCGATACCCGGAGGAAGAAAGACCCCGAGCTCTTCCACACCGTGTCCGAGGGTCTCCGCAAACTGTACACCCAGAAACTGCTCCCGCTGGAGGAGACCTACCGCTTCCACGAGTTCCACTCACCGGCCCTGGAGGAGGCCGACTTCCACAACAAGCCCATGGTGCTGCTGGTCGGACAGTACAGCACCGGCAAGACCACCTTCATCCGCCATCTCATGGAGCAGGACTTCCCCGGCATGAGGATCGGGCCCGAGCCCACCACCGACTCCTTCATCGCCGTCATGCACGGCCCGGTGGAGGGCATCCTGCCGGGGAACGCACTGGTCGTGGATCCCAAGAAACCATTCAGGAAACTCAGCGCCTTCGGCAATGCCTTCCTAAACAGGTAAACCAGCGTGACATTCCTGCACACAGCTACAACTCCCAGTAATGCCAGCCTCACAGGGGGCAGAGCACTCTGGGAATTGTAGTTGTACAACAAATAGGCAGACTACATCTCCAATAATGCTCTTACAGTAATAATGCTGGCAAAGCATCATGGGAAGTGTAGTTCAAAACATCTGGAGTGCAGAATGTTGCCTACACCCTCTCTTGGCCATTTGTGATAAAAGTTTTTTTTTTTACATTTCAACAACTTTTTTAATGGTTGGCTGAGCATCATGAGTAGCACAAGCACATGGGGTTTACTTACCATGGTTTCCTGGGTACATGTCTTTTCCATAAACTGATGGGCAGAAAAAGAACATCATATCAGCTCTGCCATGTTTTGAGTTTTTCATACATTGTTCATGTCATCTTTACTGCAAAATTCATAAAATGCTTTATTGGAATAGTACTGAAACCCTAGCACAATCAGAAAATTCCAGGATATAGGTATGAATGAGTTTGCTAATGAATGTGAACAATATTGTTCTCTCACTATGCACAGCAGTAACAACTGAAATTGGACCTGAATGGACATTTTGCCTTTGAGAGGCTTTGGGAAAAAAAAAAAAAAATCAAAGTCCACACATAAGAGTGCTGTTTATACATTATTATTATTCCCCAAAACAACTGTATTGATTAACATTCTTGTGCACCAACAGGGAAATCACTTAAACACTACAAGCATCACTGTTATGCTGTCCATCAGTGTGGAGTGTTAAAGGACCACTATAGTGCCAGGGAAACACACTTGTTTTCCTTGCACTATAGTGCCCTGAGGGTGCCCCTACCCTCATGTCCCCCCTCCCGCCGGGCTGAAGTTGGAGGGATGGGTTAAATCACTTACCTTTCTCCAGCGCCGGGCTCCCTCGGCGCTGGGGACTCTCCTCCTCCTTTGGCCGTCATCGGCTCAATGCGCATGCGCGGCAATTCAGTATGTCCATAGGAAAGCATTCTCAATTCTCTCCTATGGACGCAAGCGTCTTCTCACTGTGAAAATCACAGTGAGAAGCACGGAAGCTCCTCTAGTGGCTGTCAATGAGACAGCCACTAGAGACTGGATAAACCCTTTAGTAAACATAGCAGTTTCTCTGAAACTGCTATGTTTACAGCAGGCAGGGTTAACTCTAGGGCTTAGAGGGATTTAGCATCCAAACCACTTCATTGAGCTAAAGTGGTCTGGGTGCCTATAGTGGTCCTTTAAATGTTACCCATGAGTGTGCATGAACCTCTTATGGATTGCAATGAGGATGTTAGATTAAGTGTGTGTGTTTTCTTCTAGATTGTGTCTGTGTTCTTGGTGGTTTGCTAAACTGGTATCGGACTAGAATAGTTAATTTAAAGCAATACTCACACACACACAAACTTCAGTGGTCTCGCGGGATACTCCATAGACCTTTTGTATTGTACTCACACACGCTCCTGGTGGTTAAAGTGCCAGAAGCTGAAGAAAGGTGTTGGCACACGCGGTAGACCGAATAAAGTTTGCGTATACCACCTGCACTGCACCAATTGTCCACTGTACACCAAGCTGCAATGTCACGAGGGAGTCTTTGCAAAATATGTAAAAACCTCAGAAGGTGACAGAGCTACTTTTAACAAAACGGATTCCTTCATACTTATGCTCACCAGTTTGCTCTTTTAATTAGGGATCTTTATAAATGATGCACACTCCCAAGTATTGGCTATTTTACAACAGTTCTGTCCTATAATGTATATATCAAATTGACACTATAACATTAGTTTAATCCTAACATATAGGTCATGACCCCACCCAGTCCAGGTCACATTTTGTAATACATTTTGTATTTTTCAGTATGTACTCGAGGAATGCCAGAGACAGCTTGGTACATTTTTAAAGTCAACTGGAAATATTGTGTTTCTGAATGCCATACATTTTTCTGTGTGTCTCTGTTATTACACAACACAAGTATCAATGCTGGCATATCTAACATTTGTGATTACCAACACTGTAAAGAAAGCACAGTTATGCACCATAACCACAACAGCGAGCTCTAGTGGTTATGGAGCAAGTAGTGCCCTGGCTTCTCTCATTGTTCTTATCTGGCGTCTGCCGGGTGCTGCTCCCTGACTCCAGGAGAGCTGGTGGATTCTAAGCAAGAACCTCTCCAGTATTCATACTTGAGGTGGAGAGCAGCACCTGACAGATGCGATTCAGACCTAAAGGACCTCTGTAGGCATCCAGACCACTTCAGCTTAATGAAGTGGTCTGGGTGCCAGGTCCATCTAGGATTAACCCTGCCTGCTGTAAACATAGCAGTTTCAGAGAAACTGCTATGTTTACTTTACGGTTAATCCAGCCTCTAGTGGCTCTCATTAAAAAAGATCCATTCTGATCTCTGTTCCAGTCAGATGGTGCTCATAGAGAAGTATAGCAGACTTTGGCGCATACATGTCAAGCACCACACTCCACCAGTCCAGTGGCATTCAGCATCATCATCCTGTGTGTAATGATGCTGAACATGTTACCCTTTAAGCAGTGCACTGAGAGATACTTCAGTATGTTACTGCGGTTGCAAAGACCACCGATGGTGGCTTTGCTGTCTGCAGTGCTTTGGCTGCAGAGAAAGGCAAGTTTTACATGTCCGAATCTCACTTGCAGCCGCTGTCATCATATGTTAGATAATTTTCATTTGCCAGAGAAATCCATGGCAGTGCTGTAATCATGTGCATGTACAAGGGTACAACAAAGTCTATGGAGGAACCTGCAGGTGCAGCTGTAGCTCTGACTTTTTGTCAAGTTTTGTTGAGACTAGAAAAAATTCATAGGACGAAATAGCCCATACTTTAGTTTTATATTTTTTGACTGTGTTGGAATTTCATTGATTTGTAAAGATGGTCAGGCCCACATAAGAAAATAAAATAAATATTTTTTTAAAAATTTTTTTTTTTTTTTTTTTTTACAACTACTAAAATTTCCTATTCCAATATGTGAAGCAATAACAAAAATGCTATTATGTTTTATTTCTTTCTTTATTTTATAAACATTTTGGGCACCGAGTGGAGGGATGGAAAATAGATGGACACTGAGAACAGATATTTTAAATAAAATTGTAGCCCATGTCCAGTTATAGTGTCTGGTCCCATGCTAACATATTAATATACCTTATGTTCCACCTGATGTCCTCTGAAGATGACCTGAGAGTAAAATATGCCTAAATAGATTAGAGGATGCCTGGTGAGGAGCTCAGAATATATTTGTGGTCAGGCCCAGCAATTGAACTCGAAATAAAAAATTATAACTCGAGTACATATGTCATGGCAAACATGATTTTCTTTCTTTCTTCCTATTTAAAAGTCACACCACCCAGTACAGACTGAGTGAGTGTAATGTCTTGTTATTGAAAGGAGCTGCCTCTAAAATAGTGATAGGCCTTCTAAAAAAAGGAACTTCATGAAGGTCATGTTTTTTGTTTTTTATTTGTGTATTTTTGTCTTGCTTGGATCATATCACTAAATATTTATACTGGTTTATACCAGTTTGTTTCTAGTCTTATCAGCATACTTCCTCTAATCAACCCTCCACTGGTCAGTCAGACTAATTTAACCCCTTAAGGACACATGACATGTGTGACATGTCATGATTCCCTTTTATTCCAGATGTTTGGTCCTTAAGGGATTAAAGGAATGTATTTTTTATGAAAAAAAATATTTATTTGCTTATATTGGAGGGCAAATTATGCTTCTCGTTTATGCTTCCCCACCAAGATAATTTTGACAAAAATAGGGCTCTCTCAGCATTTTAAACCTGCCCCCATTCTTTTGGGTAAATGTTTCTTTATAAATGCAAGTCATTTTCCTCCGTGCGTAAATAAGAGATGTACATAACCATTTTTCTGGGCTCACTTCTACTCCAATGGGTTTTGCTTTGTCTCCTGTTAAAGGGACACTATAGGCTATAACACTGTCTCCCTATTTGGTGTTAAACCATTTTCAAGAAGTTTAAAAATGCGTCCCTGGCTACCCACAGTCCAGCACCCTACTGGAGGTATCCTAAGGCAGGGGAATACATTCCACGCTTTTTTATAACCATACTAATTAATCCCAGCAATGGGCAATCTGATAGATTAAAGCGGTCAATGGCACTCTCAGACCATCACAGCCGTTCATTGCTGCTCATGCATAATTATTAGGCCAAACAGTACAGAGGGGATTGGAGTGATAAATACACATACTAGAACAATTTTGGTTAGAAAAGCAGCTACAGTGCCTGCAGTGTCCCATTTAGTGTTAATGATGGGGGCAGGGGTAAACACACTCTCTCTCCTTTTTTATTCATTTTGTTTAATCTAGGGATTCACACAACATTATAACCTCCATAGCTTGCTGCTGTGATTATGCCCTTGGGCATGATAATTAGTCAAACCATTTTGGAACAGTTTCACATATTATGGGCACCTGAAGTCCTGCACCTTCTTCAGATATTGCTGAAGAGAAGGTTTTCTTTCTGCATTATTCATCCTTCCTTAATGAATAGAGTTCACTAAGAGTGTCTGTATAAAGCATTTGGATTCAACTGTGATATTCAATAAATTGATAACACAGCTGCTCTCAACTAGATATAGCTTGAAGAGGCATAAAAGTTTGCACACCTGTTGAATGGACAAGTGCTAAAAGTCCAGGTGTCCAGTTTTGTCTCAACAGAACATGATTGGAATTCCTTGGTGACAACATTGTTTCACAGGGTGGTAGAACTCGCATTTGTTAAGACATTTTATAAACCCCGTATGTGTAAAGAGAATTGAGTTTTCAAAAGGCTCTTAAGGGTCCAAAAAGATGGGTAATCTTTTATCTGAATTAGGGATCGACCGTTTATCGGTTTTGCCAATATTCCGATATTTTTTTATTTATTTATTTTTTGCAAGTATCAGTGTCTGCTGATAATGAGGTGGGCCGGTGTGTCTACGGCACTATGGAACAGGGGTGTGGGGGTGGTAAGGATCACTATGGGTGGGTGAGTTCCTACCGCACATATTTACACACAAACACACTGCATCCACTACACAAACACACACTGCATTTACTAATCAAATTCTCACTGCATCCACTATACACACACACATATATATATATATTCTTTTTTATTAAGTGGTAAATGCACAAAATATACATGCCAGTCAGTTTTTTTTTTTTATGTTTTCAAGAATATATATATATATATGTGTGTGTGTATAGTGGATGCAGTGAGAATTTGATATATATATATACGGTAAATGTACAGAATATCGGCAGGCTATCAGCCTGAAAGTTCAGATTATCGGTATCGGTTCTAAAAATATCGGTTGATCCCTAATCTGAATACCTTAAATAAAGTCAAGTGAGGAGTTACTGATAATCTGAGTTTTGGCTAGGGCAAAGCAAACGATGAGCTACACTTTCCTTTTTCCCAGATTTATTTTTATTTTTTTTTCTATTACATTTTCCCACCCTTGAGAGGTATGCATGAATCACTTTTGGGGATCAGAGCCAATTCTGTATTTTAGCACATCTCTTTATGGCAGTCTGCTGTGCTTCCATTAATGTAATGCAGAGAGTTTTTACGCTGGGTACCACTGACAGATGACGTGAATAACATAGATTATATAGTTACAATGGCATCTGTCAAGGGATGTGATATATATAATGCAGCAAGTGAACAGTCCGTTGTTGAATTTCATGTGTTGGAAGCAGAAACATGAGCAAGCAAAAAGATCTGTGTGACTTTGAGAAGGGCCAAATAGTGATAATTAGATGACTGGATCAGAGCATCTGCAAAACGGCAAGTCTTGCTGTGTATTCCCAGTATGCGATGTTTAGCATCTACCAAAAGTGGTGCCGGTGAACTGGTATCAAGGTCATGGCTCCATGCTTATTGATGTACATGAGGAGCAAAGGCTAGCCATCAGATCTGATCACACTGAAAAGCTACTGTGGCTCAAATTGCTCAAAAAAGTATTGCTGGCCATGATAGAAATGTCAGAAATAAAGATTGTCCAGAAAAAAAAAAGAAATGTCAGAACAAATAGTGCATTACGGTTTGCTGCGTATCTGGAGATATGTCAGTGCCCATGATGATCCATGTCCACCACCGAAAGCTCTATTAGTTGGGAATGGGAATTAGAGCATCAGAACTGGATCATATAGTAATGGAAGGAGGTTGTCTGGTCTGAGTCACGTTTTGTTTTCGAACAGGATGATGGCCAGATAAGTGTGCTTCGTTTACCCGAGTAAGAGATGGCAGCAGAATTCACTTTGGGAAAAAGGCAGGCCAGCAGAGGCAATGTTATGCTCTGGGCATTGTTCTGCTGGGAAATCTTGGACCCTGGCATTCCTGTGTATGTTATTTTGACACCTACCTAGAGTGTTCCAATAATAACATTAAATGGAAATTGTCCACAATTAAGTGGTGTGGGTGCCAGGTCCATCTAGTGTTAACCCTGCAGCTGTAAACATAGCAGTTTCAGAGAAACTATGTTTACACTAGGGTTAATCCAGCCTCTAGTGGCTGTCTCACTGACAGCCACTAGAGGCACTTCCGCGCTTCTCACTGTGAAAATCACAGTGAGAAGACACTGGACGTCCATAGGAAAGCATTGAGAAAGGAGGGAGGTGGGAGCCCGGCTCTGGAGAAAGGTAAGTGTTTAACCCTTTTAGCCAAGTGGGAGTGGACCCTGAAGGTGTGGGACACCTAGAGACCCTATAGTGCCTGGAAAATGAGTTTGTTTTCCTGGCACTATAGTGGTCCTTTAACCTAGAGAAGCAGTTCTGGTTTATAGATCTAAAGTTTCACTGCTCAATTCTCTGCCATTTAGGAGTTAACCCCTTCCCGACCGCAGACAGAAATTTCCCGTCAACCATGTCCTTCAGTTAAGGACCGTTGACGTAAAATTTCCCATTTACTAAAGTTAACCCCAGACAGGCTGTCAGAGCGGGCACATGTGCTGCAGATACTTATCATCCGCCTCCCTGCGCTTCCGGGTTCTGTGTGAAGTGCAGGGAGACGGATCAGAGCTGTGATCCTCTTCTCCCTGTGTTAAAAAATAGTTAAATCCCACCCCCCTTTCCCCTGCTTTAATAAAATTAACCCCTTCCCTGCCAATTGATCACTGACTACAGTGATCAATTGGCTGGGTATACATTTTAATGTCATCTGATTTTTTTATTTTTATTTTTAATTTTTATTTTTTTAACCCCTGAGGGTCAATAATTATTTTTTTTAACCCTCAGGGGTTAAATTTATTTCATTAATTAATTTAAATATTTAAAAAGTATATATTTAGCTAGCTGGGATGGGTGGAAGTTAGTGGGGAATTGGGGAATTTGGTGTTAGGCTAACTAGGGGTTAACGTTAAAAAAAGTTTTAAAATAAGCTTTAAAAAGGTTAAAAAAAGTTTTAAAAAAGTATTTTAGTAACATTTAAGTAAAAAACAAAAACAAAAAAACCCTTTACCCAGTCTAAATAAAAATGAACCCCATTCCCTGCCAGTCGATCACTGCCTACAGTGATCAAAATACAGATCACAGAATTCTACTGTATTCTAATTTCTTTTAACCCCTGAGGATTAACTTTTATTTATTTTTTACCCATCAGGGGTACAATTTAATTAATTTAAATATTATATATTTTGCTATCTGGAGTGGGTGGGAGTTATGGGAAAGGGGGGAATTTACTGTTAGTGCTGCTTACTGCTAGTTAGGGGTTAACGGTAAAAGAAAAGTTTAGAAAAAAATTAAGTGTAAAAAAAGTTAGGAAAGTGTAAAACATTTAATAAGTAAAAAAAAGTTTAAAAACGGATTTTACAAAGTAAAAAATACATTAAAAAAATGCTCATTACCACTACACTTGGTACAAGCTAGCGGAAAAATTATCCCACGCTAAGGTTCAAAATATGCCTTTTGAATTACCCTGGGATGTGTTCTTTAAGAAATGGTATGCCTTTATGGTGTAGTTGTAATATGTAGCCTACTCAAGTGCTCCAAATTGGGACACGGACGCATCAAAACCCTTGAAAATTCACACTTAAAAACCTTAACTTGTCACGTCTCTTTTACAGCAGTGTAGCTTCACAAAATAGTGTCTAGGTCATACATTGGGCATATTGTTTTACTCAGAAGACTTAGCTGAGCATAATTTGGGGGGTTTGAGCTTAGTGGCACATATGAAATGTACAAAATGCCCAGCAAAAATGTAATCCGAATGGGGAAAAAATGCCCCAAATTATTTTTTACCACATACCTTGTGGTGAAAAAATGGGGGCATGTTAACCCCTTAAGGACTGGACTGTTTTTGCGATGTTGTACATTTGCGACCAGGCATATTTTTACACTTTTGTGGTGTTTGTGTTTGGCTGTAATTTTCTGCTTTCTCATTTACTGTTCCCATACAAATTATATATTGTTTTTTCAGGACAAAAGGGGCTTTCTTTACATACCATTATTTATATAATCTCATGTATTTTAATTTAAAAAAAAATACAAAAATCTGATGAAAAATTGAAAAAAATACATGTTTTTTGACTTTTACTTGAAAATCTTTTACTCATCTACAAAAGCGAATGAAAAAAACTGCTAAATAGATTCAAAATTTTGTCCTGAGTTTAAAAATACCTAGTGTTTACGTGCTTTTTTGCTTTTTTTTGCATGTTATAGGGCTATAGGTACAAGTAGGATATTGCGGTTTCAAAACATACATTTTTAAAATTTATTAATAGTGACATTGTAACACTATTATCTGTCATAAATCTCTGAATAACACCCCACATGTACATATTTTTTTTAAAGTAGACAACCCAGGGTATTCAATATGGGGTATGTCCAGTCTTTTTAGTAGCCACTTAGTCGAAAACACTGGCCAAAGTAAGCATTCATATTTGTTTGTGTGTGAAAAAAGTAAAAAAAACTAAATTGAACGCTAATTTTGGCCAGTGTTTGTGACCAAGTGGTTACTAAAAAAGACTTGACATACCCCATTTGCAATACCTTGGGTTGTCTTCTTTTGCAAATGGTATGCCATCATGGGGTAATTCTCATTCCTGGGCTACCATACGCTCTCAAAGGCAACGTAACCAACCTGGCCATTTTCAATGTAAAAATATTTGACCCATATATTTGACCTTGTAACTTTCAAAAATGCTATAAAACCTGTAAATGGGGGGTACTGTTTTACTCGGGAGACATCGCTGAACACAAATATTAGTGTTTAAAAACTGGAAAACGTATCACAACAATTATATCATCAGTAAAAGTGCTGTTTGTGTGTGAAAAAATGCAAAAAAAGTAACTTTCACTGACAATATCATCACTGTGATATGTTTTACTGTTTTGAATCACTAATATTTGTGTTCAGCGAAGTCTCCCGAGTAAAACAGTACCCCCCATGTACAGGTTTTAGGGTGTCATAGAACGTTACAGGGTAAAATACATTGCTAGCAAATTAAATTCTCTGGAATTTCGGCCTGGGTTGGCAGGCAGGTCCCTCAAATTGCAATCAATAAAATTACTGAATTATGTAAAAATATTACATAAATACGCACGTAGAATTTAAATATACATGCATATTTATATATTTGAAGTCTACGTGTATATTTATATAATTATTTATGTAATTTTGTATATGGACGTATGTATATTTCTTATTATTTTTATTTATTTTTATATACATAGATATATATACAAATTCATTCTAAGTGTATTTTGATATAAATATATATATATATATATATATATATATATATATATATATATATTAATTTTAAAATAGTTAGAATAAAATTTCATATAGCTATATAATTTTTTTGAAATTTTTTATTATTTAAAAAAAAATATTTAATTTAAATTACTTATTTATATTTTATAATAAAATATATACAATATATATAGTTATTATATATATTATATATATATATATACGTGTGTAATTTAATTATAAGTGTATTTTTATATTAATATAAGTACATATTAATATAAAAATACACTTAGTATGGCATTATATATATGATATATAGACATATTATATAGATATAATATATGTCTATATATCATATATACACATATATATAATTATTTTTATTTTTTTTATTAACACTAACTTTATTTTTTTAATTGATTTTACACTAGCAGGGAGACTGCCTGTCAGCACAGGCAGTCCCCCTGCAGGCAGACACATGGACACCTATTGTGACCATGTGATCGCTGTGTTAAGTGATCACATGGCCACAGGGGTCCTAATCTGCCGTGGGGAGACTGTCTGGGCTGCAGGCAGTCTCCCCACAACCGGAGCCACGCTGATCGCCGCCGGGGGAACGACGGCGATCAGGTAAGTAGCTCTGACCGTTTGGACGGTTCAGGACCGTCATCGGTCCTCAAGGCAAAAATGCCGATGACGGTCCTGAACCGTCCTCGGTCCTTAAGGGGTTAAGGCACAATATGTGTTTGTTTGTTTTTTTGAACAGTCAAACTGTTATAATACCCCAAATTGAAGCATAGGCTTATTAAATCCGCCTCTCAAAATTCTACTGTAAATGTTGAAACGGACAGATCTCCTATATGGCACTGTAGCTTCACAAAATAGTGCCAAAGACATACAATGGGGGTATCGTTGTACTCAGCAGAAGTAACTGAACACAAAATAAAACTTTGTACAGGAATAGCACACACCAACTTTACAAAATACACATTAGAAGTTCTTTGTTATAAGTTTGTGTGCCAAAACCCCCCAAAAACTAAATTTTACTCCAATATTTAGCAGATATTGGTGGCGAAATGGCTACGTAGAACGTGTCAAAACAACCTTAGGACAATAGCCTGTGATGTCTACTTTATATAAATATATACTTTTGTGTGGCAATTTTGTTTTCTTTTATGGCTTTTAAGCTTACAAGACAAACATACCAAATTCTAAAATCGCTCTACTAAAATCGCTTTGTGACCTGTAACTACCAACAAAAAACTTAAAATCCCAGACACATTATATATTCTGTAAATCAGAACATCTAAATGAATTTATTTTTAATTCCTTTTTTAACCTACACTAATTAGGCACACATTATTATTGCAGAAACTGTACAAAAACCACAACATTTTTATATATGTATATATAAATGTGTGTATATATATATATATATGTGTATATATATATGTGTATATATATATATATGTATATGTGTTACATCAAATTAAATCCCTTTCTGTCCTTTAAAAAACAGTATAGAATATGTGTCGGTGCAATAAACGAGAGAGATGCAAATTGCAGTTGAACGCATACAGCAAGAAAATGCAAAAATTGCTTGTCATTAAGCGTAAGACAAGCTTCTGAAGCTGTGTCCTTAAGGGGTTAAATCACATTGTTTTTGCATAAACAAAGTGATTTAACTCCTAAATGGCTGAAAAAATTGAGCAGTGAGACTTGCAGGGTCATGATCTATACACCAAAACTGCTCCATTAAGCTAAAGTTGTATTGGTGACTAATTATTTTTCTACAATTGAGATAATAATTGTGGTTTACTTACTTTACAGATCACATGGTATTTTATTTTGTTCACATCACGCAAGTGGTTTTTTTCAAAGATGGCTACTGACAAGAATATACATCGTTGGCATCTTGATATGTTGTTAAAAAATACAATTACAGGTGTAAAAGTTGGTGGTTGCGCAGCTGTCACTATCGTAGGCAAAAGGGGAAGTGCATCTCAGAAAATGTCCTGGTTACTACTAGAATAATCAGCTGTCATTTTCTGAGCAAAGCTTTTGTGATGTACAATTTGAGGAAAAACTGTAATCCTATTCTGTCTCACTACATATTTGCATATTCTATATTTCCTATTCATATATCTCTAAATGTGCCTTTACTCATACAGACATTGCAGCTGTTATTGACAGAACACTCAGAGCACCATAACCACTACAGTTTTCTGTAATGGTTATGGTGCCAGGAGTGCCCATTCACCATCTCTACTTCTAACTTCTTCCATTAGTGCTTATTATTGCTTTATGTGTGTTGTGCTAAAGTTTTTCTAGTTTAATTTGTTTCAGATTAATTGGTTTGGAGATAATATAATTTCTTTTTCCATGTTGGCCAGGTTCATGTGTGCACAACTGAATAATCCTGTGCTGGAGAGCATTAGCATCATTGACACCCCTGGAATCCTTTCTGGTGAAAAGCAGAGAATTAGCAGAGGTCAGTGTCCATTAAATTACAGCCTGCTTCTATGGATATTAAAGGAACATCCTGGGCGCCACAACTACTTCATACAAATAAAGTTGTTTTATTTGCTGGCGGTCCCTGGTGCTGGTCCATCTTTAGGGGTTAAACTGTTCTCAAATGGTTTACCCCAAAGTATGTGTTGCAGCATCCACGAACAGTGCCGCTGATTGGCTGAGAGTGATCAGCTGACTCTCATCCAAATAGTGACTCTCAATTCATAAAACTGGCTTGAGAAAAGTACATTCCCTTCCAAGACCGTTTTATGACTGGGTAGTTAATGGTTGTCTGAGACGTCAACTGACCGCTCTAAGCCAATCAGCGATGCCACTACCCGATGCTGCAAAGATCCTTCTGTTTATTTGATTTTGAGGACATGGAAGGGCAGAGGGATCCAGTGATGGAACACAGTCTTTGGGGGTAAACCATTCGAGAACAGTTTAACTCAGAATGATAAGCCGGGGACCTCCATTTCAATGAAGTTGTTGTGCTCAAACTTGAAAGCTTTTAAATCAATTCTTGTGGAGAAAAGGGTTTACCATTAAATGGAGTGTGCTGCCCACCAACATCATGTGTACACTTTGCCTTTTACAGTACATTGAGAATACCAATTTGCATAATTTGTTCACTGTTCATTTTCACTTACGCACAAAGTAAAAGTTCATACAAATATTAATGCAGTGTGTTATCTCCACTTTGTTAAAGGTTATCAAATTCTCACTTCTTGTTTTAGTTCATTGCATTTGATGAAGATTAGTGTATTTTATTAATTTATTAAATGTTTGGCTTTTTTTTTTTTTTCTTAAAGAAAAGTTCACATTTTTTTTTAATTTGGCTGAGCAGCCATCTTGGTTTAGATTCTGTTATCCACCCAATTGCTACTACTTTAGGTTCATACAGGAAAATCACAGCTTTCAGGCAGGCCTCACTGTTCGGGTGCTTCTGGACCCTGTGTAATCTGAGCACTTTCAGTTTCTGTGCAGTGCTGTTATCTCTGTCTCTGCTGCTGTCACTTCTGAAAATATATAACCTTTACTTGCTGTATGAGCTGAGGAGGAAAGTGACACGTGCATAGCACTGTCTAAGGACTGTGACGTTGTTACAATGAAAATAAATGTCACCACGCCGCTGCCCAGACAGGCTCACTACCCCACCCGCTACCCAAACTGCGGAAAACTAGTTATAATCAGCATGTCACTCTATTGGCGCAGACCTTAACTTATTAAATAAACCATACCTGTCTGCTTACTAAACATTTTACTCTAGCCAGCAGGGGGGGTCCCAGAGGCAGCTAGACGATGACACCACCATGAGACAACCCCAGTAAACCTAGCCAACCTGGCTGGCAATGGGACCACAGACTCCTGCATAACTTAAAGTCTCTTTCTGTTACACCCATACCGGGCCAGTAAATCACCACACCGGGATAACCCGGCCACCGATGTCCGCCACCTAAACAATACTTCCCACGCTATCCAAGGTGGGTTCTTAAGACGCCTAGGCAGAGAACGTGGTAACACTGAACCCACACATGACCTACGCAGCCTGAGATACTGCACTGGAGAGGGGCCGGACAACCTTACCAAACCTAGATTAAGTCACCACCCCCAGAAACGCTCATGGCGTACTTACTTAGCAACTAACTTGCAGAAAGCCGTTCCCAATTAGTATACCATTCTACCACCTCTGTTACAACCACACACAACCTTATTTTAATAAAATACGTCAGGAAGACCCAGTGACACCTATCCAGCTGACTACTCATGAGATCACAATAGCGGACTGGCCGAGCTCACCGTGTTACTTTGGATTTACCTTCTAACTTACTTCCTTTTTCCTTTTTATTTCTGTAAAAACCTTTGTTATACCAGCCTATCCTTTGTACAAACCACTCACACTGCATGCTCCTTGCACGTTGATGATATGTGGCCCAACAGGGTATTTCCAAGTGCAGATACTGTCTTTATCGAGATATGATGTACATTTTCAATGCTGTGTGAACCAAAATAAAGCATTAAAAAGAAAAGAAATGTCAACACACTAACTCACTGTAAAATGATACCTTTTTTAATTGGAAAGCAATTGATTGTGCTTCACCCTCGGTTTATTTGTTTGTATAAACATGATTGATGATAAAAACTTTTTAGCTGCTTGTAATAGGTTGAATCTAGCACTTTAGATCCCGAGACCGCAGGATCCTCAATAGACACAGCCAATTCCCTGCAGTTGTCACTGATCACAGCTGCAGGGATTGAAGATTGTGTCAAAAAAAGTAATTCGGAGGAGAAATGCAGAGACAAAGTAGTCCATACTACTTCTGTATATCTCTAGACTGGGTTGGAATTTCAGTGAAATTCCAACATTGTTATGAGTATTTCATATAGATGCTATCTTTATGAAATACTCATTTTTCAGTTGGGAAGGATGACCGTGTTGCTTTAATAATACCCCACTAGTATTTTCCGTGGTTATTGGGCTGGGTCTGAGGAAGATCTATATATTATTACCTAAATTGTCCCCTAATACATTGAATACATCATGTATCCAATGTAATGTTTTTGATAAATACCCAACTTGGCTCCGATCCAACGCCGCCTCATCTTCATGGGTGTTATTCTAATTCTTCTTCCCTCCTGTCTAAAGCAGTGCAAATCTAACACACTGGCCTTCATGCCATACTTCCTAGTCATGCACTGTGGTAACTATGCTTTGGAGAGCAGAAAGGGCACCTGTGGGTGGTCTCATGAGCTTTGGGTGCTGGTATAAAGAAGTAGTCCCCCAAGTTTCCAAAACTTAAGCATAATCACACAAAAAACATATTGCTACCACACACACACAAAAGATAATGAATTGGGTAATTAGTAGTGCATATTAATTTATTGTTGACCTAGAAAAAGAGAAAAAAGTATTCAACATCACATTTATTAATCGACGATCCCTTAACTGTTAAAGGGACACTATAGTCACTAGAACAACTAAAGCTTAATGTAATTGTTCTGGTGAGTATAAACTTTGCCTTTAGGCATTTTCATGAAAGCACTGCCTTTTCAGAGAAAAGATAGCGTTTACATTGCCCCTGGGGACACCTCCAAGTGGCCACTCCTCAGATGGCCACTGGAGGTGCTACCTGGCTCAGTGCGGCATAGTAGGCAGCACTGCCGTTCAGCGTCTCCATGCTCTGCATGGGGATGCTCAATTTTCCTCATAAAGATGCATTGATTTAATGCATCTCTATGAAGAAGTGCTGATTGGCAAAAAGGGCGCTTGGCCCTGCCCCATCCCGCCTTCTTGGTGATTTTAGCCAATCCAATGCTTTCCTGTAGGATTAGCTAAAAATCAACAATTCTGGTGGTGTCATCAAGGGGGCGGGGCCAGCGCCGGCGGTCCCGCATATCGCTGGAAATAAGGTGAGGTGTTTTTTTTTTCATTTTCTGAGGGGGGGGAGGGGTGGGTTTAACACTATAGGGTCAGTAATACTTGTTTGTGTTCCTGACCCTATAGTGTTCCTTTAAATAACTGATATCTAAAGACTACTGGAGATTAGCTGGAGATCTCAAGCTGGCAGATCTTGTGTAAATAGCTCAGTAACTTATTAAGTTACAGTGCTATTTGCACTCTAACAGTTCTGCTGTTGCACACTGTCAAGGTGAAGATATTTTTACCCAATCCCTGTTAAAACAGCAGGGAGGAGAAAGAGCCCTTCTAAGCACTTGACACTCACCATGCTGGCCCTTGAATTACATTTTGGTCATTATGTGGGCATTGAGACTAACACTAAAGGGGTTAAGCCTTTTTCATGCTTGTAGCTAGTAGCTTATTCATGGTTTCTGGCTTATTTGCATTTTTAAACCGCATTTCTTGATCTAAAAGGGGTAATTGATACATTAATCTTTTGCACACAGTGCCTAGTGGTTATCCTCACTTAAAAGAAACTTACATGAGGCCAAAGCAATGGTGTGGGTCCTGCTGGGTACTATATTTATTTATTTATTTATTTATAAAATATTTTACCAGGATGGATACATTGAGATTTCTCTCATTTTCAAGTATGTCCTGGGTCTTTGTCCACAAAACATTGCATTGTTACAATTGGATACAATACTACAAAAATACAATATACAGCAGGGGTAGGCAACCTACGGCACTAGTGCCATGCACGGCACTCAAGGCTATCAGGAGTCTCAGTGAAACTTCAGATATCTGCTAATACGAAAAGGTGGTGAAGGAAAATCCTCAATTTATACATTGCAGAACGTAGAGGAAGTGATCTCAGATCAGTTCCTTCCAGCACTTGTGAATAGGAATCCACACTGTAGTAGAGCAGCCTGCAGCTACTATTGCATCTCCTGTCCTTGACCTGTACCTGGCCAGCCTGGTCCCCAGGGAAGCCACCCACACTGCTAGATATACACAGACCTGCAGAATAAGCCTCCCCTCATACAAATAATACGAACAGCCCACACACAAACATACACATAATCCCCACAAACGCAACACCACTAACAATCCACATACATGCACACAATCCCACATGAAGCCTCACACATGCAATACCCCAAACAGCCCACACACTACCAAACACACAATGTGACATATCCATCCACACACAATTCCACAAGCAGCCCTCATACACAGCCCACATTCATGTGTATACAATATAATAGCTGATATACGCACAAATACAACGATACAAAGCAATTACAGTAAAAATAACACAAGCAGCATACAGACCTCAATTTAAAAAAATAGGATCGGCACGCTACGGGACATCACAATCCTATATCGGCACAGTGCTGCTAAAAGGTTGCCTACCCCTGATATACAGTGTGTGTGTGTATGTATGTATGTATGTATATATAATATATATATATATCTCATGTTATAAATATATTCAACCATGACAGGTGCTTTCTGTGCTGAGCTATATTGCCATAGATCTCTTAAAAGATTTCAGATTGAATGAAGATTTGACTGTGTCCCTGAGGTTATTCCATAATTGCGGTGCTCTGTAGGAAAAGGAGGATCGAGCCACTTTATATTTGTATTGCGGTATGCTAAATATCGTGCTAGTACTGGATCGGAGGTTATAGGAGGTGGGAACAGCTGGGGGATGGGGGGGGGAGGGTCTGGCTTTCTACTTAGGTAGGGTGGGAGCTTCCCAGAAATGCTCTAATGCAGACTGGAAAGACTGGAAAGATGAAGAGAGTGTAGGGATTCCAGCGGCAGTCAGTTTAGCTGTTTTAACCTGTCAAAGTGGTGGGTAAAGTAATTACATTCTAGTACAAAGCGGAAGAACAAATTATATAACTTATTAAGGTGGGTTTGCGGTGCGGGTGCATACACTTAATCTCCATAATCAATGACCGGCATTAGCATCTGTTTCCTTACTGTAGGGCTTAGGAAGTATTTGTTTCTGTACAGGGCATCTAGTTTTGGGTAAAGTTTTGAAGAGATATTTTCAATGTGAAGGCAAAAAGATAGATTGGCGTTTAGCAACATACCTAGATATTTAAAAGCGCAGACTGCTGTCAATGTGCTATTTGAATTTGTTCTGATACACAATTGTTGATTTTGTAGTTTACGTAATTTAGGTACAGTTCCAAAGATCATTGTAACGGTTTTGTCAGTGTTTAGGCAGTTTGTTATCCGCTATCAACCTTTCTACCTGTATGAATTGGTTTTGGAGCACAGCCTCAAGCTGCGGTAGCTTGGGTTTACTAGCGTAGATTACAGTGTTGTCTGCATCCATGTGTACAGTTGAGGATTTGCAGATCATTTATAAATAATGTGAATAGCAGGGGAGTGATTATGGAGCCTTGGGGAACATCACACGTGACTGGAAAAGGGAGGGAGCGCTATCAGAAATGGCCACATATTGCAATCGGTCTGAAACATACGATCGAAACCAGGTTAGCGGACGATCACCAATGCCTGAGTTTTTAAGTTTTTTGCAAAAGAATGCCATGGTCTTCTGTGTCAAGAAAAATAGCTCTAGTTAAGTCTCCTTGTTCCATGCCAATTTGGATGTCATGGCAAACTTTTAAGAGGGCAGTGGAAGTTGAGTGATTTAGACAAAAGCCTGATTGATCAGGGGTCAGATAATTTGATAGTTGATAATATTCACATAGTTGCGTGTGGACGCATTTTCCCAAGAATTTACAGGGAGCAATGATATCGGGTGATAGATACCAAAGTATTGTCACTACTTTTATAGATAGGTACAACTTTTGCAGTCTTCCGAAGTTTGGGTATGTATCCTGACACCAGGGATTCATTGATAAGGGTAGTAACAGGTTTAGCAATTGCTGGCGCACTGAGCTTCAGCAACGTTGCTGGGATTTGATCTGGTCCACACGAGTTTTTTACTTTTTTAAATTATTAAGATGTTTATTAACGACCCTAACAGGGGGTCTAAAATTGAGTTACTCTTAATGAGGATTTTGAAGATTTGGCAGGGCCTGATCTTTATTTGCATTCTGAAAATGAGTGTCATTTGTTATCTTGGCAACCAGAGTGGTAGCACATCCAACAAAATATTAACCCTTTCCACTCGGATAAAATCTCAGTGTCGTTCACCAAATTTGCCAAATTTATTTATAGAAATCACTTCGTGGGTGCGTTTATTTTTTTTCAAGTCGCCTTTATCCGATAACGTGAGCCGTACAATCGTCAAACTTGTAGGCTACTCCTATGTGCCACCAGGTGAGACATATGATCCGAATGAGAAAATTAAAATGTCCCACCCTGTGGGACAGTCGAGGGGAAAGGATTAAAGGAATTTGCTACATATAGGGGGTGTTGCGGTGTTTGGTTGTCCATTTTGACAGTGGAGAGTTGGGAGTGGATTGTGGGGGTTTGTATGCTATTTATGATTTTCCAGAAGTTTCTTGGGTTTGATAGGTTACAATCCAGAAATAAGGTGCACGCACCTTATTTCTGGATTGTATACTTAGTGGTGTTTTGCGCTATTTCTCACTTTAAGGTGCAGCTTCATAATTAAGAACATTGCCTTGCTTGTTAAAGAAAAATTTTGTTCACTATCACTGTAATTGCATAGTGCCTTCCTTTTGCTTGTATATAATTTTTTATATTGGGTTTGATAGGTTGTTGTTCAAATTTTCACTGAAATATTGGGCCTTTGACATTTTTTTTTTATTTTTGTGCATGCATTTCGCCAATGTCTGTAATTACATTGATCGTTAATGGAGCCAGTACGCTTGAACTTTGACCACAGTGAATCTATAAACTAGTACATTTGAATGAGGTCAGCTTTAACCCAGGGCAGGTGTGTCCCTTTTAGTTGCACTTTAAGCAGAGGGGCATGCAGATTCCAAACAAGCAAGAGCTCAGACTGAAAAAATGCAATTTCAGAGTCTAGATCTGGTATTAGAAAAAATCTGTGCCATGGTATGTTCTTGAGATCATTTCAAAAAGGATTCAAGATTACTGTGACGGACCGCTGGCACTCCGACTGAGTTCCTCCGCCAATCGATGCTCCTAGTGCTTGCTGAGGACTCCAAGCACTCCAACTGACACCATCAGCACTGTAGACCCCACTTCCAGCGATGCAGCTGCGCTGGGGTCTCGCTGTCTTCACCCACCCTGGACCCCAAGGCCAGGATCCAGCTTCCAGTGGGTTAACCTCTCTTTCCCCAGAGAACAGGAACAAGTTCTTAGCAGAACTTAGTGATCATACCCTGGGGAGTATAGTGATTATAGCAATCCCCGGAGTGTATTTCTCCAATCCCCCAAACATGAGCCAATGCTTCAAGAAAGGTACAAGATGATATGGTTTTAATACCCACACACTGGCTTTTATGCAAGTCCCCATGCAAGGGGACATCCCACAGGGTGGGACACAGTATAACCAATCACAGACAATACAAACAAAACACTCCCACAGTGACATCACAATCCCTCCTCTCTATCTTGGAGATAATTGGGAAGTAATCAAATTATCTCCCAGGACAGAGGCAAGACTCCATTAACCACATGGTTACAAAAAGACATAAAATTACACAATGTTACAATTACTACATAAAACATATACATGCAACATATCCCCAGATAGCTTAGATCTGAGTGCACATTATTATTGAATGGCGCTCAGATCACATACATACAATTCAATTGCCATGGAGCCAAAGTCTTTTCCATAGTCTTTCGTTCCATGAATTGGCTCCATGGCATAGCTATCTGGTGTAGCACTACTCACATACTGGAAGTCCCGAACAACCCGGCAGAAATACCCAAATAAACCTTATTGCAGGGTAAAATACAGCTATTAGCACAGGGGCCATAGTCGGAAGGCAGGAGGCTAGCCAGTAGTCCCCTCCAGGCACAAGTGGCGAAGGGCACTTCGTCACAATTACATTTTTTGAAAGACCTGGTGATTAAAATCTTGAGAGAGGATTTAGTGGCCTTTATTTTGCGTATGCAGTACACTAGACAGTGGTCATTGAAACTTTAGTTCTCTGTCTCTGTAGTTGGGTCCAGTCTGATATGATGTAACTTCATGGTATGGCACAAAGTAACTGAAACTTGGAATCTTTGGTTTTGGTTAAAAAAAGACGGTCATGGTCCTTTATAGACAAATGCATGGCAGGCAATATTTTGGTAGACACTACCATAGAGATCAGCATCGAGAGAGGATGCCCAAGTTAACATTACTGTAGGTAAGTTGAGTGTCTAGATATTTTCTTAAGGAGAGCAACATCTTCATATCTTTCTAGATCAGTGGTGACCAATGGCAGATTCCATAATATTATTGATTTCCAATTTTAAGGTCTTTGTGTGATTGTGACTGTGTATGTTATGGTTTGCTTCATGGGAAGTAAAATCATCTCTGTAGTTGACAATTATGGAAAAAATGGGTACGGTCCAATTATTAAAGTGGCAGTCTAAGCATCGTATAGTTTTTATGGTGCCTGGAATCCCATGGCACCATCAGACTTTTAAGATTCAATGGGTGTGACAGGCTTGACACTTACCTGGGTCCCCCAGGTGCATGCGTGCAGTCTGGCTCTTCACAGTTCTAGCAAAAGCGAACTCTCCTCTTTTACATTAGAAGTATTGATTTTTGTCCACGTATGTATAGAATTCATTGGCCGAGAGCATAAGCTGTCACTCCTGAAAGATGGATGTGATATGGTGTAGTGGCTATAGAGGAAGGTACTGAGGAATGCCTTTTTTGTAGGTGAATTTTCAGGTGTTGTTTCATATGCATTTACAGTGTAGTTTGGCTGCTGGTGTATTGCCAAAATATATTTTCCACTGACTTCTAAAGTTCTTGATCACTTGTTCCTGTATTTGTTTCTTTCTTCCTTGCTCGCTCAGCAATTCCTTTATTTCGGAAGTAGTGTCCCTGGGAAGATAAGGCTCCAGCAACCTGTATCCAATGGACAGGAAGTTGCTAAACAAAGCTGCAGTCTCTCAGGGATGGTGTGGGGGTTAATTCTTTCAGAGATTCCTTTCTTTCTAGCAGAGTCTGCATACCCAAGAATGCTATCCTTTGCTCTGAC
Organism: Pelobates cultripes; assembly: GCA_933207985.1. Lineage (NCBI taxonomy): Eukaryota > Metazoa > Chordata > Amphibia > Anura > Pelobatidae > Pelobates > Pelobates cultripes. The sequence goes on from OW240923.1 coordinate 73,975,913, forward strand.
CCTTCCCTGAAACCCATGTTTCATATTTAGTTACTGTGGAAATATTTGTTCATATTGATGCAATGCATCTCTATGAGGAGATGCTGATTGGCCAGGGCTGTGTTTGTATTGTGCTGGCTCTGCCCCTAATCTGCCTAATTGACAGATCCCATGTTTTCCTATAGAAAACATTGTGATTGGCTCAGAACAACACTTCTGTTGATGTCAGTAGACAGCAGGTAGTTTAGGGGCAGAGGCAGCAGCTGCAGACTTGAATACAAGTAAGATTTTACTATATTTAGGGGAGCTAGATGGTGGTTTTAACCCTAGGGTCAGGAATACATGTAGTGTTCCTTTAACAAAGCACCACTAAAATAGATTTTAATCAGTTTAGTAGATATTGGGGATTGGCAGATTATCAATTTGGTTGATATTCGGCATTTTGGGAAGTATCGGTATCGGCTTAAATGATACTGATATTTGCCGATACCAGGGGGAGGGGACAGTCCGCCTTGGGTGCCCTTCACATTGTGGATGGTGCGGCTCGGACCCAGCACATGCTCTCTTCTCTTTCTGACAGATCCTCTCTCTAACTCTCGCTCATCAAATTGTTGCAGAGAGTTACTGCAGCAATGCTCTGCGCTACATACTAGGTTCGCAAGTGTTGGCAAGAGAGCGTGTGCTGTCACTGCCCACCCCCTCTACAATATGACTTGCATTTAGGGCGAGCCACCCAATTCACCCCCTCCTCCTTGGAGCGGACCTGCCAACTTTACATCAATAAAACATTGCTACCCCTCACTGTACCACCTGGCGGCCAGCGCACACGCAACCACTGATCCACCAGGGAGTGTAATGGCCACAGGTAAAAGGTAGGGAGGGGAGAAGAATACCGGTTATCGGACAAAAGAAAACATGCATAGTGTGTTGTTTTTTTTTTGTTTTGTTTTTAAAGGTTTGATTCTTAAAGCAACTATGGTCCCCTCTCCCTCCCCCTCTTCACAAAAGAATAACAAAAGAGAACGGTCTATGAAGGGTTTCGAGGGATCCAATGTAGACATCAGCAAGGGACAGATACAGGCAAGTATAAACTACCATCCAATGCACCCCTGGGCTATCACACTGCAAGTAGAGCAGTCACCATCTGAGGTCCTTGTAAAATCTGCAAATACCCCAGGAAGTGACAGCCGCTTTAACAGTAGAGCAGCACCATGGGACTTCTGTCACCATAACCACTACACAACGCCAGTTTTGGTGCTTAGAGTGCCTCATTTACAAAGTATCATCTCTGATTTTTAAAATGCAACTTTCTCCTTGCATACAATGTGAGTCATTTGGCGTACAGTACATGAAGTTATTATCAGTCATTTTAGGATTGAATCTGAGAACACCTGGTAAATTATCTAACTGCAAAATCAAAATAATAACAACAACAATGTCTTTACACAGGAAAGGTACATTCAGATTACTCTGGTTTTCAAGTACATCCTGGGGATGTTACCTTAGCCCAACATCCAGGGGTTGTTACTATTACTCAATTTAATGGTACTTATGTTTTGCATGTTCTCCTTACCTTTGCCAGGCAGTTTAAAGCTTCATTAAAGTGTTTTGTAACTGTGTGCAGTGTTCCCCCTTACAGTAGAAGTGCAAATGCACTGGTAGTTGAGTATTACTTTCAGCCAAAGTACTTGAAATTGTTCTTAGTGAAGAATCGGTAATGTAAACATTTTAGAGCATCTAATCTGCAAGAGGATAAAGGTTGTGTTGAGGTCATTGTGGCTGTATGTCATTTAACAGCCACTGCTTTAAAATAAAATAAAGGATTTCCTTCATGAAGAAATGATCTGGTATTTATTAAATACCATAGTAATAACTACATCAAGGGGATATGCTGATGTTATCTCTGAAGCACACAATATTTCTCTATTGTTCATCAGGTAATAGAAGCCTCAGCAAGCTAGAAATAAGATGTCAGTGATAACAGTTTTATTACTGAGATTGACTGCATTGTGATTGAACAGGAAACAGTGGGGGCAGAATGCTATTGTGTTTTGTGTATGCTGAGATCCCTAAGTAAAAGTCCTGCTTTTTCCACATTACTGAACAGAATAGGATACGTAGCAGGGAGGAGGTTTATGTAATGCTAAAGGTATGAGGGGGAGAGGTTCATTTTTTTTTTCCTTCCTCTTAGGAGCCAGTTTGTTTAAAGGAATGTTATGTTCCCCTTGATAACCTCTGTTTTCAACCCACACTTTATTAACTTTGTGTATCATGTAATTCAAAAATCATTTTGATTAAGACCATAGATCAGGGGTTCTCATCCCAGTCCTCAAGGACCACCGAACTGTCCAGGATTTAGGGATTACCCTGCTGTGTCTAATGTGTTTTTAGGGGGATCTGCGGGGGAGGGGGAAGCAATAGTGCCAGAAAAACAAGTTTGTTTTCCTGGCTCCTGTAAAAGACCTTTTCTAGGTTAAACACACTGGCTGTCTTCTTGACGACTACTAGAGGAGCTTCTTCTACGAAGGCTGAATGAAACTGTTATGTGACTAAATGCAGCTCAGAGGAAAACCAATAAATTTAATGTTTTTTTATGAAAAGCATTCGATTGGATGCATGTGCTGTGCATGCATGGAGCATCGGATTTGACCATCACCTAGAGAGCGATGCTTGCTGAAATATTAGCAGCAGGAAGAGAATCTTGTCGCTAAAGAAAAGTGTTAGTAACTCTATTTTTAATTTTAATTCTTTATCAATTTTTAATGGGGGGGTGGGGGGGTGGCGGCACACTCTAATCTAACTGTGGTCTAGTGCACTATAGCATTGGGAATACAGGTTTGTATTTTATGATGCCAGGGATCACAATTCCAAGAGTTTTGTTTTTAGTTATGTTGACTGTCATTCCTTATCTGATACCTGTGCGACACAAGCAGATTGAGCAGCACGTTATACAAATTAGTTAATTATATAGCGCCAACATATTCCGCAGTGCTGTACAATATTTAAATACAAACAATTTCAACAAAGCATGTTTGATATACAGGAACAGTAGGTGAAGAGGGCCCTGCCCAAATTAGTTTACAGTCAGTTTATTTTTGTAGTCCTTTAAACCTGCTGCTATTTGTGCATTTATCCATAGCAGGAATCCCCTTTAAATAGTATTCCTCATAAATAGCAGCTGGCTCAGCTCATGCCTTATATGGAAATATGTAGTTTATCCTCAACGTTGCATTCTTTTGGAAGAATCATGGAAAATCTGAAAATAGCCAGTTATCACTAAGGGGTATAAAATAATCTACATGTGGGATAGTCTGTTGTTTACAGGGGGAGATTCCCCTCATTAATGAAGTAGAGTTCCTTAGCGTGAACACTGCATTCCTGGCACTGTTCTGGTCCTGCCTGAAAGTTAATACAAAGTAATCTTACTTATGGTTGAGTAGAGATTTTTGGAATGTGTTTGTTAGGGTGGTTGTTTGTGTATGGTGCAGGATGGTAGTGACCTACATGACTGACACAATTTAACAATAAGTCAGCTTTGATCGAACGGTTAGTATTGACATTCCATATAAACTACATGGCACGTTTGTGTCATTGTTCCCTGTAGGGATTAGTTTCAAGAACACATAAATATACAAAACTTTCAGTGACAGACTTATCCAAAGGTCAGGAAAAATGATCATCCAGTATTAAAAATAACTGAGGCATGTGAAGAACAGCTCCCTTGTGTATACAAAATGCACGGTTATAAGGGGTTAGAAATCTATCCATCCAAAGTGACAAGATGTACGTTCTACATTAATGATAGTCTGTTCCAAAGGCAGATTGTTGGTTTATGAAGGTGCTTTTTTGATCTGAGACTGCTTGGATATGTCATACTGGGAATTTAATGCAAAATTATTTTATATTTTGTCTGTGTATGTGTTTATACCTCACACCTTAAATGATCAACTTAAATATCAGGGAGTAAATATATGGGAGTTTTAATATATATTCACTTACTTTATTTATTTTTTATCAAGTAACAAAACGCAAACTTAACATTTCTGTTTTGAACTTTTTTTTTACTTTAACCCATTTTGTAATCACTTTTGCACATTAGTGTGCATGTATGTTTGTTTGTCAGGGTTATTCACTAAAGTGTGAGTTCAAACTCAATTTCCAATTTGTTTAATGCAGCCAAACAATAAAAATTCTCTATCAGCATAGCTTTCAGTTTGGTTACTCTGACCTGAAATCTGAAATTCACCTTGAATTCTCACATCACTAAATAAGTGTGTGTATGTATTATGTTCAGCAAATAATAAAATATATACAAGCAAAGGAATGGCCTTTAAAGGACTTTTAGCAAAAATAATATAAATACAGTAAACCACTAAATTTATTAGGTTGATGATTCAATTAAAAACCCATACTGCCCTAGAACCCCAGACGTGAACACCACCTGCTGTGAAGAAACCTTTGTTTTACAGTGTTGGCCTGAGGTGATACTAAAAGAAAAGATAAAATAATCAAACAATGTTTGCAATTAGCCTGAAAGGTTGCTGACAATTCTGCTATAATAGGTGATCTGAGCAGTGGTTCTAGAGCAGGGGTAGGCAACCTTTTAGCAGCACTGTGCCGATATAGGATTGTGATGTCCCGTAGTGTGCCGGTCCTATTTTTTTTTTAAATGGAGGTGTGTATGCTGCCTTATTCTGCTTGTATTATTTTTACTGTAATTGCTTTGTATCGTTGTATGTGTGCGTATATGAGCTATTATATTGTATATGGTCAGGAGTAGTTTGTGGTATCGTGTATGATACATATGAATGTGGGCTGTGTATGGGGACTGCTTGTGGAATTGTGTGTGGGTGAATATGTCACATTGTGTGTTTGGTAGTGTGTGGGGGCTGTTTGGGGTATTGCATGTGAGAGGCTGCATGTTGGTTTGTGTGCATGTATGTGGATTGTTACTGGTGTTGCGTTTGTGCGGATTGTGTGTATGTTTGTGTGTGGGCTGTCCGTATTATTTGTATGAGGGAAGGGTTATTCTGCATTTCTGTGTATATCTAGCAGTGTGGGTGGCTTCCCTGGGTTCCATTGGGGACCAGGCCAGCCAAGTACAGGTCAAGGACAGGAGCTGCAACAGCAACTGCGAGCTGCTCTACTACTGTGTGGATTCCCATTCACAAGTGCTAGAATGAAGTGCTCTGAGATCACTTCCTCTATGTGCTGCAATGCATAAATTGAGGATTGTCCTTCATCACCTCTTCGTATTAGCAGATATCTGAAGTTTGACTGGGACTCTTGATAGGACAGATCCTGTTTGGCTCTAGCAGCCTCGAGTGCCGTGCAAAGACACCTCGAGTGCCGTGCATGGCACCAGTGCCGTAGGTTGCCTACCCCTGTTCTAGAGCATAGTTTTGTGTTTGTTTCTGAATCAGAATCATGTTTGTTTATTTGTGCTTGCTAAAACTTTAGATGTTCTGAAGAAAATTGATTGTATACACAGAAATGGCAAACAATTCTAGTATTTTATTTTTTGCTAAAGCCTTTTGAGTGCTGTTTCTTCACATGCGTGTTTGTGTATGTGTGTGCATCTCTCTATATATAGCTAACCATCTATCTATATCGATCTCCATGTCCTGCACTCCGGAAGCCAAATAATTTCAATGCCCCGTCCTTATCAGCAAAAATAACAAAAAGGACAGCACTTTCAGTTATATATGCAAAACTTTTAAATATTAGAAAAACAATGTATAAACTTATACCTTGGACACACGCCAAACACCCCCCCCCCTGTGTTTGGCGTGTGCCCAAAAATGGACTTCTGTGTGCCTGCCTGAGCGGCGGCGTGCGTTCCAGCTTGTAGCCATAGCAACTAACAGGCTGGAATATGGTAAAAATATTAGAGGTTCGATTGTCTAGAGAAAAGAGTCTTGTGTCCAGAATATGTTAAAACAAAAAAAGCACTAGAGCTAGACGATGCAACCAAATGGATATATAATTTGTAACAATGCACTGTTACCAATGCAAAAGAGGCTATCTCTAGAATATTCACTATGTAGTAAAATGTATTTATATAGTAGTACTTACTACTGACATCCCAAGCCAATGCAAGCATGTATCTGAATATGAACAAGCCCCATTAATGTTCAAGACAATTACTCAATGCTGCTATTAAAGGATTACTATAGGCACCCACACCACTTCAGCTTCGTGGAGTGGTCTGGGTGCCAGGTCCCAGGAGTTTTAACCCTGCAGCTGAAAACATAGCAGTTTCAGAGAAACTGCTATGTTTCACTGAGGGTTAATCCAGCCTCTAGTGGCTGTCTCACTGACAGCCGCTAGAGGCACTTGCGCGATTCTCATTGAAAATCACAGTGAGAAGACGCTGGATATCCATAGGAAAGCATTGAGTAATGCTTTCCTATGGGCGATTTGAATGCGCGCAGGGGGTGGAAAGTTCCCCAGCACAGAGGGAGCCCGACGCTGGACAAAGGTGACTGAACGGGGGTCCTGAGGGTGTGGGGGGGACCTAATGACCCTATAGTGCCAGGAAAACGAGTTTTTGACTTTTTTCTGACCTCCAGAACGGATTAATTGGTTTTCAATGCATTCAGGGCCAGCGTGTCCTAGAGGCCGATTAGGCGGCCACCTAGGGAGCTTTTTATGGGGGGCGCCGGGTCAAAATGTGTGCCGCATTTCATAGTACCGGGTGCTAGGGTGCACTTGCATAGCTGCAAACTAGTGCCCGGTGCCATCAACCTAAGCCCACAAAGATCAGAGAGCCACCTGCCCCCCTCCCCCCAACACACCTCTCACCGCACGGGCGCATCTTGTGATCGTTCCCACCCCTTCTCTTGTACTCTGGGTCAAGTGGGCGGGAGGATAGAGAGAGGCGGAGCCGAGAGGGAGTCAAGGAAGCCAGAAGCAAGCTAAAATTAAATGAGGGCAAGAGGGGGACTTAATAGTGTGTGTATTTTTTAAACAATGTGTATGTATGTCTGGATTAGTGTGTGTGTGTCTTCTTGGGTCAATACTTTTGAAAGAACACTATAGTGTTAAGAATATAAACCTGTATTCCAAACACTATAGTGTCTCTACATAAATTTAAGCCCCCCACAACGCTGACCTACTGTATGGTTATCTATGTTATGCTTTCTCTTGTGCCAATATGTGCTGTTGGGGACACTGCACGCGGGCTAATGTTATAAGTCCCTGCACGACAACAACAATTGAGGCAGACCTGCGAGTCCCGCACTTCACTGTGATATGCGAATCTCTTTAGAAAGTTAATGAATGGACTCTCCTTTCTAAATAAAAAGATATTAAACAAAAAAAATGTAAGCCTCCCCCTCCCCCCGCACTGATTGCCTTCATACGTCGCTCAATGTCACTGATGGGGCAACGCTTTGTGCCAGATGTTGGTCCTACTAGTTAATGGAGGTACATGGTTATAAAAGAAAAAAACAGTGTAATGTACACTATTATAGTGGAGAGTCATACTAAAAGCTTTCAAAGAAGGCTATTAAGTTGACAATAGTGCCGATGTTTAGTTAAAGGTCTTTGTGGTCTGCAAGATTTTCTATATATGTAATATAAAACGTGTTGGACAATAATGGCTACAATGCTGTGCCGATCAAATTATTTTGTTGCAGCAACCATATATTAGAATATACTCTCTGCTTCCTAGCAACCAACATTAGATTGCAAGCATACAGGTTTGTGCATCAAATGTTACCTTCGGAACAAGGAAGAGCTAAACATGTTAAAGCAATTGAATGGCATTGTTAGTGGCATGTCAAAAGAAAAGAAAAGAGTAACAGACCTGGACCTCCACCGCTTTTTAATTCATCATCAAAGATTGAGCCTCAATCAAGCGCAACAAGTTGAAGTGCAGCTCCCTTTTGCTATACTCCTATTAACCCAGCAGGTGTCGCCTTCCTGCCAGCTGCATGTGGCACGTAAGCTTGCAATATGTAGACTCCCAATACGACGAATCAAGTTTTTCCTATTTGTCACATGTGTAATACTTATTCATTCAATGTATACAGTTCTTTAATTCCCGCATTTGAGTATGCCCCTCTTCATGTTTGCCTAAACCTGTTTATGGTGTATTATTAGAATTGTACAATTCTGCAGAATATGTTGGTGGTTAATTATAATATAGTGTCCACATAACCATATTGTTGTTTTTCAGGTTATGACTTTGCAGCAGTTCTGGAGTGGTTTGCTGAGCGGGTAGATCGTATTATTCTACTCTTTGATGCACACAAGTTGGACATTTCTGATGAATTTTCCGATGTCATCAAAGCACTGAAGAATCATGAAGACAAAATTCGTGTGGTACTCAACAAAGCAGACCAGATTGAGACCCAGCAACTAATGAGGGTCTATGGGGCCCTTATGTGGTCTCTTGGCAAGATTATTAACACACCTGAAGTGGTTCGGGTATACATTGGTTCATTTTGGTCACACCCTCTGCTTATCCCTGACAATCGCAAACTGTTTGAAGCAGAGGAGCAGGACCTATTCAAGGATATCCAGTCACTACCCAGAAATGCTGCTGTACGCAAGCTGAATGACCTCATAAAGAGAGCTAGATTAGCCAAGGTAAAATTACTTCATATATTTATTTTCTATTATATAGAATTCTGTTGCATATAGTTTATAAACATCATAATTCACATCATCAGATGTGCTTGCACTACCAAAACCCATTCCCTCTTAACCTTTAGTGTTCATTTAGTGGACTTTGTTTTGCATGAAAAACAGACAAAAGGTGACTCTCCTTAGCCTCCATTCCATGTGTTCATTTAAAGGGACAGTCTAGTCACCTAGACTACTTCATCTCAGAGTTGAGCAGCACCAAGGAAACCATAATGCTGGTAAAAGGTCTCATTATATGGGTGCCTCAGTTTTTGTTCTCTTCTGTCCATGCTATCTGTAGCTTGCCCATCTGTGAGATGCTTTTGCCTTATAGATTGTGGATACATTATCTTGGCCACTGAAACGGAACCTTTCCAAACTCTGCCCATTGCATAATGTTTCCAAAGATCACAATCTACAAAAAAAAATAAAAAAAAATAGCCTGATGCTAGAGAGTCAGATAGCTATGGTATGTCGAGAAATATATATCTCCACATCTCCCATATGCCAACTTCTCCTTAAGATTACACTTAGCAGTAAAAAATATTTTCACATATGTACTGGTGGATTTTTAATTATTGCAAGTGATGTAAGTATGCACTTTCATTTTAATAAAGTAACAAATATATAATGACAATATATATTGACACCCATAAAGCACTTCAGCTTGATTTTTGTAAGAACTGCAGCTTTTGCAAGGTATTTTAAGATACCGGTATACCCCATGAAAAATGCATGCATGTATGTATTCATTGAGGGTATATATTCTAAACAGTGATTTTTATTTTCTTCATAATTTTGTCTGTGAAGTGGTCCTTAATGTTCTCTTGTCATATGCCAACATCTATACCAACCTCTATATCAATTGTCACCCTTTAAGGTCCATGCCTATATCATAAGTGCTTTAAAAAAAGAAATGCCAAATGTATTTGGAAAGGATAACAAGAAGAAAGAACTAATTACCAATCTGGGAGAAATCTACCTGAAGATTGAGAAAGAGCATCAAATCTCCCCTGGAGACTTCCCCAGCATCAAGAAAATGCAGGTATGCAAGGCATACACACTACTGTAAAGTTCTGCTATTAAAACACATTATTACATGCAATTATCCACTTCTAGCCAGTATGGCAGTGACTACTGCCATCTACAGTTAAGATATTCCCTCCTAGTTAATGTAATGGATCAAATGTTTTTTTTATGTTTTTGGAGGATCTTCACTTCACCCAAAAGTGAATTTGTTTAAAAATAATTTTTGGTGCGGTGAAGAACCTTAAAGATTTTATAATGCACTATTTGTGTATGTTTGTGTACATGTACATGGTTTCTAGTCGTGAAACCTTTTGGATCACAACTTTGTGAACTCAGTGCCTTATTTTTTAAAACTGTGCTCCATCGTTGAGAGTGCTGACATAAATGTACACTGAAACGTGATGCCTGTTTGATGCCTGTTTCATTTATTTGCAGATTTTAGAAACATAATTTCTAGGGATTTTATATTTTGAGGATTTTAGAAACATAAGTTCTAGGGATTGTTTTGCTCAAGCAGACTTGTTCTAGTGTCCTACTATGTAGGTGATGCACAACAATAAATTGTGAATTTGCATAAACCAGTGGGGTTTTTACCATGTTTGAACTTGCAGTTCTATGAACTGCTAAAATACTTTTAGCTATCTAGCCATTCACATAAATTATAAAAAATCTCAGTAAAATCACTTTAGCAGCACATCTGGTCTTAGTCACAGGATAGCTGAAAAACGCTTTTTTCCCAAATACAAGACATAATTGGTTAAATTGGCAGTAAACCTCTACATCTGTTTTAACCTATTTAATATATGAAATGACTGGATTTTCTCACTACCCTCTTAGCCTTTGTTTCTATCGATAATAAATAAAGAATTAAGAAAGGGGAAACTTATAAAAATATATATAATATTTTTTTTGTGTTTTAGTATAACAACAACCAGTGGGAGTGGGTTATTCAGCATGTCTTTATTCATGTGCTAAAAAAGTCAATTTCACCCCCTTATTTTTGCCAATTTGGGTGTTTCAGTATTAGGAAGATACAAAATAGTTAAGCCTGTTACTTTTTATATATTTCAAAATTGATTATACAGTTTTTATACACATTAAATTTATTATGTCCCTTATTTGTAGGAGATACTGATGACTCAGGACTTTTCCAAGTTCCAGAGCCTAAAGCCAAAACTTCTGGACACAATAGATGACATGTTAGCAAATGACATTGCTCGACTAATGGTGTTGGTGCGGCAAGAAGAGTCTCAGATGACCCACCAAGATGTCAAAGGAGGTGCATTTGAGGGTACTATGAATGGGCCCTTTGGTCACGGCTATGGTGAAGGAGCTGGAGAGGGCATTGATGACATTGAATGGGTGGTGGCAAAGGACAAGCCAACATATGATGAAATATTTTATACATTGTCACCAGTCAATGGCAAGATCACAGGTGCCAGTGCCAAGAAAGAGATGGTGAAATCTAAACTTCCCAACACAGTGCTGGGCAAGATCTGGAAACTGGCAGATGTTGACCATGATGGGCTGCTTGACGATGAAGAGTTTGCACTGGCAAATCATCTAATTAGAGTAAAATTAGAAGGTCATGAGCTCCCAGCAGACCTCCCATCTCATCTTATACCTCCATCGAAAAGGAGGAATGAGTAAAGTGGCATGATCTATTTTTCTTCCGCAGTCTTCCACTTTGCTTTTCTTGGTTGAAACAATTAAACATTTGCCATGAAAAAACTCAGACATAAGAAAAAGTGAGAAAAAAAATATGTATAGCTATATTCCTATAACACAGCTTTAAATAAAAAGCAGGACTGTTTAAAAGTTATGAAAAGACATTTTTTTAGTTCAGAATGACATGATTTGGGGAGGGTCTTTGATGCACACTTTCTTTAAACTGGGGTGGGGAGCAGAATATTCATAATATCCATCACATCTTATTACTTCCATTGTGTACTCTGTGGAGGCCCAGTTGTAACTTCTCTTCTGCTGAATGGTTACCCTGTTTGTTAATTAGTCAGTCTTAACTTTCTTAATCTGTTCCCATTCCTCCATTTTACTTTTTTTTTCCAGCAGGTTTTCCTGCTAATGTACACGTATAATACCAGCAACATGTCAAGTGATTCTTTTAAGAGCTCTGTGCTTAATGATTTTATAGCATTTACAGCCATCTGTAATGTTTTGCCACATTTTTCAGTATTAGGAATGCTTAGTCTTTCAATTTTTTTAAAGATCACAATAGAGCAGCATGTGGTTTTGTTCTGGGTTTATTTTGTAGAAGTTATTTTAATTGGGGGGGGAGGTTCCTCCTTTATTTTGAGCCAATACATTTTGAACAATATCTGCAGTTTGCATTACATACCCTTTTCTTTGCATAAGTGGAATAAATTATTATTATTATTATTATTACACATTAACAGTATTTTCAAGGTGTATGTTAAAAAGTATTTGCACCAGACTGTGCCTATCCCTACACATGTGATTCAAATTTTCATCACTACTCTGTTGATATGTAATTTAATGCACCCTAGCCGTTAATAAGACATTTGAGTTTTTAAAGCTTTTATAAACTCTTTATTCGTAACGTTGGATCTCCCGCTTTGGTTGTGTGCTTGGATCAGTGTTTGTCAACAGACGGCCATTTCTCAATATTCAAGCAAGTTGTTGGTCTAACCCTCTGGGTGTTAGATGGGGTTATGGCTTTTTTTGTGCATTTTCCAGTTGTATACAAGGGGTTTATTGACATTATTGGCTCTGTAAAAGTTAGCAATAATGGTTCTACACATGCCATGTGCCTTGTTGCCCCTTAGTATTCTTATATGAAATTCCTTTACTTCCTGAAACTAGAAGTGTTTTAAACCATTTTATATATTTGTTTTTGTTTTATTAAATAGATCTTAGCTTTATTTTGGGAGCAAGACATTCAGTAACATGTACTAATTCTTGAGTTGTGGATGAATAGACTTCAGCTCTACATTGCATACCGGAGCTCCTGGAGTAAAGTAGAAACCTTAAAATATAGTTTCTCTTTCCATTTTTACATAGCTAGACCTCTTAATCGGTAATATTTGAATATTATTTTACTACAATCCTGTAGCAGTAGTGTACTGGAAAAAAAACACATAGGCTTCTTCAGCGCATATGTTTTTGTCATAGCAATATGCCCAGCATTACTGAATTATGAGACGAAAAACAAATATACTGAGAGTGAATGGGAGCAATATGGATCTTCCCCTCTTGGTGGAAATCACAACCACTATACCACTCTTACATATGATTTTTTTATGAAGATGGTGGTGGTGGATGGGGGGATTGGTAGAATTTTGTTATAAACAAAACAAATATTTTTTTTGTGCTGCACATGGCAATAGGGCTATTTTTTTATTATTTTTTTTTAACACTCTGTCCTTTAAAAAAAGATATGTATACATGTACTTAAAGATCAAGTGTTACAGTGTAAGACCGAAAAACTCAATCACAAATGCATGGAATTTAGAAAACCGTTCGGTCATGAAGGAGTTATGGAAAAATCAAAGCCAAATTATAACTATTTATGTTGTTTTATTTTTTTGTTAAAATACTCAGTCATACTTGATTAAAAGGCTTTGGTTAAGAATACTAAAATAAAGTGAACAAACTGGTGCTCCTTGTGATACATTGTGTGAAAAGTGAAATTAAAGACTTGACACTCACTGGCTTGACACGCACTGACACACTCACTGGTTTGACACACACCCTCACTGGATTGACACACTTGCTCACTAACACACATGCATACTGATTTGACACAAGACACTTGAAAGGTAGTTCCTTGTTTTTTTTGTTTTTTTTTATAAAAAATTGGCCACAATCAAGGAATAATGGTTTAACAATAACACTGTCAGGTGGGATAGCCATTCAGAAGCCACTCTCCACCAATCACTGCCTGCCAAACTATGTTGCGCTCAGGTACCGCTCTCCAAAAATACTGAAATAGAAAGTAGCCTAAGAGGACAGGGGTGACTAGATTGCGGGGAGGGGGGGAGTGAGAGTGAGGGTGTGGGTGTGTGGGCAGAACTCAACAATCTTAACTTCCTTAAAAAAAAATTTAAAAAAAATCTCCCCCACCGACGTCAGCATCCTCATCCGACGTCACAGGAGCCGAATGAGCATTTAAAGTGTCCGTAGGAAAGCATTTTTATCTGAAAGTGCTATGTTTACATCAGAAAGGGTTAACCCTAGAGGGACCTGGCACCCAGACCACTACATTGAGCTGAAGTGGTCTGGGTGACTATAATGTCCCTTTAACCACTTAATGTAAGAGTGTGCCCACGGGCCTCTGAGTACTGTAACAACTTTGTTTAGATGAAGTTCTTCTGGTGCTCAGTGTTACTTTAACTCCCACCTTGCTACACTTTTGAACATTTTATTTTATATTTTTAAGCATTTGTTGGCTTTTATACATTTCAGAAAAAGTAGAGCTAAATATATGGTGGATTCCAGTTCAGAACCCCGCTTGAATCTATTTGGAGGAAGTCTTTAAATTTTAGAGTTTACTAAATTAAGTGTGTTATTGACTGAAATCAACTGTCAATAACTGGAATCCTAACTCGTTGTTCATTGAAGTGTGAATTGTGAATGCAAGGAGAGTATTAAATATTGGTTCAAAATAGCTGAACTGAAATCATTATTTGAGGGTTTTTTTTTTTTTTAATTTCAGACTCTTTGGCCATAAATTTGAAACTCTCTATATTATTCAGTGAACTCTGAATCGTAGTGAATTACTTTGCTGCATTAATAATACTTAGAGTGAGCTTTGTTGGCAGCAAACTGTACACATTGCTGCAGCTATAACACAGTCCACTGGAAGCCTTGAACAATTTATCCCAGGCTGCCTTATATTAATTTCATCCATAATGTGCATGAAGTATGTGCACACTACACACACACATTAGTTAAAGGACCACTCTAGGCACCCAGACCACTTCAGCTTAATGAAGTGGTCTGGCTGCAATGGTCCCTCTAGGATTAACCCTTTTTTTTTTTTTATAAACATAGCAGTTTCAGAGAAACTGCTATGTTTATATTAGGGTTAATCGAGCCTCCAAATCCTCTTGCTCATTGACAGCCACTAGAGGCGTAAATCACAGTGAGAAGACGCAAGCGTCCATAGGAAAGCATTGTAAATGCTTTCCTATAAGACTGGCTGAATGCGCGCGCAGGTCTTGCCGCGCGTGCGCATTCAGCCGAAAGGGAGGAGAGGAGGAAGAGAGCTCCCCGCCCGGAGCTGGAGAAAAGGTAAGTTTTAACCCCTTCCTCTCCCCAGAGCCGGGCGGGAGGGGGACCCTGAGGGTGGGGGCACCCTCAGGGCACTATAGTGCCAGGAAAACAAGTATACAGGGAGTGCAGAATTATTAGGCAAGTTGTATTTTTGAGGATTAATTTTATTATTGAACAACAACCATGTTCTCAATGAACCCAAAAAACTCATTAATATCAAAGCTGAATATTTTTGGAAGTAGTTTTTAGTTTGTTTTTAGTTTTAGCTATGTTAGGGGGATATCTGTGTGTGCAGGTGACTATTACTGTGCATAATTATTAGGCAACTTAACAAAAAACAAATATATACCCATTTCAATTATTTATTATTACCAGTGAAACCAATATAACATCTCAACATTCACAAATATACATTTCTGACATTCAAAACAAAAACAAATCAGTGACCAATATAGCCACCTTTCTTTGCAAGGACACTCAAAAGCCTGCCATCCATGGATTTTGTCAGTGTTTTGATCTGTTCACCATCAACATTGCGTGCAGCAGCAACCACAGCCTCCCAGACACTGTTCAGAGAGGTGTACTGTTTTCCCTCCTTGTAAATCTCACATTTGATGATGGACCACAGGTTCTCAATGGGGTTCAGATCAGGTGAACAAGGAGGCCATGTCATTAGATTTTCTTCTTTTATACCCTTTCTTGCCAGCCACGCTGTGGAGTACTTGGACGCGTGTGATGGAGCATTGTCCTGCATGAAAATCATGTTTTTCTTGAAGGATGCAGACTTCTTCCTGTACCACTGCTTGAAGAAGGTGTCTTCCAGGAACTGGCAGTAGGACTGGGAGTTGAGCTTGACTCCATCCTCAACCTGAAAAGGCCCCACAAGCTCATCTTTGATGATACCAGCCCAAACCAGTACTCCACCTCCACCTTGCTGGCGTCTGAGTCGGACTGGAGCTCTCTGCCCTTTACCAATCCAGCCACGGGCCCATCCATCTGGCCCATCAAGACTCACTCTCATTTCATCAGTCCATAAAACCTTAGAAAAATCAGTCTTGAGATATTTCTTGGCCCAGTCTTGACGTTTCAGCTTGTGTGTCTTGTTCAGTGGTGGTCGTCTTTCAGCCTTTCTTACCTTGGCCATGTCTCTGAGTATTGCACACCTTGTGCTTTTGGGCACTCCAGTGATGTTGCAGCTCTGAAATATGGCCAAACTGGTGGCAAGTGGCATCGTGGCAGCTGCACGCTTGACTTTTCTCAGTTCATGGGCAGTTATTTTGCGCCTTGGTTTTTCCACACGCTTCTTGCGACCCTGTTGACTATTTTGAATGAAACGCTTGATTGTTCGATGATCACGCTTCAGAAGCTTTGCAATTTTAAGAGTGCTGCATCCCTCTGCAAGATATCTCACTATTTTTGACTTTTCTGAGCCTGTCAAGTCCTTCTTTTGACCCATTTTGCCAAAGGAAAGGAAGTTGCCTAATAATTATGCACACCTGATATAGGGTGTTGATGTCATTAGACCACACCCCTTCTCATTACAGAGATGCACATCACCTAATATGCTTAATTGGTAGCAGGCTTTTGAGCCTATACAGCTTGGAGTAAGACAACATGCATAAAGAGGATGATGTGGTCAAAATACTCATTTGCCTAATAATTCTGCACTCCCTGTATTTTCCTGGCACTATAGTGGTCCTTTAAGGCTCTCTTGATGCTGGAGAAAGCTGGGCTGTGGACTGCACATTTGTTCTATGTGGCAATACACAGTCCAATTCACTAAATAGTGGACCAGGTTGTGTATAAACTGATAATAGACTGTATGGCTCCTATCAGTGTATAATACTGTGTGGTTCCCTTGTTTACCACTATAATGTCTTAAAGCATAGAACTTAGTAGGACTAACCATACAGATATCTTAGCCAGAATTGTATAAAGTTAGAAAGAGATCCTCTATTTAACATATATAAATAATTGAGAATACAATATAAAATAAGGATTGTCTTGGAAGCAATAGTTTTGTCTTTTAGATATTTATTATATAAATATAGACATATAAAATCCATATAGCAGAGTTTATAAGATTAAACTAAATGCTTGCAAATATGAATAGGTTAACATACCCTTCTGAACATGTCATCATGTCAGCCTCTCTGTCATTTTAAGATGGAGCAGCGTCTGTCTCCAAGTCTCTCCTCTGTGTCTGTACATTTAAAAGTACACCTATTTATACCTTAGGTGTCTCCATTTTAGGGTTACCGTAGTTCATATATGAAAAAGTAACACTTCTTTTACTTTATTCATTTTAGGACCTTAATTTGGCAAACATACAAGGCCATAACTAAAGGGTGTATACGTCATGGAAATTTTCCTGACTTGGTTCAAGATGGCATCTTAAAGTCTGGACATCCTTATCTACTTAAGGTTACCACGGTATATTGTGTACTGAAAGAGTCGTAGCATAGCCTTGAAGCTTGTTTATGCATTATTGTTATTGTAATTCGTCTGGGACAGAATGGCGCAAAGATATTATGCAATGAGGTTATTACTTAAAGAAACCGTTATGAAAAATATATATGTTCAATATGTTCCATTTCTAACACCTTGTCAGTTTGCAATATCTCTTAAAGACAAAGTACACAGTTTAAGAAATACAACATTTCATTCTAAAACTTGTAATATTTGCATTTGCCCATAACAACTGTTCAATACGATCCTTAGGCATCCTGTGTAATGACAGAAAGTGCAGGTTAGGGATATACTTTGTAACATCTGTTTGACTAGAATGAGAGTTTCATGATTGGTGAATCTCTGCTTGATATAGAAAACCCACTTAGGGACACTTTTTTTTTTTTTGCAGTATTTTTATTGCCTTTATAATGCATCAGTATAAAGTACAGCTTTATCTTTTTTTTTCCACTTGGAATTCTTGGCAGTTTACCACTAATATCTCCAAATATTTTTCTAAATGTTGCCATTTGGATTTTAATTTGCTTTCATTTGAAGTTTAGTGAATAAACCTGCTTGTTTGTGAACTACACCCAAAATGTATTCAGAATTGCCTCTTCCTAAATCTGTCTTGGCAAATACAGAGAGGTGTAATTGGCATATACAAACCGGAGCTGCAGCACCCTAATTATTATTCAACAATAATGCCTATGATCGTTACTTAGATCAAAGGATTGGCATTCTGTATTTAGTTACAATAGATCAGTGATGTTTAAAAGAAAGACTAACCATAAAAAGAAATTAATAACTTACATGTGAACTAAGAAATTGGGATAACAATGCAATGAATGACCACAAAAACTCACACAAATGTATAAGTTGATGTTGGGGTTTCACAGAGCACTAGAGGAAGAATATGTTGACAAGTAATATTGTAAAGCGCTACGGAATCTGTTGGCGATGATAAGTGCTAGCTGATATTTGAATACTGATGCACTATGTTATACTATGCTTATGTCAACTATATAACCAATAGAAATTGAGACATGGGGGAAAAAAAAAAAAAAAATAGATGCATTTAGTTTTTTTATTTGTCAATCTGTTTTTATTAGGTATTAGGCAGACATGCGACAAGTAATGACAACACAGCGGCAACATTAACAAAACATGATCGACCACATCATGTACTAGCAATTGCAAACAAATAGCTAATGGCAGCGAAACAAAACATGTAAAAACTTACAAAATTGCTGGTTAAACATGAGAGGGCTGCAAATGCTAACACTGTCTTATAGGTTCAAGCCCGTATCAATTTATGTAATTAAATGTGTGCTTTACAGTACCAACGCTTCCTGGGCATCACAAAAGCACGGCCCTTGCCGAGATGGTGCAATGGGGCTGCAAGTAGTAAGTACAATGAGGAAGACTTGGTAAGACCCACCAAGATAATATGACAGGCTCTATCAGTGATAGTGTGCATATGGGTTCTATAGGTGAACCTATGGGCATCCATATATAGCCTGAAAGCATGGTGCTTTGAAAAGCAGGAATTAAGATCTCTATAACCCTGGAACGCTGAAAGGAGAAAAGAGTCAGTCCAAGATTGTGGACTTGTAGGGCATTGCCTAAGCACACAACAGGTAAGGCAAGTAGGAGTGAAACGGCTAAAAAACCCTGTAGGGGTGGATGGCAAGTTACAAATATAAAAAAAAAAAAGGGAAAAATTATTCAAACAATCAGCGGTATAAGAAGCTGCGTAAGGGAACTAAAACTGCTGAGTTTTATATCAACTCTTCGTGCTGATAAATGTATTTTTAATGTTCGTGTCACCTACTTTATGATTATGGACTCTTTAAAAAACACTCTGCACATATACTGCCCAAAACTAAAAATAGGCTGAGGCTTTTTCTTCAGACAGTCTTCTCCTTTCCTGGCAATGCTGCTTCTTTGAGGATTGCCACTAATGCTAGTGATGTTGCTGGCACAACCCCATAGACCCACCCCTATCAAATTTAATGCATCCCAGTGTTGGGAGGAATGTACAAAGAATTGGTCAATGGACTCTGTGACTGTCTGGCTTTTCTTATAGAGAAGTATTGTATTATGTGCATCTCATGATACACGTTATTATACTGTATCTATAAAGCACCAACATATTCTGCAGCGCTGTCCATGGTTACAAATGGTACAAGTAAAAATAAACCGTACAATAGTTCTAAGAGACAATACAAAATTTGACAATCTAATATAGGAAGAGGTGAGGGCTCTGTAGGAATGTGCAATCTAGATGGTACATGTGCCATGTTTGCCCCCATTCTTCTGTATGAGAAGCATGTGATTGAACAAAGGTTATCTGAGGCTGCAGCACAGACATGTACACTACATTTAATTAGGGTGTGCACCCAGGAATTCACTTCCTTTGTTACTTTTTAATTTTATATAAGGTGCTTGCCGTAGAGGTTATAGTGCCCTAATGCTTCTTTCTGGGTATTTAGTCATATTTTTTTTTTTTTTTTTTTAAACGATGTGTCACGTTACCTGGGTCCCACAGGTACCTCTCCAGGTAATGGAGTTTGTCAGCTAGGTCATGCTGTGCAGGGCGAGCTAATTGGTTTAGAGTGTCAGCTAAGCAATCTCAGCCAATGAGGGCAGTTCTACACGGCTGGGCCCAAGTAGTGGCAGGACCTTCCAAGAGCAGGGAAGGTGGCATCAGGTGCGGCCCATATACATTTTCAAAATGTTCTTCAACTGTTAAACTACTTAATCTTGGAGGGCACCAGAGGGCTCCTGGTACAATAACCATGAGAACAGGCCCTTGTAAGGTGGTTAGAGTGTTCCTTTAAAAAGTTATGTGTGTGGTGGGGGGGGAGGAGGATTACTGTGGGTTTAGTTGTAAAGTATCTGTAAGGGTAGTTGTGTGGGATATGTATTGTAACTGTGTATGGCTGTCTTCATGTGTTTTTCAGCAGTATATGGTTGGCTGTGTGTGTGTGTGGGATGACAGTCTGTGTGTTGTTTATGTGTATGCTGGCTGTAAATGTTATAGATGTATATGATGTGTGTTATGGATGTGTATGACTTAAAGAGACACTACAGGCAATTATACCACTTCATCTCAATGGGTGCCATGTTCCGGATTTAACCCTGCAGCAGAATACAATGTCCTTCTGCAGAAGATCAATGTTTTTAATGCAGGGTTAAATGCCTCTAGTGGCTGTCACTCGGACTCGGCTCCCTTGTGGTTGAGTCCGGGAGGCAATTTTTCTGCGCTCCATGGTGGGAGGAGCTCACATGATTTTAATCAGTCAAAAAACTAAAAAGAAGCACAGTTTTATAAAGGTCAAGTAACATATATACTGGATGGCCCAAAAGTAGATATACAGTATAGTTTATCTTTATTTGTTTACATTTTTATTTGTTCAGCACTATTTAATCTCATGAGTGCTAGAAATGGCTTCCATCAACGTTGCAACATTCCTCGAACCTGTCTAGTGTCCACACAATATGACACAAATTCCTGTCCGCATCAATGTCCATAAATGCTTCCGAGATTTAACTCTTTTAATTCGTCCATTGTGTGAGGCTTCCTCTCAAAATCCTTATTCTTTACTACATCCCAAAAATAAAAAGAAGTCCATCAGTGTTAAGTTGGGTGAACGTGGCGGCAATTCAAGGCTACCACTTTGTCTGATCCAATGCTGTTGGAAGGTGTTGTCAAGGTAGTACCTTACTTTAAAAGCATAATGAGGAGGTGCCCCGTCTTGTTGAAAGAGCAGATTGCCAAAGTTATCCTTGGTTCTGAGTTGAGACACTACTGATAAATTGTCAGACGTGGTGGTGGAGGAGTGTCAAATACTTCTTGCCTTGCTGTGCCAACCCAGCATTTTCAGTTTTCCAGTTCTGCTTTAGAATCCACTTTCTCTGTCCTTGATTCAAGTTCGCTGTCATCATTCACAATAACTGTAAAGAAAACTGTAAAAAAAATTATTTTATCTGCCCTCCACTATTTTCCAACTGCCACACTGATATTTAGTTGCCTGAAATGTAACGGCCACTTTGTTGTGTCAGTGTGTTTGTGTACCCATATAATCTGTTGTGATGAATTTCATTGATTCAATATACCTACACCTGGGCCACCCTGTATATTCTGGATGTTAAAGGGACTCTCCAGTGCCAGGAAAACAATCAGTTTTCCTGGCACTGCAGGTCCCCTCTCCCTCCCACCTCCCAATCCCCGGTTGCTGAAGGGGTGAAATCCCCTTCAGTGACTTACCAGAGGCAGCGACATGTCCCACGTCGCTGCTTCTTCCTCCGCCGCCGCTCCTCTGCATTGCGTCGGCCGGTGGGCGAGACTGATCCCGACCACCAACCGGGGAGACCTAATGAATTGCCGCGCATTAGAGCTCTCCATAGGAAAGCATTGAAAATGCTTTTCTATGAGGAATTGAGCGACGCTGGAGGGCCTCACACAGTATGAGGACGTCCATGGACGCTCTAGCAGGTTTTCTGTGCTATAATACAGGAAGTGCCCTCTAGACAGCCACTAGAGGTGGAGTTAACCCTGCAAGGTAAATATTGCAGTTTATAAAAAAACTGCAATAATTACACTTGCATGCTGAAGGGTAGTGGGAGTTGGCACCCAGACCACTCCAATGGGCAGAAGTGGTCTGGGTGCCTGGAGTGTCCCTTTAAACAACTCTAGCTATTTAGATGCCCGTTTCTCGGTAACACACTGCACATAGAAATAATACATACCGGCATCCTGGGTCTTTGCTGCAAAATCTCTTTATATTGCTGTGTCAAGAAAAGTCAACATTTCAGTGATTTACAAAAAAAAATAAAAAAATTTCAGTTCAATATATAAACATTCATCAGGATATAAAACATAATATATAGATATTTATTTAATGCTATGTAGCCATTTTCATGTCTAATGCTAATGGGAACCTAGTCCACACAGCAGCAGTAATGAAAATAGATTAAATGAACTTGAATTTTAATTGTTATATTTTTTTGTTAAATATTTATTTAAATATTTTATAAAACTGGGCTCACTTTTTTTCTTTTTGACACATTTAAATCACCCGAACGCAGGAAAATAAATAACAAGGAAAACCTAATTCAGAGCAGTAGTGATGGTAAAAATGTTACTGTGTGAGCCACTTCTCAACATGCATTATAAGGAGTGAATAAGAGTGAATCATATTGAGGGCTGCAGTCCTTCAGCTTGCATTGTACGCATGCGCACTGGGCGCGGTCCCATTGGACTGTGGCTCTGTACGAGTTGTCAAAGCTTAGTGACACCGCGCATGCGCACACTTTACATTGAAGGAGACGGAGAAAGATGGCGGCGGCCGCTGCAGCAGCAGCTGAGGACGAGGAAGTAGCCAAGAGGAGGAAGGCTCACGGAATGCTGAAGCTTTACTATGGGATAACAGAGGAGGGCAAAGGTGGCGAGAGGCTGCTCGAGCCTACCGATATCGATGGCGTACACTTCGACCCGGAGCTCTACCTCACCCAGGTGACGTCATGAGGACTAGTGATGTCATTTGTATACAAACACGGCGAACGTCATTACAGCGCCCTGTAGAGAGAGTGCTAGGGCAGGCATAGGCAACCTTCTACAGATGTTTTGGACTACACCTCCCATGATGCTTTGCCAGCATTATTGATGTCAGAGCATTATGGGGGATGTAGTCCACAACATCTGGAGTGCCAAAGGTTGCCTAGCCCTGTTCTAGGTCATATGTTGTAGCCAACCCTGCGTGTAAGATGTCAGAACTCTCCAATGGTTACTTGGTGGCTGCACATGAAGCCAGGGATCTTTCAAAATGACACAGCCACTTACTGGCCCTCTTTACTGACATGGGGATATCTGTAAGTCCTAGTCCAGGCATAGGCAACCTTCGGCACTCCAGATGTTTTGGACTACACCTCCCATGATGCTTTGCCAGGATTATGGGTGTAAGAGCATTATGGGGGATGTAGTCCACAACATCTGGAGTGCCGAAGGTTGCCTTTCCCTTCGGTCTGTAACTAAGAAATCCTAAACACCATACATCTGGTTACTTGGTACTCCAACTCTTGTGGACTACGTTTCCTCAGAGTCTGCAGGGCCACACATTAGCAGGTTTCTTCTCAAATCAATGTGTTCAAATAGGAGCCAGGAACCTTTCAGGTTGTGAGAGTTTAAGACAGGAAAGGGTTAATATCTCATTTAAACTCCTTATTTTTATCAAGCGCAAGGTGTGTGTCCACCCTAAGGTTGGCCGATTCTGCCTACTGTGCTCCTTATTTAGGTATCCTTTGCATCAAGTTTAGTTGCTCACAATCAGGCGAATCATGAAAACTTGACTGTATATATATATATATATATATATATATATATATATCTCTCTCTCTCTCTCTCTCTCTCTATATATATATATATATATATATATATATATATATATATATATATTGCTGAGCAAAATGGAGGCTTTATTTCTTAACTTGGTGTTTTTGTTAAGGAACATTTATTGGAGAATTTTAAAAGAAGTAATTACGTAACAGTTTGCTTTGTGAATAAAAATAAATGTGCTTTAAGAAAAAGTATTGCTGCTCATGCATAGCAGTTCCCCAAGTCTTCCCTATAGAGAACCAGTGGAATTGATAAATAAGTGATTTAATTTGTTTTATTTTAGGCTGGAGGGTGCAAACCTTATTTTACCAGATGTTGTGGAATACATGTTCCAGGATGCTCACACAAGTATCTTAGCAAATAAAGTCTACAAGTTTTTGAGTACTATGCTTACAAATCCGTACAGTGTCTAAAAATAAGATAATCGGGCAATATCCCCCTACAATTAACACTGCTCAGTACAATGTTGGCAATGTTTGCAGTAATCTTGTACTGTACATTATTCCTCTTATATTTTGTCAAGAATATTTAATTATCATGCCATAATTTTGAACTGGCTAGTTGGACTGCTTTATGATTTTTCTGGTTTTCTCTGAATTTCCAGACATGAGATCTGATGCTAGCCAAAACTGGAATATGCGCAGAAATACCAGGCATCCTGTCACATGTACACAATTTCTTGCAGTCAGGGCTGCTATCCGAAATTTTGGGGCCCCTTACACAGCTCAAAGCCTGGTGCCTACCTCGATTCTGCCCACGGGGCTGGCACAGAGTCCGCCTACAGACAGGGCCCAACACTGATTTCACCATTTTGTATACACTTACAGCTGCAGCAGGGAATGTGATGTATGTGTATTGGGAACCCAGTGTGGTATGGGGATGTGGTGTGTTAGTTTTGTTTATGCAGTTTGTGTAGTGGGCTGAGATGGGGTTGAGTGAGAGAAACGGTTTATCCATTTTTAATTATTTAATATAATTATCTGCTATTATCTGTAAGTAGGGGGATACTGCATTCCATAGTGGTCTGGTAAAATTTCCTGCCGGGTGCCAATGCTCTTATCGTGAGTCTTAGCGGAGTGGAGGAGGAGACAGACAGCCTACCGATCTCTCTTCTCACTAGGCAAGTGTCCAGTGGTCCACTCCTCTCTCTCTCATGAGCCATGGCAACGCTCTGACGCTGCTATCTTTCATCTCTTTCCCCATGACTGTGTGTGTGTGTGTGTGTAAACCTCTTCCACCTGAAGTAAGTGGATAATTAACACATTGCTAAACACGAATACACACATCAATCAAGCCAGAAGACTTGCTTTTCCTACAGAAATCTCACTTTAACAGTGCTAGTGGTTCACTGACTTCCTGAGTTGTGTTTCAAAGCTGTTGTATACAGCAGACACATACTCCAAGGAATCCATGTATAAAGTGGAAATGAGACAAAAATGTGGTTCTTTGTTGAGCTCATTTGCATACACCTACCCAGAATCCCTTGCAGTAGTGAGAGCACTGTTAAAGTTAGATTTCTGTGGGAAAAGCAAGTCTTATGGCTTGGCTGGTGTGTGTATTGTGTTTAACAATGTATTCAATATATTTGTATATATATAGTATCTCACAAAAGTGTGTACACCCCTCACATTTTTGTTAATTTTTATTATATCGTTTCATGTAACAACACTAAAGAAATGACACTGCTACAATGTAAAGTACTAAGTGTACAGCCTGTATAACAGTGTAAATGGACTGTCCCCCCAAAATAACTCAGCACACCGCCATTAATGTCTAAATTGTTGGCAACAAAAGTGAGTACCCCCCTAAGCGGAAATGTCCAAATTGGGCCCAATTAGCCATTTTTTCCTTGCCGGTGTCATGTCACTTGTTAGTGTTACAAGGTCTCGGGTGGGAATGGGGAGCAGGTGTGTTAAATTTGGTGTTATCGCTCTAATACTCTCTCATACTGGTCATTGGAAGTTCAACATTGCACCTCATGGTAAAGAATTCTCTGAAGAGCTGAAAAGAAGAATTGTTGCTCTACATAAAGATGGCCTAGGCTATTAGAAGATTGCCAAGACCCTGAAACTGAGCTGCAGCACGATGGGCAAAACCATACAGTGGTTTCAAAGGACAGGTTCCACTCAGAACAGACCTCGCCATGGTCGACCAAAGAAGTTGAGTGCACATGTTCATCGTCATATCCAGAGGTTGTCTTTGGGAAATAGACGTATGAGTGCTGCCAGCATTGCTGCAGAGGTTGAAGGGGTGGGGGAGGTCAACCTGTCAGTGCTCAGACCATACACCATACACTGCATCAAATTGGTCTGCCTGGCTGTCGTCCCAGGAAGCCTCTTTTAAAGATGATGCACAAGAAAGTCCGCAAACAGTTTGCTGAAGTCAAGCAGACTAAGGACGTGGACTACTGGAACTATGTCCTTTGGTCCAATCAGACCAAGATGAACTTATTTGGCGGCAACTGGTGAGGAGTACAAAGACAAGTACAAAGACAAGTGTGTCTTGCCTACAGTCAAGCATGGTGGTGGGAGTATCATGGTGCTGCAGGCACTGGGGAGCTACAGTTCATTGAGGGAACCATGATCCCCTCCCTTCGGAGACTGGACCACAGGAAAGTATTCCAACGTAACGACCCCAAATACACCTCCATGATGACAACTGCCTTCCTAAAGAAGCTGAAGGTAAAGGTGATGGACTGGCCAAGCATGTCTCCAGACCTAAACCCTATTGAGCATCTGTGGGACATCCTCAAGTTGGGGGAGCGCAAGGTCTCTAACATTCACCAGCTCTGTGATGTCGCCATGGAGGAGTGGAAGAGAACTCCAGTGGCAACCTGTGAAGCTTTGGTGAACTCCATGCCCATGGGGGTTAAGGCAGTGCTGGAAAATAATGGTGGCCACACAAAATATTGACACTTTGTGCCCATTTGGACATTTCCACTTAGGGGTGTACTCACTTCTGTTGCCAACAGTTTAGACATTTATGGCTGTGTGTGGAGTTATTTTGAGGGGACAGCAAATTTACACTGTTATACAGGCAGTGCACTTACTACTTTACATTGTCGCAGAGTGTCATTTCTTCAGTGTCACATAAAAAGATATAATAAAATATTTACAAAAATGTGAGTGTACTCACTTTTATGTACTGTCTTTTTTTGCTCCAGATGAAGGTGCACACGCTAGTGCACCGAAATGCGTGTCGGGCGATATGTTCTGAGTGGGCACCTATGCACTTGGAATGTCTATTTAATATAGACATGCAGCATTTTCACTAATTTCATTATTTTCTCACTTTTTTGAATTTGACAATTTTTATTCGTTTTTCGTTGGAGGCATTACATAGAATGTCTCGGGGTACAGAATAGAAAGGGAGTAAGAGGGTGCAAATAATAAGTACAATCACAGTATAATGCAATTAGGATAGGATACAAAAGAGAAGGAGGGAAGGGGGAAATGTGTTAGTTAAACCTTGTTGGGGTAGCGTTCCATGTGCACACTGCGTTAGGGCTAGTCTCGTACTGTCAAAGAGTGCTATTGAACAAGAAGTGCATTAGGGGTGTTTCATGATGGGTGGCTGGTTTCTTGTGATGCGCTCAGTTGCGCGTGTGTAGGTTGCAGGTGCCTATCTAATGGCCACTACCAAGGTCGTTTGTGGTTCTAGGAGGAAGGGCTACTTGGGTCTGCGAGGGGGGGGGGAAGGGGGAGATGGTCCTCAGAGATAGGCTTCGCTGAGTAGGGGTCTTGGGCTTGGGTGTGTCTGACCAGTGGAGGTTCGTGTGGCGGCTTACGTCTCTGGTCTAGGGATGTGGGTGTTAGTCTCGTGTCCTTATTATTTGTGGGTAGACCTGCGTGTCTCCCAGATCTCCCAAGCCAGGGACCAGTGCGACGTCTTTTCATGCGTGTCCCTTGCCATAGTTTCGTATGTTTTGTTTGTGTCTACTGCTTGGACGCATTGTGCAATGGTGGGTGGAGAGGCTTGTTTCCACTTCCTGCTGATGGTCGTTAGAGCGGCTATAATGATGTGGTAGGCTAGGTATCGATGGTGTAGTGTCAGTTTGTGCGGCAATTGGAGGAGTAGAAAAGTCTCAGGTTGGTGTGGTAATTTTGTGTCGATGCAGTGTGTTGTCAACTCTGCCACCTGTCACCAGAATTGTTGGAGCTCTGGACATTGCCACCAGATATGTAGCATAGTGCCTTTGTCGTTGCCACATCTCCAGCAGGTGTCGGACGTGTTGGGAAAATAACGCTTTAGGCGTGTCGGAACTAAATACCATCTGTATAATACCTTCCGTGCTAGTTCTAGGTGGGTTGCGCAAAGGGTAATTTTTTGGTGCGTCCGAAAGATGCGTCGCCATTGGGCTTCTGAAAGTCGCCGTCCAAAATCTCGTTCCCATGCCATTATGTGGGAGGGGTGCTTTTTCTGATGCTGGGCGTTTTCAGAAAGGTAGATCGTAGATATAAGTTTGGTAGGCGGTTTTGGCGATAGGTAAAGTCTTTCTACGTTCCGCCAGTCTGCGTTCAGTGTGATGGTAGGTGGCTGTTTCATGTTTTTGTCGAACCATGACTTCAGTTGCATGTAGGAGTATTTTGCTGTCGAGGGTAGGGTGAATTCCGATACCAACTCTTGATATGTCTTAAGGTGCGTGTCACATAGTAGTTGTGACATCAATTTGATCCCATGTCTATGCCAGAGAGAGTGATTAAAATTCGGTATGAGGTGTTGCAGGGCGTTTATGCTGAGAGCGGGCGAGATTTGGTCGGGATTAGTCATCCGTTTTTTGTAGACATTCCATATGGAGAGAGTGAGCTTAGTTGTGGGCAGCAGTTCGTTCAGTTTTGGTAGGCTGTTTTTCGGTAGCCAGGCCAGAGTCGAGATGTGTATGCCGTTCGCATAGTCTTTTTTTCTATTGTGGCCCAGGTTTTCGGTTCTCTTTGCGGGGAAGTCGCTAGTATGGGTGCTATTGTTGCTGCTCTGTAGTATCCCATTATGTTTGGCATTCCCATGCCTCCCTGTGTTATTGTGCCGTATAGGGTAGATTTCGCCACCCGTGGTTTTTTGTCTTCCCATACGTAAGTGATGAGTAGGTTTTGTAAGTCTCGAATGTAGGTGCTGGAGAGACGGATCGGGAGGGTCCTAAAAAGGTAGAGTATTTTCGGTAGAGCTATCATCTTCACCGAGGCTATTCTTCCGGCCCAGGAGATAAACTTCCCTTTCCATCCTTGTAGGAGAGTTCGAAGGTCTGTGAGCAGCTTGAGGTAATTAGATTTATACAATGATGTTGGCGTAGGGGGGAAGTTGACCCCTAGGAATTTAATATGGTCTTGCCTCCAGTCATATGTGAAGTTGGTTTTGAGTTGGTCCAGCTCCTGTTTGGGGATGTTGATTCCCAAGGCTAAGGTTTTTGTTATGTTCAGCTTATAATAAGAGTTCTGGCTGTATTGGGCGAGGAGGGCATGAAAATTTGGAAGGGAGGTGTGTGGTTGTTCTAATGTCAAGAGGATGTCGTCTGCGAATAGAGACAATTTGTATTCGCGGCCTTTAACCTTAACTCCGTGGATATTTGGGTCGTCCCTAATCATTTGTGTAAAGGGTTCTAATGCTAAAATGTATAGGAGGGGGGATAGTGGGCAGCCCTGTCTAGATCCGTTGGATATTGAGAACGGTTTGGAGATGAATCCCCCATTGACTACTCTGGCGGTAGGCGCAGAGTAGAGGGCTGTAATGAGGGAGATGAATGCGGGGGGGAAGTTAAACTTGCGGAGGACTGCGAGGAGAAAGGGCCAATGTAGCCGATCGAAAGCTTTCTCCGCGTCCAGAGAGAGAAGCACGCTTGGGGCCCTCCCCCCTCGCAGCCCGTGGAGAATGTTGAGAACTTTGCGAGTGCCGTCGGCCCCTTGTCTGCCACCTACAAACCCTACCTGGTCCTCTTTGATCAGTGATGGGATGATTGGTGCTAACCTGTTTGATAGTATCTTGGCTATGAGCTTTACATCAGTGTTTAAGAGGGAGATAGGGCGCAGATTTTGACACCTGTCTGGGGGTTTCCCGGGTTTAGGGAGTGTGGCGACATGAGCCATTAGCATTTCTGGGGGCATGGTGCCGGTGTTGAGTATGTGGGTGTATAGTCTCCGGAGGTATGGGCTGAGTATTTGTGCGAATCGTTTATAATATGCGTTAGATAGGCCATCTGGGCCAGGGGACTTCCCTGTCGGGAGTCCTTGGATAGTGTCTAGAATCTCTTGTGTGGAAATGGGGTGCTGTATGAGTTGGGCTTGGGCCTCTGAGAGGGTGGGCAGGGTGGTTTGTTGAAGGTATTTGGCAATACCCTGGGCTGTGGGCTGGTGTGTGGTTGGGTCGTTTTTCAAATTATAGAGTGTATGGTAATAGTCGGCCATCTCGTCATTGATTTCTTGTGGATTGTGAATTTTCACCCCAGTTTTCGTAACTAAATAAGGGATTTTGGAGTTCGCTTGTTTGTGTTTCAGTAGTGTTGCCAGATGTTTGCCTGCCTTGTTGCCTTGAGTATATGATTTAATTCTCAGCTTTGTTAACATGTAGTTTGTTTTGTGAAGGGCAATGGCATTGATTTGGGCGGTGAGGTCTGTAATAGAATTGGCTCGTGTTTCAGTCGGGTTGAGAAGGTGGGCATTTGTCGTGTCCCGGAGTTGTCTCAAGAGGCTAATGTATTCTCCTTCCCTTTTTTTGTGTAGGTAGGAAGCTCTGCTTATCAGGGGCCCCCGTATGGCCGATTTGTGAGCCTGCCAGAGCGTCGTTACAGAGACTTCAGTCGTGTCGTTTAAGTCAAAGTATTCGTGTAGGTGATCGGTTAGCTGTCGTACAAAGGTTGCGTCTTTTAAAAGGGAGTCATTCAGACGCCACGGTGGTTTGCCTCTGTGTTGGTACGTGTCTCGGAGGGATATTGTGACAGGTGCATGGTCTGACCACACTATGTTCCCTATGGAGCATTCCGTAGTTTGTTGTAGGAGGGGTCCAGTCAAGAGGACGTGGTCGATCCTGGAGTATGTTTTGTGGACTTGTGAATAGAATGTATATTCCCTGTCTAGTGGGTGTAATGTCCTCCAAGCGTCATAGAGGCCGTGGTGTTGTAGTAGTTTCGTGAGAGCTTTGTTGGTGCGTGTGAGTGAGGCATGTCTGGCAGATGTCAATGGGACAGTGGAATCCATGCGTGAGTCTATAGTGTGGTTGAGGTCTCCACACATTAGAACTTGGGCGTTGGTGTCAGCTGGCAGTTTATGGAGAACCATCTGTAAGAAGTTGTGTTGGTTGGCGTTCGGGCCGTAGAGACCCACCAGCAGAAGGGGTTGGTTGTTTAGTAGGCAGTGTAGTATGACAAACCTACCATTTCTGTCTAGTTTGACTTGCAGGGGTTCTACGGTTAGGGAGCTGTGGAAGAGAATGGAAACACCTCGGGATTTGGAAGAGTGGGTGGCGTGGAACTGGTGGGGGTAGTCCCGTATGGCGAATGAGGGGGTTCGGTTATGGACAAAGTGTGTTTCTTGGATGCAGACTATGTCTGCTTTGTTGCGTTTTAGGTCGTCCAGTAGCACGCGTCTTTTGTGGGGTGTGTTTAGCCCCTTAACATTGTGCAAATAGATTTTCATGGTGGCAACAGGAGCCTATGGGCAGTAGCCCTTAGCGGTTTGGTCGGTCAGGGGATCAGGGGGAGCTAATGCCTAAGGTATCTCTGAGCAGATGGGTTAGGGGGGTCGCAGTTAGAGGGGGTATGGGGTCTCGACCTAAGGAGGTCCGGTGCGTCTGTCACACCTTGGGGGTTGGAAGTCTAGACTACCAGTCGGTGGCTGTCTGGGCTCCATTTTAGAGCAGATAGATAGGCAGAGATTGTTAGTACAAAGTAAACACATAACTTTACAGTAGAACATTGCAACTTCGTAACCATGAGGGGTTTGCTACCGTGATCATAGACCTTGTTTGTTACCATAGTAAGCGCAGTGCTGTAGCGGGTGTATACTAGTGTACGTTATGCCGGCCGTGTGGGTTTGTAGCTAGGTTATGATTGGGTAATGGCAGCGCTGACTCGCCAATTTGAGGGCTGACTTTTACACCTCATTTCTGATAGGCATTGCCCGTCGGTGGCTACCGTTTTAATTGCCTATGGGGTGTATGTGCGTGTCTCCCCACAATCCATGGGCCGGCGTGGGTCATTCAGTTTTAGTCTAGTGGGGGTTGCGGCCATACTTGTCAGTTAGTGCCCATTATGTTGGGGCGTTGATTGATCTGCTGGGGTACCCAGCATATGTTGGGGCCAGTTGCCCGATCACTAGTGGTGGCCACTTCTGTGATAGTAAAGCGAGGTATGTTCTATGTTGTGAGGGGGTCTTAGCCCCCTCCTGTGTACCTATGTGTTAAGCGCCCTAGGCGTGCGCCGGCATATCATTATGTGGTCAACATTTCCCAATCAAGGGACCCTGGAGACCCGCCCAGCAGGAGGCCTACAGTCCCATTCTGGTCTATTACTAGGGTTATGGTAGCCATTGATAAGTAAACATAAAACTATGTACATGGTATGAGTAACTAAAAAGGTTAGAACTATGCATTGTACTTGCGGCTTCTCAAGGGCAGCAGTTCGTTAAGCGTATACGTTAGTCCTCTTGTGGTTTGCGCCCCTGTTTAGGGGGACGGCGAGTCATCCCAGGCTCAGGGTTTGTTGGGCCCCAGGTTTCCAATTTTTTCATGCCCTCGTCTGGGCTAGTTATGGTGGTGGTGTCTCCGTTTCGAGTGACAATTATTTTGGTGGGAAAGCCCCATCGGTATCTAATTCCTCGGTTTCTCAGCTCCGTGGTGACATTCTGGTATTCCCTGCGTCTCCTGAGGGTGGCCGCGGAGAGGTCCGCCATCATGCGCACCGTTGGGAAGTCGTCATGCGGGTTGGGTCTGTTGCGATGTCGTTTAAGTATGAGTTCTTTAATGTGGTAAAAATGAACTCTGATGAGAACGTCGCGGGACATGGAGTCTGGTAAGTGTCGGGGTTTGGGGATTCTGTGTGCTCTGTCCACCAAAAGTATATCTGCCGGGATGTCCGGCGCGTATGCGTGCAAGAGGCCTCTTACATAGAGTGGCAGATCGTCCTGGGAGACAGATTCCGGGACCCCGCGTAGCCGCAGATTGTTCCGCCTCGCCCTGTCCTCGTAGTCCGCCATTTGCGCCTCCATTTTCTCCATTCGGTGTTGCAGCGTTAGAACTTGGTCCGCCATTTCGGTCTGTGTGGAGGCCAGGTCTTTGCAGCTTTGTTCCACCCTGGTAGTTCTTCCTGACAGGTCTCTCATTTCTTGTTTTATTTGGTCTGCTGTTGCTTTCCAGGTATTAATCAGGGTGTTAGACATGGTGTCCATGGCCTTTTCGAAGTAGCTTCTCGTGAGGCAGTCCTGCAGACGAGGTCCCTCTGCGGCTTGGTAGGCCGCCTCCGCATCTGTGTCCTCGCCGCCATCTTGGAGCGCGGGCCGCACAGATTCAGAGTGCGTTGTTTTTTGCCCGAAAAAAGCCAGTTTATCAGTTTTTGCCATGGATTTCTTCGCTTTGGGTTGTGTCATGATGTTCAGTGATGTTAGGTGGGTTCTCTGCTTACAATTGATCGTTATTTATGGAGCCCATGTGCCGGAGCAAATCTTTACACGGCCATCTTGCTCGGCGGTCAGCCACGCCCCCCTGATTTTCTCACTTTTTATTCTGTCGCTACTATCTTCCAGTTTACCAGGGAGAGAGTCTTTTTAGCTTACTGTCCTTCAAACTTTTTAATTAACCTTTGTTAAGACTGTATATTACTCCTTCGATTATGTGTCTATTGGTCTTGGACACCCCCACCAATAAGGTATTTACTCTCACCCTGGTATATTTACGTTAATCTAGATTAACGTAAATATACCAGGGCTAAAACATCCTGGGCTAAAACAAGCAGTCTGATAAAGCTACCATTAGTTTAAACAATTTACTGGATGACCCTATACTCCAATTATGAGTTAGTGGAGAAGCCTTATAAGGCTTGTCATTGTCTTACTTTGTTTCTAGTTTTGAGACACGTGTGTGTGTCTTGGTGCCAACTCCCACTACTCTTAACCCTGCAATTGTAATTAATGCAGTTTTTTATAAACTGCAATAATTACCTTGCAGAGTTAACTCCACCTCTAGTGGCTGTCTACTAGACAGCCACTAGAGGGCACTTCCTGGATTATAGCACAGAAAACCTGTGTTAGAGCGTCGCTGGACATCCTCACGCTGTGTGAGGACCTCCATCGTCGCTCAATTCCCCATAGAAAAGCATTAGGTTTCCTCAGCCGGCGGGCGGGATCAGTCTCGCCCACCGGCTGACTTAATCACTTTGAGGAGCGGCGGCGAGCAGAAACCACCGCTGAGGGATAACGGCGGGGTCTCTGGTAAGTGGCCTGAAGGGGTTTTCACTTACCTACTATCCAGCTTTCACTCACCCACTTTGTTGTGGTTTGTGTGACTTTGTTTTTGTTTCTCTGTTGTAGAAACAAAAACAAAAATGTCCTGCTTGTACCCCCCTGATGGCGGCCCTGTTTGCAGTAATGGTGCTTTCGATATCCATATTTTATTTTAAAAAAAAGTTAATATCCTGCAAAAAAAAATAATGTATACCAGATACATTTTTATGCAGTCCCTTTTTTTTTTTTTTCCATTTGCTGATTCCTGTTTATTGAGGGGAATGTTCAGAACATTTATTGATATTTATTCATTAAAATGTGGAGAACTGCTAAAGAAATTGCACATTTTACGCCAAAATAGCTGAGCTTATGAAGTAGCAGAAATTGTCAGTTTGTCTAATTTTTAGCTGTTTTGGCTTAAAATATTCAAATCTCTTGACAATTCTTCACAATTCTGTGTTTAGTGACTAATTCTAAATCGTTCAAAGGATCGCTCTTTCATGCAATTGCATGTTTCCTGACTATTCGTGGAATTACTGCACAATCTGCGATGCCATCTTTTAGGGTTAGTCACTTAAGTAAGAAATCAAGGTGAATTTAAAACGACTTTTCAATTTAAGGTGAATATAGCCGAACTGGGAAAATTCTCTACGTCAGCTCTGCTTTCAGTTTGGCTACTCTGGTATTAAATTAGAAATTAACTTTAAATTCTCAATTTAGTGACCAACCTATGTTCTCAACTGCTTCAGTACTTTGCATAACTGACAACTGGAGATGCATTAGAATTCTTGTATAGTTTTTTTAGCAGATTTTGTATTTTTTTTTTTTTTTATATATTATTACCCAACAGGGAAGAGAGATGTGTTGTTTTCTCTGTTAATTTTTAATTTTCTATTTTTACATGCAGTTAAGAAAAGAGAGATCCCTGGCTCAGTTGATGGACGTGGAGTCCGACATGGTACGTCAGATCCGAGCCCTGGACAGTGACATGCAGACCCTGGTGTATGAGAACTATAATAAATTCATATCTGCAACAGGTAGGAAGGTCTTCCACTAAGTGAAGTTAGATGGTATTTTATTTTGCCGTCCTTACATTCCTGTCCTCTGCCATGTAATTAGCATTTCTTGTGGACACTTCCTAACGCAGAGAAATCTTCCTCTATGATGCCGACGTGCTGGCTTCACATCTAGCACATTTGCAGCAGAATGGGCATCATTTTTTACAATTGACATAAACAATAAGCCTGAGATGATCAGTGTACCAGTTCTGACCTTTTACAGAGGGATGTGCAATGGACAGATGTATAAAATACAGTTTGAGGCAATAAGCAAACTTTCTCGTGAAAATGCCTTTTTAATAGTATAGTTCTGTCTAAATAAAACATTTGGGTCATATGCTGAAGCTACCATTGGCATGGAAAAAAATTACAGTATTGCTTTTTTCCCCTCTCTTCAAAATAACCGTGAAAGAAGGTGTTATGATAGAGTGCTTTATGTGTCTCTTTCTAAAAATAAATACAAGCTATTTTAGGTTTGTATGTAATAGATTATCCTACAGCAAATAAGGTAATCTGTTGATGTTTTAGTCTGTTCAGACTAGATGGGCCGAATGGTTCTTATCTGCCGTCACATTCTATGTTTCTATGTAGTTGTGGTGCTACGGCCTCCATTCACTGGATTTATATCAAACTGTTTTTGAACAGTTTTGCAAACATCCAAGAGTTGTGATTTTTGTCTGCCCTCTTCCCTTATAAACTGTGTGCAGTGACTTTAAGGAAAAAGTGTTCTGATTTTCAATTGCTTTCATAATTCCTTAGACACCATCCGTAAGATGAAGAATGATTTCAAGAAGATGGAGGATGAAATGGATGGACTTGCGGCAAACATGGCAGTAATCACTGAATTTAGTGCTAGCATCAGTAGCACACTGCAGGAGAGACACCAACACATTACCAAGCTTAGCGGTATGTATAATTGGGTACAAGACTTAGTTGGCCGTGGAAAGGCAAAGTATGAACGGCGATAGCTAATTTCTGATAAATGATTAACTTTTTATGCAGGAGATGCATCATAAATAAAATAAAAAAATAGCACATTTCTATATAGAAAATTAACATGGTTGTCCTTTGCCAGGTGTCCACACCCTTCTGCGTAAGCTGCAGTTCCTGTTTGAACTCCCTGCCCGCCTAAATAAGTGTATCGAGCTCAAAGCTTATGCACAGGCTGTGTCCTATCACTCCAAGGCCCGCAGTGTGCTCCACCAGTACCAGCACATGCCCTCCTTTCACGGCATTCAGACTGACTGCCAGGCTATCATGGCAGGACTGGCAGATACTCTTCGGCAGAGGTTCAGGTACGGTTATTCATCTAATTTTGTTTGGTGTGTGCACATAAAGAGTTGAAAACTGTAAGAAGCACCTAACAATACTCAAAGCATGATTATTCAATAATAATGGTTTCTTTATCTTCCTAAAGGTTCATGTTATACATAAATACATAGAAAAAGAAAAACAGGTTGTGGTATTGTTGTTATAGTTCTCTTTAGTGTTGCACACATACATTGAGCAGATAGAGCCTAAACAGTACAGAATGTGAGTAGACGACCTAAAAGCTCATCAAATTCAAATTAGTATTCGTTAGATTCCACAGTAAGAGCAGATTAATTTGTGCCTCTAATGCTACTTCATAAACAATTCAAACAACTATGTTCATTCTTTGTGACTCATTAAAAAATGAGTAAGAAACCGAAGTAGAGTGATAATTTGATTTTAAGAACGATTTCAGTTATATTTTGATCCCATTCTCAAATTTCCACTTGCCGCTATTAATTGGCAAGCTGATATAAAGCCCTGGTGAGTGTGCCATGGACCCTCCTGACGTGCAGTGGATAGTGACATTTAAGACCTGGCTACCAGATTAGGACTTTTTTTTTTTATTATTCTCTATTTTTGGTGCATAGAATAAACTTTACATACGTGCTGGCAATGCCCCAACAGCTGTTGCCGGCGATTCAATCAACATATAACAGCAATTTTTAGGCATGTATAACAGTGCACATTTTTTATTTTAAGGTGATGTAGATAATAGTGAAATGCTAGCAATAAAGGTTAACTGTTCGTGCGGACTGACCAGTAGTGTGTATATATAGAGGGGTCAACTGTTGGTCTAAGCTCATAGGTAGGAGAGTTTCCCCCCATAGCCGTGTGTAGCAAGGGTCCGTGGGCCCCCTCTCTACTCATGAGGGTACTACGGTTGCCTGCCCCTGAGTATCGTTCCGGTTCATTGTGGAGTGCTCTGTCCGTGCTAGGGTATTGTGTGCCTGTATGTGTGTGATACCCCAGGTCGGGTAAGTCATAGGTGGCAGTGTCTGCAGTGGGGCGTTCTTAGGTCCCTGTGTAAGCTCCTGTTGGTTGGGTATCTGCAGTTTGGTGCTCGCGGTGAAGTTAAGTCTTCTAGGGGATAGGGGGACATACAGATCTGTGTGTGTAAGTGAGGGCTATGGTGTTAAGGCGGTTTCTTGGGATTCGATATTCGGGGTGATACCCGTTGTGCTGGCCATAGGGATAACTTCGTTCAGGGGGAGGGGGTGTAAAACATTGTGAGGGTAGTTGTCGGGAGGCTGTTGGTGCACTGTGGGAAACTAGTTTAGTGGTTCGTGTGGGGATACATACCACGGTGTCCCATAGAAAATCAAATTAAGTTAAGTTATGGCCCTGTAGGTGTATAGTCTCTTCAGTCTGGTCATTGATGGAGATGGTGGAGTCCCTCTGTGTGACGAGCAGCGTGCGGACTTGGCTCCATCGGTAGCCAATATTCTTTGCTTGCAGGAGTAGTGCGAACTTGCGAAGTAATCGCCGCCAGGCCAGGGACCCCCGGAGAGATCCGCATAAAAGTCTAGGGACATCCCTTTGAAGCTGTATGGCGACTGCCCCCTGATGGCGGCCAGTACTGCTGCTTTATCCTTATGACTTTGAAACTGGACCACCAGGTCCCCTGAGGTTGCAAGTGATGCTTTGGTAGGTCTCGGGAGTCTGAATACTCCCTCTAGAGACACTGCCTTTGCTTGTTTTGGGGTTAGTAGGGCTGCTATGAGGAGTCGGGCGAGGTGCGGGAGTTCAGCTGTCGGCACATTTTCCGGGACACCCCTGATTTTCAGATTTTTCTGCCTTCTCTTATCTTCCGGGGCGTCAAGCCTGTGTTCAAAGGCTTGGCACCGTTGCTGCATCTCTTTCATCTCTGTTTGAGTGTGCTCTTGTGTGGTACTTTCCACTAGGCCAAGGCGGGCGGTCAGGCCCTGCAGGTCTTCCCTTATCAGGGCCACATCTGCTGATATTTTTTTTGTGGAGGTCCAACATGAGCTCTTTGATAGCTGTCAGTGTCGCTGGTGCGGCATCTGTTCCCGGTGGTGGGGGTGCTGGGCGGGCCGTCGCTGGTTAACTGTGGAGTTGGTGTGAGGACTCACTCTGCTTCATCCGACATATCATCCGAAAAGTCAGAGCAGCCGCGGTGCCTGCTGCCACAGATCACCGATGCTCATACCCTGCTGGCTTTGTCAGGTTTCGTTTTTTTGTTTTCCGTCCCATGGGGCAGGTGATGGGTTCTCCCCGTGAATTTTTCAAGCGTTGGCTGGCTATTTTAGTCGGTTTTTCCCCTCCGATATTCCGGAGCTCACAGGCCATGCAACTCTCTGCTTCAGTAGTTAGGCCACGCCCCCAGGACTTGACAGTTTAAGCCCTGTTTTAATTAAAGGGACACTATAATAACCAGAACAACCACAGCTTATTGTATTTATTCTAGTCAGTATAGTCAGTCCCTGTACGCTTTTTGCAATAAACACTGTCTTTTCAAAGAAAAGGCCGTGTTTACATTATAGCTTAGGGATATCTCCAGTGGCCATTCCTCAGATGGCTACTAGAGGTGTTTACTGGGCAGTGCTGCACACTGTGCAGCACTGACATTCAGCATCTCCACCCTTTTACATGGATTGATTCAATGCATCTCTATGAGGAGATGCTGATTGGCCATGGCTGTGTTTGGCTTGTGCTGGCTCTGCCTCTGATCTGCCTTGACCATCTCAGTCAATCCAATGCTCCCCTATGGGAAAGCATTGTGATTGGCTCAGAACACCACTTTTGATGATGTTAGCCAAGCAGGCAGATCGGGACAGAGCCAGTATCAGAAGACTGGAATATATTTAGGTGGGTAAGAGGGGCTAGATGGCTTTTTTTAACACTATAGGGTTAAGAATACATGTTTGCGTTCCTGACCCTATAGTGCTCCTTTAATTTAATTTTTCTCTATTTTTTTCTTGGCTCCTCTATGCAATTTACATTACCTTTGAGTTAGCAAACATTATAAATTCTGCAAATTAGATTATTTCTTACACATGGAATGATGGAAAATGCAGTTTTTTGTTTTGTTTTCTGTTAAACGTTAACGTTGGTTAAGCAAAAGTCGGTGTTCTTTAAGCTGTATTCCTAAATTCCTACTGAAATAACCTTAGACTTAAGCATCCAGTATTACTGCCTTATATAGTTATGTCACATTTTCTCATGTAATGTCCTATCACTTTCTGTAAAATCTATTAAGATTTCCATTTTTCTTCAGGTGTAAAATTTCAAGCACTTTTCCCTTTCTAGAGATGTGCTGATGTCATCTAAATTTGATCTATTTCTGATTTACTGAATTTCAGCTCCTTTAGGCACTTCAGATTTTTCAGTAATCACTATATATGTCAACAAATTATTGGTATATTACTTTTTGCACAGTTGGATAATCGTTTCTTTTTTTAAAATTTTTTTTATTTTTTTTTACTTTACAGGGATTCTTCATCATCCACGCAGGAGCTTTCAGAATGTGTAGAGTTGCTTCTAAGTCTGGAGGAACCAGCCCACCTTCTATGCGATGAGTTCCTTGCCCATGGTCGTGGACGGCTGGCTTCCCACCTTTCTGATTTGGAGGGTTCTGGTGATGTCTTGGAGTTTGTTGATCGGGGCTGTGGTGGTTTCATCAGCGATTCCTGCCTTCTGGCAGCTTCCTACCAAGCACTCTTTTGTAAGGAACCTGGCAGTACAGCACAAATGGCAGAGGAGAAACTGACAAAATTTTTAGAGGAACTAAGTGAAGGATATTTTGAGCTGGTAGAGATCAGACTTCGGCAGGAAAAGAGTCTAGGAGACAATTCTCTGCTAGTGCGTGCCTTGGATAGATTTCACAGACGGCTACAAGCACCATCTAAGCTAGTGCCAGGGTGTGGATTCAATCGACGAGGCACAGAGATCGTTGTGAGAGTAGCACAAGAAAGATTAGCTCAATACCTGCAGGCACTAAAGGACTTTTTCCAGGGCTGCCTTACCGATGTTCGACAGGCTCTGGCAGCTCCAAGAGTACCTGGGAAAGAAGCTCCAGCACTGGGCGAACTCCTGGCAGGGCTGTCTGCTTCTGTTCTCAACCAGATAAAGACTGTACTGGCTGCTGTGCATCTTTTCACTGCTAAGGATGTGGCGTTTTCTGATAAACCATACTTCAAGGTAAGTAGGTGTCATAATGATAAATGTAGGCAAGTACAATGGGGCGTCGTGTTTTTCTTAGTTTTGTCCTGCTACATCAATGCACATTTTCACCTGGATATTGTTACCTGTTCTGTATTTACCCACCTTTCCCCTGTTTTCCTCTTATTCTTTCTTCAGGGAGAATTCTGCAGCCAAGGTGTCCGCGAGGGACTGATAGTAGCTTTTATCAAATCCATCTGCCAGACAGCACGGCAATTCTGTGAGTCACCTGGAGAAAAAGGTGCAAATACTCCACCAGTCCTCTTATTACTTCTCTCTCGCCTCTGTCTGGATTATGAGACATCAACCATCAGCTACATTCTAACTTTGACAGACGAGCAGTTCCTTGGACAGGTAATACTTGAGTACCTTCCAGCACCAGAAGTCTTTTTGTTGATACTTCAAGACATGTGGTGTGTCATTTTTGTCTATCTTTTATCCCTTTTGTCTATCTTTTTTCAAAATGTTCTATCAGTCACTGTTTTGTTCAAACATCTGTCATCGTGCTGTTATTTTTGTCTCTTTGATAAACCAGTACCACCATGGGTTGTTTCATCTCTCTGTATAACTTAATATAATTTTAGTTGTTTTCCTTGCTAATCTTTTCAGGATCATTCTCCAGTTACTCCTGTGAGTTCTCTCTGCTCCCTGGCTCGCTCCACAGCACAGACACTTCTCAATCAGTATGTCAAGTCTCAAGGTTTAGTTGTGTCCCAGATGCTTCGCAAGAGTGTGGAGACCCGGGATTGGGTGGCAACCATTGAGCCAAGAAATGTTCGAGCTGTGATGAAGAGGGTAGTAGAAGATGTCACTGGTGTTGATGTACAGGTAGTAGAAACTGTTTTTGTTTTTATAAAACAAAATCTTTATTTTTAAAATACTCAGAGATGTTACCATACTGTTCAATTCTTTCCTCAACCTTTGAACACTAAAGCTATTTCTTGCTCACACAGGTGGGTCTCCTGTATGAGGAAGGAGTACGGAAAGCACACAGCAGTGATTCTAGTAAGCGTACCTTTTCTGTATATAGTAGTTCTCGTCTGCAAGGAAGATATGCACAGAGTTACACCCCAAGGTTAGTTTTTTTTTGTTTTTGTTTTTGTTTTTTTTAAATATTTTCTTTATCGAGTGTTTTCATTATCAATTATAAAAGACAAAGATGAGGACTTGCAGGTCCCATGTAACTGAAGAGAAGAAAGTAACGGGAAATCAACTTATGAACGTGCATCAGTAATGAGCATTGATG
This sequence comes from Pelobates cultripes, assembly GCA_933207985.1. Taxonomy (NCBI): domain Eukaryota; kingdom Metazoa; phylum Chordata; class Amphibia; order Anura; family Pelobatidae; genus Pelobates; species Pelobates cultripes. The sequence continues at coordinate 74,017,871 of OW240923.1, forward strand.
GGGACTCACAGGTCCCCGTCAACTTGGAAGAAGAGAAAAAGGGAGAGACAACCAACTTATGCATATGCATCAGTGACACGCAGGTCACACTTTGAAATTTATAAGAATTTAGTGTCGGACTCGCAGGTCCAATACTCTACATTCAGTAGGATGTCTTCAAATAGTATCCGGTGTCTACCTGAACGATTTATACCTGCTTTGGTCTACGTGGCTACCCAAAGTGAGAAGGTCGTACTACCCGGATATCAGGGACCCTCCCTCCCAGAGTGTATGCCCATAATTCCCTTATCGTGGGTACCCCCTTGGTAGTCTGTGTGCGAGCCCGTGGGCCTGTTCCTCTCGGTCTGGCTGGTGGTTCTCGGTGGGTCTGTATGGGCACGTGGCAAAAAAAAAACAAAAAAAAAAAACACCCCTCCGTGTCTGCGAGTGTCAGTTCCTTTATTTTGAATAGAACCTTGTTCTCCCCCTCAGGTGTTCCCGCTTCCTCGGGTAGCTTAGTTTGTTTGTTTTTATCATGTTATCTGTCTCTGTATTAGTCCTTAACTGAACATTTGACATGGATGATAAACTTTGTAAGATGTTAATATTGGTCTCCGTTTCTCTGTTATAGTGCTCCCTTGGATACCAACCTTCTGAGTAACATTCAAAAGTTGTTCTCCGAGAGAATTGACATTTTCAGTACTGTCCAGTTCAACAAGGTACTTTGCTTCATTCCATGTGCCTCCATCAAACACTGTCTCTTTACTCATTCAATGTAAACTGTAGTAACAATAATTGTATGTTGAACTCACAGTCTTTTTAAATAGTTGGCTATGATCGCAGCTGTTACTATGAAAATGTGCCTGAGGAACGCTTGTTATCTCTCATTAAAAAACTTCCTTTACTGATTTACTCAGTGGCCAGTAACACTGCGATTAAATTCTCTCATCAGGTCTCTATCCTGACTGGTATCATTAAGATCAGCCTGAAGACATTCCTGGAATGTGTTCGTCTGCGCACATTTGGTCGCTATGGATTGCAGCAGATTCAGGTGGACTGTCACTACCTGCAGCTATACCTGTGGCGTTTTGTAAGTGATGAAAACCTTGTTCACTGCCTGCTGGATGAAGTGGTAGGCAGTGCGGCACACCGCTGTTTGGATCCTTTACCCATGGAGCAAAGTGTTATTGAAGTCATCTGTGAACGGGGCTGAACCATGATTTAATATTTCTATGCTGTATATATTTCCTTAACACTAAGCCGTATCATGTATATATGGAATAAAGAACTGTAATGCAATCAGTGGCCACTAGGTGTCTGTGTAAATTGTGCAGACTAGATGGGCCAAATGGTACTTATATGCCGTCACATTCTATGTTTCTATATGTTTCACAAAGGATTCTTGACTTTGAAATAGTGATAAATAATGCAAAAACATTTAACTTAAACTTCATATTGTGTGTGTGTGTGTGTGTGTGTGTGTGTGTGTGTGTGTGTGTATATATATATATTTATTTATTTTTTTATTTATTTATTTTTTTGTCAATCTGTCTTTTATTGAGACTGCAAGATAGAACAAAAAAAAAGAAATGGAGCTGATGCAGATGGTTATCGTGCAAAATTCCTCCAGTCCCAGGCCGGCATCTTCTTGCCAATGACTCGGGAGCCCAGAGTGACCAAGTCCTGCCTCACAGGCGGAAAGCAAAGGGTCTTGATCGTACCTTGCTTTCGTGGGTGATGCTGCAGGGTTTTGCCCCGTTGATCCCTCATCTCTTGGATCTCCTCACTAGGTTGCGATGGTGTGGCTGTCTGACGTGCCTCCAAGGAGGCCCAGAAGTTATCCAAGAGCTCTTCCAGCTTTTAAAAACAAATGTTTATTAAGCAGGCTGTTTGTAGAGGCTTATTATTGAAGATTGGTGAGTAGGTATGTCTGGAAATAATTTACCAAATGAAATTACCATTCCATGTGAGATAAACATAAGGTAACATTCTGGGCAGAAACCTTTATTTTAATAGAGGACTAGATCAGGTTAAATCCTAAAGAAAACTGTTCTAGAATATTCCAACACACTCATTAGTCCATAAGAAAAGAAAAAGAGAGCTACAGCCACAGAATACTGATTAATAATAGTATATCTGGGAGAATCATCCCTGTTTTTTCAGGCACTTGATAGGATGTGCCTTGAACAACCACTATTGGCCATGAGAAAAGAAAGACCTCTTCCACCGTACACCTGGGATATGAAGGGTGTACAGCAAAATCTGAAAATACAAATTGCAGGGCAGGGACCAGCATCTGTAATCTTCCAATGTTAAGTTTTATAGCAACCTTTTATTTTTCACAGTCATCAGTAACAATGCATAATATGGTACATGTATCAAAGCATACTTGATCTCTACTTTTAGGTGAACAGAAAACTGAGGCCAAGGTATATAATCACTCACAGGTAATAAAAGAGAAACCCTTGTAGTGTACTTTGAACAAATAGAACTTGTCAGCACGAGCCAAAGATACACTAGTTTTGCCAGAGGCATGAATGGCCATGTTAAGTGAAATGATATAGAGAATGGGTGATCCTGAGCTGTTTTTTTTTTGTTTTTTTTTGCTCTTTGTCACTGATTTTATTTTTTTGCCAAACCTTTAGACATTGACGGGTCAGATATCTTTCTTCTAAAGGCAATCGAGCTGTCATTGCTGTTTTAGAAAACAATTTCATTTTGCACACAGCTTGTTTTATGTCATTATTATAAATATTTTATAGGAACTATTGTAAAGAGGTACTGTAACTTAAAAACAACACTCCATTAAAACGTACACAAAGCCGACTTTATGATGTATGTGATACAAATGCAGGCTTTTATACATGTTATGACCATGCTGTGCACATTGTATGTCATGTGTCACTTTGAGACGTAAATCTTTGTCTCCATGAGACTGAAGTGATCTATATTTACAGTGCATTCAGAGCTCATTTTTACATTTCTTTAATGTTGCAGCAGCAGTTCCCAAACTGTGCAGCTGTTCCCTGGGGCGCCACGATGGGTACATGGGCGCCCCAAGATATTTTCATGGTGCTATGATGATAGATGATAAATATTGGGACATTGACACAATTCTAGTATTTTTGGCTCTATACACCACCACAATGGATTTGAAATGAACAGTTTGTATATAATTCCTGTTTGTAGGAATTACAACAGTTTGTATATGTGCCTCCCACTTTTCAAGGGACCAAAAGTAATGGGACAATTGGCTGCTCAGCTGTTCCATGGCCAGGAGTGTGTTATTCCCTCATTATCCCTTTTACAAGGAGCAGATAAAAGGTCCAGAGTTCATTTCAAGTGTGCTATTTGCATTTGGAAGCTGTTGCTGTCAACTCTCAATATGAGATCCAAAGAGCTGTCACTATCAGTGAAGCAAGCCATCATTAGGCTGAAAAAACAAAACAAACCCATCAGAGAGATAGCAAAAACATTAGGTGTGGCCAACTCAACTGTTTGGAACATCCTTAAAAAGAAAGAACGCACCGGTGAGCTCAGCAACACCAAAAGACCCAGAAGACCACGGAAAACAACTGTGGTGGATGACCGAAGAATTCTTTCCCTGGTGAAAAAAATACCCTTCACAACAGTTGGCCAGATCAAGAACACCCCCCAGGAGGTAGGTGTATGTGTGTCAAAGTCAACAATCAAGAGAAGACCACCAGAGTGAATACAGAGGGTTCACCACAAAATGTAAACCATTGGTGAGCCTCAAAAACAGGAAGGCCAGATTAGAGTTTGCCAAACAACATCTAAAAAAGCCTTCACAGCTCTGGAACAACATCCTATGGACAGATGAGACCAAGATCAACTTGGAAGAGAAGAGTATGGAGAAGGAAAGGAACTGCTTATGATCCAAAGCCTACCACCTCATCAGTGAAGTGTGGTGGTGGTGGTAGTGTCATGGCGTGGGCATGTATGGCTGCCAATGGAACTGGTTCTCTTGTATTTATTGATGATGTGACTGCTGACAAAAGCAGCAGAATGAATTCTGAAGTGTTTCGGGCAATATTATCTGCTCATATTCAGTCAAATGCTTCAGAACTCATTGGACAGCGCTTCACAGTGCAGATGGACAATGACCCGAAGCATACTGCAAAAGCAACCAAAGAGTTTTTTAAGGGAAAGAAGTGGAATGTTATGCAATGGCCAAGACAATCACCTGACCTGAATCCGATTGAGCATGCATTTCACTTGAAGACAAAACTGAAGGGAAAATGCCCCAAGAACAAGCAGGAACTGAAGACAGTTGCAGTAAAGGCCTGGCAGAGCATCACCAGGGATGAAACCCAGCGTCTGGTGATGTCTATGTGTTCCAGACTTAAGGCCAGGGCCGGACTGGCCCACCGGGATACCGGGAAATTTCCCGGTGCGCCGTCGGCACCTGGGGCCGGCCCTTTAAATACTGCAGCCGCCCGAGCGCTCTGTTAAGAGCCTCAGGCGGCTGCAGCTGCTCCCCTGTAGCGTGGCCGAGCTACACTCCGGTCCGCGGTGGCCGGCCGGAGTAATAGGAAGGTGCACACTGAGTGTGCACTCCCTGTCAGTCCGGCCGGTGACAGGAAACAGAAACTCAGCGCGGAACAGGAGTTTCTGTTTCCTGTCACCGGACTGACAGGAAGTGCACCCTCAGTGTGCACCTTCCTATCACTCCGCCGGCCACCGCGGACCGGAGTGCACCTCGGCCACGCTACAGGGGAGGGGGTAAGAAGAGAGGGAGGAGGGGGGGGTAAGAAGAGTGGAGGAGAATAAGAAGAGGGGAGGGGGGATAAGA
>OW240923.1:74022762-74054752 GCA_933207985.1 Pelobates cultripes
TTTGTTTTGCCGTTGGGCAGCTCCAAACTAATTCCTTTAAGAATAATGGAGGCACTGTGCTCTTGGGAACCCTCTGTGCTGTAGGCTTTTCCAGATCTGTACCTCAACACATTCCTGTCTCTGAGCTCTGCAGGCAGTTCCTTTGACCTTTTGGCTTGGATTTGGCTAGGGATGTGCATGGGCGCAAAAAATTTTGTTCCGTTCGGCATTCCGAAATTCGTCACTTTCGGCAATTCGGCACTTTGGGAATTCAGCACTTCGGGTCTTTGGGTAAGTGTAGGGTTAGGGTTGGGTTAGAAGTAGGGTTAGGGTTGGGTAAGGAGTAGTGTTAGGAGTAGGGTTAGAGTTAGGAGTAGGGTTGTGTTAGAAGTAGGGTAAGGGTTGGGTAAGGAGTAGGGTTAGGGTTAGGGTTGGGTTAGGAGTAGGGTAAGGAGTAGGGTTGGGTTAGGTGTAGGATTAGGGTAGAATTAGGAGTAGGGTTAGGGTTGGATTAGGAGGGTTAGGAGTAGGGTTAGAGGTAGTTTAGGGTTAGGGGTAGAGGTACCCTAACCCTCCTAATCCAATTGCCCTAACCCCCTAATACAAAAAGGAATAATCCTAACCCTAATCCTACTCCGAAACCAACCGTAACCCTACATCTTACCCAACCCAAATACTACCACTAACCCTGCTCTTAGCCCAACCCTACCCTAATCCTAACCCAACTCTACCCCGAACCCTACTCCTAAATCTACTCCTAACTCTACTCCTAACCCTACTCCTAACCCTACCCCATCACTACTCCTAACCCTACCCCTAACACTATTCCTAACCCTACCCCAACCCCTATTCCTAACCCAACCCCAATCCTACCTCTATCCGTTTTGCCACTTTTCAGAAGTCCGAAGCACTTCGGCACTTCCGAAATTCTGCACTTCGTGGTTTGGTTCGGCACTTCCAGAAGCATCCGAATGTCCGAAATTTGTCCGAATTTCCATTCGGACCATACCGAATTGCACATGTCTAGTTTTGGCTGATAAGCATTTACAGCTGTGAGACCCTATATAAACAGATGTGTGCCTTTCCAAATCATATCCAATCAAATGAATTTGCAACAGGTGGACTCCACTCAAAGTGTAGAAACATCTCAAAGATGATCAAGAGAAACGTGAAAAATATGAGATAAATTTCATAGCAAAGTGTTTGCATACAGATGTCAAAGTTTCCCTTTTCAAAGGGACACTATAGTCACCAGAACAACTACAGCTCAATGTAGTTGTTCTGGTAAGTATAATCATTACCTTCAGGCATTTTCATGCAAACACTGACTTTTCAGAGAAAAGCCAGTGTTTACATTACCCCTAGGGACACCTCCAAGTGGCCACTCCTCACAGTAGGCAGCACTGCCATTGGAGCTTCTCTACGCTATGCATGGAGATGCTGAATTTTCCTAATAAAGATGCATTGATTCAGTGCATCTCTATGAGGAGGTGATGATTGGCCAAAACAGTGTTTGGCCCTGTCTCCTTGCCAATTTCAGCCAATCCAATGCTTTCCCTATGGGAAAACATTGGATTGGCTAAAAATCAGCAATTCTTATGATGTCATCATGGACGTGGATCGGGGCGGGCCAGCATCGGTAGACCCGTGTGGTGCTGGAAATAAGATGAGTTTTCACCTTTTCTAAGGTAAGCCACCTTAATAGTGCCTTAAACACTATAGGGTCTGGAATACATGTTTGGGTTCCTGACCCTATAGTGTTCCTTTAATAAACTTGCAAAGTTTTCAAAACTATGATTTTTCCTTTATTGTGGGGTATTGAGTGTAGACTGATATGAAAAAAATTGCAACATTAAAAAAAAAACATGAAAACATTAAGAGGTCTGAATACTCTATGAATGCATTATATGTGCATGAACATCACAAGCAGTTTGTCCTAGGACCGATCTCCAAATTTTTTTACAGTTAACAGAATGGTGTCCTCATTTACCCCTCTAATTTAATGCTATTCACTTGGCATTTTGTATAAACAATCTAGCCCTACCCTGCTTTAATCCTTTTTTCCTATGTAGAAAGGAAAGAAAAACAAGCCAAGTTTACATTTTGTCTTAGTTTTGCCTCGCGGGCTCCAGTGCTAATGTTGAACCTGCCTTTCATTTCTGTTTGTACACTTACATCTCACTTTGCAGCCAGGTGCAGTATTAATACTGTGGCCGTAAATGATCCAACCTAAGGAGACTTTCCCTAAATGACGATATGAGTGATGTATTGATGTGTCATGTAGATTTGATCCCTGTATGACAGGGGAAACACCCAGTGTTTGGCTATTGGCCACCTCTGGAGTAGGAAGGGGCTAATTCCGATTTAAATAGGAGTGCCAGCGAGGTGTACTGTTCAGTCCTTTATTGGTCCTTGATGAAGGTGCTGATGGGGCACTAATGCCTCGTTTCCACTGAGCGGTATGGTTCAGATCGGTATGGTTTGGAAGGGTTAGAATGGTCCAGCCTATTCAGGTGAGCGTTTGCACTGCAAGTCCGACCACCAGGGGGCACACAGGGTTTAGACCAAATGCCTAGCGTGTCATTTGTCATGATCATTGATGTTTTCCTGTCCGCCAATCAATGGATTGTATAGTGTGACGCCAGTAGCTCCGCCCTAACCATACCGTACCATTTCCTATGGACCTCTAAAGGGGGCCCAGCAGGGGCGTACCTGGAGTATTTGGCACCCGGGCGGATGCTTTATTTGGCACCCCTCCCAACTTTGAAATGTAGAAAACAACTGCAATTTTTTTTAATGTATTTGGCACTGAACACCGAAACAAACACAAATACACAATGATTGCAGTGTGTTTGCGTAGTGGATGCAGTGTGTGCGCTTGTATAGTGTATGCAGTGTGTGTATAGTGAATGCAGCTTGTGTGTATAGTGTATGCAGTGTGTGTGTATAGTGTGTGCATAGTGTATGCAGTGTGTGTGTAGTATATGCAGTGTGTGTATTTATTTGGCACCCCCCTTCCCCTCCGTACTTTGAAATGTAGAAAACAACTGCAATTTGTTTTTATGTATTTGGCACTGAACACCGAAACAAACACAGACACACAAACACACAAACAGATACACAAACACACAAACAGATACACATGTATAAGTGTGTGTTTGTGTAGTGATTGCAGTGTGTGCGCTTGTATAGTGTATGCAGTGTGTGTATAGTGTATGCAGTGTGTGTGTAGTGTGTGTATAGTGTATGCAGTGTGTGTGTAGTGTGTGTAGTGTGTGCAGTGTGTGTAGTGTATGCAGTGTGTGTAGTGTATGCAGTGTGTGTGTAGTGCATGCAGTGTGTATAGTGCATGCAGTGTGTGTGTAGTATATGCAGTGTGTGTATTTATTTGCATCCCCCTCCCCTCCCAACTTTGAAATGTAGAAAACAACTGCAATTTTTTTTTATGTATTTGGCACTGTACACTGAAACAAACACAGACACACAAACAGATACACAAACACACAAACAGATACACATACAGATACACAGACATACAGATACACGTGTATAAGTGTGTGTTTGCGTAGTGAATACAGTGTCTGTGTAGTGTATGCAGTGTGTGTATAGTGTGTGCAGTGTGTGTGGTGTGTGCAGTGTGTGTATAGTGTATACAGTGTGTGTGTAGTGTGTATGTTGTGTGTAATAAGTGCTGCCACTTACCTGCCCGTCCTGTCCTCCTCGACTGGTGGTCCGGTACTCTCCATGCTTGTTTCCCATCCAGCAGCAGCAGCAGCAGGGTCCTCTGTTCTCGCGATCCGCGAGAGCGTTGCCGCAGGTTGCCATAACAGAGGACCTACTGCTGCTGGATGGGAAATCGTGTGGATAATTTCCTAAGCGGCCGGTCCCTTTACATAAGACACAGGGGCGGCGAAATGCTGCCCCTGTGAAAGTGCGCCCCAGGCACCCCCCTAGTGAGTGGTACCCGGGCCTCACCACCCTCCCCTTAGTACGCCACTGGGGCCCAGTTTGGTTCAGTTGTATGGGCCACATTCATAATGGAAACACTCAAAATAGTGTACCAGACCGTACCGAACTTTACCGGAAAAGGGGCATTTAATGAGCGTCAGGCTGCTTAAATATTTTTGATTGTATCCTCAGTCTGTATGTGAATTAGAGGTGTTTCTTAATGGGAGATGTATGCACTGCAAGCCGCATTACCATGGAGTAGCCGTTAGTGTGACCACAGCCGCTTTATATATTTTGATTGTTGAGTTCTCTGCAGCTGCTTACGATTTGTAGGGATGCCTTTAATTAGTCTGAATAAGAGCCGACCTCTCTTGACTAACTTTACCATACTTTTTTTTTTCCAGTCAATCTTTATTTATAATAGTGCAAGCATAAACAGTTATGATAGATATTCCACGACAGCGAGATCGAGCTTAGTACAAATAGGTAATATATCATGGCATGTAGAACATTAGCACACATTTATTTATTTTTGGGTAAGAGTGGTGACATATTAGCCTAGCAAGTAGAAATTAAAATATATATAGACCACAACCCCTTTAGGATCACCAACGAGACTAGGCAGGGGTGCCCACTCTCCCTGCTACTGTATGTACTAGCTCTAGAGCCCCTTTTAAACACTATCAGGGACCACCCTGACATTTATTGGATAGAGGTCTGTGGACGAGAAGTCAAGATTAGTGCATTTGCAGATGATATTCTTCTCTACGTTTCCCAACCCAAAACCTCTTTACTCTCACTCATGGACCTCATTAAGGAATATGGCCTGCATTCATATTACTCCCTTAATACGTCCAAGACCCAGGCATTGAGCATAGGGTTACCACTAGCTGACACAGCTACCCTTCGGGATCAATACTCCTTTGAGTGGAGGAAAGATAAACAAATTCTCCAGCTTTGGGGGCCACTGTACCTGACATGGATGGAAAGGATAATGGCACTCAAGATGTCTATCTTACCCAAGCTACAATATGTCTTTCACACTACCTATATCAGCCCCTTAGGCTTACTTCAAGAATGTTCAAAAAGATATGACTAGATTCATTTGGGCAGGCTCCAGACCTAGAGTGGCCATTAAGGTGCTTCAAGCACCAACGAAGGCAGGTGGTCTGTCGGTCCCAGATGTTAAAACATACTACCACACCACTATCCTAGCCTCAGTTTTACCCCATTTTCTCAAAGGCCCTCTGCCCCAATGGGTGACAATGGAATGCAATTTGATACAACCTTTTGATCTACCCAGCATATTGTGGCTGCATAGACTGCTCAGACCGCCCCTAACTACAGCGCCAACTCAGATAACCTTAAGCATCCAGGTTTGGGATACCCACAGGTCCTACCTGAGCTCCTCGAGTCACCTCTATTTGACTACCCCCATCATGGCCCTCCCATATTGTATCCCTACCTTTCATGCTAGTGTAACCGCCACTGGTTCCCTTATTTACCACTATAACATCTTAAAGCATAGAACTTAGTAGGGCTAACCATACAGATATCTTAGCCATAATTGTATATAGTTAGTAAGAGATCCTCTATTTAACATATATAAATAATTGAGAATACAATATAAAATAAGGATTGTCTTGGAAGCAATAAAGTTTTGTCTTTTAGATATTTATTATATAAAAATATAAATATAGACATATAAAATCCATTATAGCAGAGTTTATAAGATTAAACTAAATGCTTGCAAATATCATTAATAGGTTAACATACCCTTCTGAACATGTCATCATTTCAGCCTCTCTGTCATTTTAAGATGGAGCAGCGTCTGTCTCCAAGTCTCTCCTCTGTTTCTTAACATTTAAAAGTATATACATATACATATATGAAAAAGTAACACTTGTTTTACTTTATTCATTTTAGGACCTCCCTTAACTTGGCAAAAATACAAGTCCATAACTAAAGGGTGCATACGTCATGGAAATTTTCCTGATTTACGGTAGTTCAAGATGGCATCTTAAAGTCTGAACATCCTTAACTACTTAGGGTTACCACAGTATATTGTGTACTGAAAGAGTCATAGGATAGCTTTGAAGCTTGTTTATGCATTATTGTTATTGTAATTCGTCTGGGACAAAATGGCGCAAACATATTATGCACTGAGGTTATTGCTTAAAGAAACATCTATGAAAAACAATATGTTCCTTTTCTAACACCTTGTCAATTTGCAAAATCCCTTAAAGACAAACTACACAGTTTAAGAAATACAACACTTCATTCTAAAACTTGTAATATTTGCATTTGCCCATAACACTAGACCTTGGATAGATAGGAAGTTGACGCACCTATACCACATCAATTCTCAAGGGAAGTTATTAGACTTTCTGCTCTTACGAGATATCCATGGGCTACCACGAGCCTCGCAATTTTCCTATATGCAACTGAAATCATTTTTAACCTGGGGCAACCCACATATCCTTTTCTGCACACCAATGTGCAAAATATCACTATCTGGTAACAGTTTTTTTATCAATAAGCAATTGCCGCCAACCTGTAAGCCCATCTCCATGTGTTACAAGTTGCTTCTAGATTACCTTCCATTCTCAAAATCTACGCCTGCACAACATTGGAACACAGACTTAGAAACTGAAATATCCCAACAACAATGGGCTTCGCTGTTTCACACTACCCAACAATTAATTAAATCCGCTACCCTTCTGGAGCAGCAATGGAAAATGATTTATGGCTGGTATATGGTGCCAACACGTATTCATAATATCTACTCCGATAGTTCTCCGAAGTGTTGGAGGTGTAATTTGGAAGAAGGGACTGTTCTACACATTTGGTGGCAACGCTCGGTCATCCAGCCATTGTGGCAAAATGTCCAGACCCTACTGGGAGCACTGACGGCATGCACATTACCCCTTCGTCCACTCACATACTTAACTATGCTTCTCCAGGAAGGCATCCCTAAAGTTAAACAGAAGCTCATATACCATGTCTTATTATCAGCTCAAAGGTTGATAGCCAGAGCATGGAAGTCTCTGCAATGCCCTTCTATGTCCACCTTAATAACGGACATTGATAAACAATGCACTTCCAAACGTTACTTCCACAAATTATGGCCGCAATCTAGGACAGCTGTAGCGGCATGGGCGACTTGGGACACATGGAGATTGGTCCGCTCTGAAACTCAGAGCGACCCTATTGTACCTCTGCCTGCATGAATGTAGATTATAACCAATTGAGTGAGGTAAAGTCTTTATCCTATGGGCTGTAGCACTATACCCACCCCTGGAATTTTTATGTGTAACATTGCTGGTCTTGGAAAACTGCATAATCTCCGTTGTATTTTTTATGTGTAACATGGCTGGTTTTGGAAAATTGCATAATGTACGTGGTAATGACTATGTATCTACTGAAACCCCCCCTTCCCTACCCCTACCCTCTTTCCTTCTGTATCCCCATTCCTGTCCAATCTGCTTTCTTATTGTGGAAAATAAAAATTGTCAGATTAAAAAAAAATTATATATATATATATATATATATAAAGTAATGGGAGTTGCACTCCAGCTCTCCTTAAGTTATTGCCCGGTGCTCGGCTGCACAAATGTATAAATATCAAAAAATAGTCAGCACTCAAGGACTTTAAGTTTGCTAGAAAAGATACAAAAAACCTTTTAATCCAGTTGGTCAAGAGGTCAACGTTTCAGTCCATCGTCGTGGACTTTCATCAGGACATAAAATACAAAATACAATATTCAGTTTAAATAAGAAAAAGCTAACTTACCAAATCACCCCCACCTGTATACCGGCGTGGTCTGTTCCCCATTGCGCATGCGTGCAATCCGCTTAACTACTTCCGGTGCAAAAGTGCAGCCTACCCATCACCATAGATACCTGTAAACAGATCGCAAAGGACAGCGATCCGTAAACATATACGTAAATTAAAAGTGCTCAGTGCTGATTCCTCAACTTCATGCTCATATCGAGCTGGCTGCAAACAAAGCCAGCAAATCTATACATATTCTCTTATTAGCAGTGTATGCTCATTAGTAAAGTGACATCAATTTGTGCTACTTATATAAGTGCTCTTCATAATATATGCTTGCAAGGTGTGATGAAAAGAGGTGAAAATTAATTTACCTCATAAGAAAAGTGCAAGTGCTGAAATATACAAAAACTAACAGTGATAATATAATAAAGTGACATGTGCATATATTTACATGCTATCTAATGATTGAGTAAGTGAAAACACTATGCTACTATGGGGTTACAGTGTAATATGATACATAATTACTACCTAAATAACAAATATAATAACATATATTCTGCTGTGTAACAGTATCATTCCCAAATTTAAGAATTTTGAGACAAAGTATTACTTATAAATAATTATGTCCCTATTGAACTACAAATAGATACTAAGGAGTGGAGAAAACAACCTTCCCTTAAGTAGTTCTAAATATCAAATATAGAACAAATACCTGTAATTTAATCTATATCAAATAAATTGGGAATATATACTGTACACATATTTGCAGATAAAAAATAAAATCAATATAGTAACTAATCCAACCACTCAAATAAACGATATAAATGTCAATTTTTCGTTGAGGCCCATGGGAGCCATAGTATTCAATTCACGTATCCAAAATGTCTCTCTTTGCAACAATGCCTTAGAACGATCTCCTCCTCTTCTAGATATTGGAATGTGGTCGATGGCTATACATTTCAGTGATGTCAGTGGATGTTTATGTTCAAGAAAGTGACGAGCCACCGGTTTGTCCGTGGTACCATCTCTGATCGCCATACGTATACTTGAGCGATGTCCCCTTATTCTTTCGCACAGTTGTGTATCCGTTTTCCCAACGTAGTTTAATCCGCATGGACATGACAGTTTGTAAATGACATGATCTGTTTTACAAGAAATACGTTGTTTAATTGTATATTTCTTTTGGGTGTGTGAATGAAAAAAAGACTTCGTGGGAATAAGGTGCCCACATGTCACACATCCTAAACAACGAAAACAGCCTGGGTTGAGAAATTTATTCTGATTCCACAGATAGCTCTGTTCCGGATCAGTGCGGACTAACAAGTCTCGCAAGTTTTTCTCCCTCTTATAACATATCATTGGACTTTGAGAGAATATTGTAGGCAGAGTTGGATCTCCCGTTAAGATATTCCAATTCCCTTTAACAGCTTGGACAAGTTTCGTGCTAGCAGAGTTAAATTTCATTGGGAAAGTCAATCTTGTTACCTTTGTTTGTTGCTGGATGCTCACTGTATTCGCCATTTCCAATCTTGCTTTATCTAAGGCTGCATCAAGTATGTGCCGGTTATACCCCCTCGTGAGGAATTTGTTATACATGCTACCCACTTGATTTTCAACCCGTTCAACCGATGAATTATTCCGAAACACTCTTAAAAATTGGGTGTATGGTAAAGATTTCTTACTATGTTCAGGATGTGCACTCTCAAAATGCAGTATGGTGTTTCTATCAGTGGGCTTTGAGTAAAGCTGATACTCTATTTTGTTGTCTTTAATGAAGATCTCCAAATCCAAATACTGTACAATTGTATCACTGATATTAGCCGTGATTTTAACAGGACTGGGGAGACAGTTGACATTCTCCACGAATTGCTTAGCCTCAGCTATTGAGCCTCTCCACAAAATCAAAATATCATCGATAAAGCGTACGTATTGTACAATTTGTTCTCTATATGGATGTAGGATGTGTTCTCTCTCAAATACATGCATGTATGCATTCGCATACATCGGCGCCATCGCCGCGCCCATCGATGTTCCTGAGCATTGCATATACCATCGGGTTTCGAATCTGAAGTAATTGAGTTGAAGTGTTAGCTTGAGCAATTCCATAATAAATTCTATAGGAGGACCCTTATAAAAAGATGACTCCAATAGTATCTGTCTCATTGCTTCTATGCCTTCCTCATGGGGGATTATAGTATAGAGACTCTGTACATCTAATGTAATTAACACCAATTTTGTGGGAACTTGTTCAATTCTCTTCAATCTATCAATCAAATCCTGTGTATCCTTAATGCACGTTGGTAAATGCTCAACCGGATCTTTAAATAAAAAATCCAAATATTTAGCGATAGGCTCTAGCACCCCGTCAATAGCAGAGACTATAGGGCGTCCAGGTGGTGACTGCAAATTCTTGTGTATTTTAGGCAATGTGTATATGATTGGCGTTCTAGGGTTGTTTTTCTTCCAAAAATTGAATAAATCCAATTCTATAAATCCCGCTCTCAGACCTGTAGTAAGAGTGTCTTCAATTTTACACATCACCATAGAAGTTGGATCATTATTCAAGGGGGTGTACGTGTTATGATCTGCCAATTGTCTATTAATCTCTGATGCATAATCTTCATAATTAAGGAGCACAATCCCACCTCCCTTATCCGCTGGTCTCAATACAATAGATGGGTCATTTGCTAGACCCTTTATGAGGTTATGTTGAACTCTAGACATATTACTATGTCTAACTCGATGTTCCTTCAGGATACTATCAGTTTGAGTCTTCAAAGACGTGAGAAAGGTCTTGATAGCAGGGTGGCTTGGTGGAGGATCAAAGGAACTTTTCATTTTAAACTTAGATGTTTGGGTCATCATATTTTGTTTCCTGTTGCCCTTCTCAAAAAATTCTTTGAGCCGAAGATTTCTGCCAAATTTAAACATTTCCACTTGCCATTGGAATTTATTTGGATACGAAGTAGGAATAAAAGAGAGTCCTTTGCTTAAGATGTCCAATTCCGGGTTCGTTAATGCTCTATCTGAAAGATTAAATACTGGAGTTAGGGTCGTATTGGGGGTTTCCCTCCTTGACCAATGTAGAAGTCCTTTTTGACCTCGCCTGGTGTTCCCTCGTTTATATTTCTGTTTCTGCTCCTTGTAACTGTGCCCCGTGTTTCTTGTGGGCTTCTTGTTACTAAAAAAATTGTCAGATCTTTTAGTTTGGAGATTTTCCTGTTCTGAGCCTGATTCTCCTGATGTAATGTCAATCGTATTAATATTAGGCCTAATAATAAGTTTTCTAATATGTCTTGGTCTAGGACGTCTATCACCAGAGAGCCATCGATATACTTGGTGTTCTTTGTAATCTTGTTGGACTCTCTCTTGTTTTTGTCTTTTAAATTTTATTAATTGATTTTTATATTTCAGGCTTTCTTCTGCCAACTTCAATTTCAGGGATACACCTTCCGGCGAGCTTAATAAGATAGCATGTTGACTCTCTAGCTCCAGTATCTTTTTACTAATATTCTGCAGGTCATCCTTCACATCTTTAATAATGACTAACATAAGGTCCAGAGAGCATTTATTTAGAACAGCCGTCCAGTCTTTACAAACATGTGCTTTAAGACGACCAATAGTGGGGATGTTATTAACTCTGAACCCTCGTGGGATTTGTTTAGCCCGATGGTAGTCCGAAAGAAACACCCCATGCAGGTCTAAATCTATTTCCTTCTTTTTCAATTTCAACAATTGGAAATATACATCTTTCACCGTAGTGGTATTAGGTAGTTCAGCTGTTGTAACATCCCACAGGATATCTTTAGTTTCCTCTTCCGTGAATTGAAGTGTCTGAGCTTGTAATTCTGTAGCCCCAGCTTCAATCAAAAAATTATCCATCATGCTATATTTCTCAAAAAAATACTCTATAGCCTAGTGGTTGGATAAAATAATCCAATTAAAAACAAAAAACAATGTGACATGTGGGCACCTTATTCCCACGAAGTCTTTTTTTCATCCACACACCCAAAAGAAATATACAATTAAACAACGTATTTCTTGTAAAACAGATCATGTCATTTACAAACTGTCATGTCCATGCGGATTAAACTACGTTGGGAAAACGGATACACAACTGTGCGAAAGAATAAGGGGACATCGCTCAAGTATACGTATGGCGATCAGAGATGGTACCACGGACAAACCGGTGGCTCGTCACTTTCTTGAACATAAACATCCACTGACATCACTGAAATGTATAGCCATCGACCACATTCCAATATCTAGAAGAGGAGGAGATCGTTCTAAGGCATTGTTGCAAAGAGAGACATTTTGGATACGTGAATTGAATACTATGGCTCCCATGGGCCTCAACGAAAAATTGACATTTATATCGTTTATTTGAGTGGTTGGATTAGTTACTATATTGATTTTATTTTTTATCTGCAAATATGTGTACAGTATATATTCCCAATTTATTTGATATAGATTAAATTACAGGTATTTGTTCTATATTTGATATTTAGAACTACTTAAGGGAAGGTTGTTTTCTCCACTCCTTAGTATCTATTTGTAGTTCAATAGGGACATAATTATTTATAAGTAATACTTTGTCTCAAAATTCTTAAATTTGGGAATGATACTGTTACACAGCAGAATATATGTTATTATATTTGTTATTTAGGTAGTAATTATGTATCATATTACACTGTAACCCCATAGTAGCATAGTGTTTTCACTTACTCAATCATTAGATAGCATGTAAATATATGCACATGTCACTTTATTATATTATCACTGTTAGTTTTTGTATATTTCAGCACTTGCACTTTTCTTATGAGGTAAATTAATTTTCACCTCTTTTCATCACACCTTGCAAGCATATATTATGAAGAGCACTTATATAAGTAGCACAAATTGATGTCACTTTACTAATGAGCATACACTGCTAATAAGAGAATATGTATAGATTTGCTGGCTTTGTTTGCAGCCAGCTCGATATGAGCATGAAGTTGAGGAATCAGCACTGAGCACTTTTAATTTACGTATATGTTTACGGATCGCTGTCCTTTGCGATCTGTTTACAGGTATCTATGGTGATGGGTAGGCTGCACTTTTGCACCGGAAGTAGTTAAGCGGATTGCACGCATGCGCAATGGGGAACAGACCACGCCGGTATACAGGTGGGGGTGATTTGGTAAGTTAGCTTTTTCTTATTTAAACTGAATATTGTATTTTGTATTTTATGTCCTGATGAAAGTCCACGACGATGGACTGAAACGTTGACCTCTTGACCAACTGGATTAAAAGGTTTTTTGTATCTTTTCTAGCAAACTTAAAGTCCTTGAGTGCTGACTATTTTTTTATATTTATATATATATAGACCTGAGAACAGCAAGTAGCTTAAATGCCACTGGACATCCAGGCACCCTATTGATATTATAATGTATGCAGGTGAGTATTGCAAAAAACATAATAAAACTATATTAAGCAAGATCAAAAACTAATTTGCGAGTATGAAGTAAAGGATCACACATTTTACAGAACCTAGTGCATAGTGTCCATGGCACGTAAAACCGAGCTCAAGCATTGGGCCCAGCATCAAGATCAGCCGATCCCTATCAGCGGTAGTGATGGTACCTGTTTAGGAAAGTCGAAAGTATGGCATACCAGGGTATTCCTCCAGCCCCAGGCCTGTGTGAGGTGAGGGCCAGCATCCTTGGTCCACCGACTCGACTTCTCTTCTGTACCAAGTCAATCTCCCTTTCGGGGTGTGCAGAGGGTTGAGGTGCTAGGCGCCTTTGATGGCGAATTATCCTCCGCTTGTATGGCAGAGGCAGTGGGGTATAGCCCCGGGGGGCACTCGGCCCAGGCAGGCGGACATGAGGGTGAGTATTCACTTGTGAGCAGAGGTCGCCCGAAGGGGTCCTGTTCCTCCTCTTCAGCGTATTCCTCCCAGAATCTTACCAGTAGTTCGACTGGGTAGCTTATGACCTCTCCTGAATTTTTTGCCAGAAGGCTCAAAACACCTCCTCCAGCCTTAACAGGATGCTGTCCGAGGAGCCTCCCAGAGGACCGTGGGCTGGATGTATATTTTAATTATATCTTACTGACTATCTACATTTTATTGAGAGTACTATCGTTGCCCTTTTTTAAAAAAATCTATTTCCGGGTTCCTGATACCATCACTCTCAAGAACACTCACATCTTAAGTGGAGATTATACTGCTGTACGCCATACATGCTAGAGCTAGTTTAAGCTCTATTAAATGTGAGTTCATCTTTATTATTCTATTGTTTTATCTACTAAAATGAACATATTACACTATTAATTTCTCTGTCTTTTATCGTTCCTTCCTATATATACGAACATCTGAGAAGCACAAAGACTACCAAATTCTGGCTTTAAAGACCCACGTGGTAGCCAAGTATTTATAAAAGACTTTCTTAATCTGGGACTATATATATCATATACTTTGTACAGCGCTTTGGAATTTGCTGGCGCTATATATATAATAAAATAATAATAATAAACTTTTCATTGCTATATTGTATTCCTGTGGCACAGCCCTACTCCAATTTTGTAATTTTCTATTAGTGACCTGCACTGAAGCTACATTTACAGATGTCTTTCTGTATTTGTATGAAGTCACGGTCACTTACTGTGTTGTTGATAATATTGTTAACATATCTTGCTGGTCAATACTCAATGCAGATTTTTTTTTTTTAAATAAAGGTTACCTACCATTTCTTAGTTCTATTTTAATTTAGAAAGCAGTGCCATTTCTGGGGTCCTCCTTTGGGGAACACTTTATGTATGTGTTTATGTCTAAAATGGTTTACATGAGATAGTTGGGATAAATAAAATGTAATCCACAAGGTAGCCATAACTGTGTGCAGCAAAGTCTAAAATTATTTTTTAAGATTATAAACAAAACATTGCTATGTGCTAGGTCTATATAGACAATGGTAACAGAATGCTAACCATTCCCATGCATTTTTGCCAATGTGGGTACTTCCTATGGAGAAGGAGGGATACTTTCTGATGCTGTGGGTACAGTAACAAACGAATATCTCGGAAAAAATGAATCTGCACTACTTGATGCCCTGGTGAGTGTCATTACTGTCTAAGTTCTGGTTCAGTAACACAGTGATAGAAATTTATATATTTTAGTAACGTGACAAATTATCTACGAAGTTCAATACACTGTAAATAATATTACGCTACATTTGTTCTCCTTTTTATTGTGCCATTATTCCAGGTATTTTAATATGCATACCGCGAGCGTAATTCATAGGACATTAATGCATTCTAATCATTCTAAAGGCATTGTCAGCAAGGACATCGAAACAGGTTTTCAGATTTGAATCTACTGGAAAACCCATTACTACAAATATTACGCAAATCACAATTTTATGTAACAGGAAGCGTGTGCTCCATGAACACTTCCTTGAGTGTGTATATATTATTATTTTATATATATATATATATATATATATATTACCAGAAACATGGATCCTATATGTTTGCTGTTTTCTTAGATTTTTTTTTTTATTATTATTTATTTTTGACGTGCATAAATTAAATTTCAGCCTGTGCGGCCACAACAGCTTTAACAGGCACTATAACATCAGGCTTCGTCATAACATTTGAGAGAATTGAACTTTAAAAAAAAAAAAATGAGATTAAACAATAACAAATAACAGGTTATTATTTTAGAGGCACTTGGAAGGCGATATATGAGGCTGCAGAATTTGTGTGTCAGGGCTCATAGATAGGGTGGTCGATTGACCCTGGTATGATGGAGCAGAGCCATTATAATTTGTATGTGAATTGCAGTTAATTGAGTTGTGTACCTCTGTGTAAAGTGAGCGTGAGATGTATAAGCCATGTAGGAGGCTCTTTTAGTTATCTGTGAGAAGAGGGTTAAAAACATGGTGCTTGCCCTGGTGAGCGTTGTGTATGGGTAGGATGGTCTGATGTGGGTCCGAATGTGTGAGTAAATAGCTCCACCTTGGTGTGCGTGTTGTGGGTTTACATGATGGGAGCTGGGGGGTATTAGCTAAGAAATGGAGCCAGCGTGTCCAGGGTGTATGTTTTCTTAGATTTTAATAACCATTAATAACATGGCAACTATGGCCAGAATGGGCACAAATTATCACTGAGTTTTGTAATTAAAATTCCTTTCTGATTATTTTGGACTCTTATCTTTGAATAATGTATTTTCAGTTGTAGACCATCAATAGGTGCTGCTATTTTGGGTGCTAAGGAGCAGTGAGTATTTTATTTGTAGGCTGGCCATACCAATTGCAAAGTATTTCAATCAAGAAAGTCGGGGTGCGTACATTACAGTTCATCTGGGGCACCAAGAACTATATGTTTATTTGTATAAAAGTTACATTTTCAATTTCAGCCCTTTACCAGTACTGAACCAGACGAATTTCAATAATGTTTCTATTCTTTTTTTTTTATTCTTTATTTTTATTGTGCAAATATTAACAAAGAAGCTTGATACGCCACGACAGCTATAACAAGCCTAGTAAAAACAGGCAAAATATATTATCAGCATGGCCTTCATAGAAACTGCACATTTTTTATATTGAAATAATAACAAAATAAAAGACTTGTGTAAACTAAACTTGTATGGCACATAGAGTAGTCATGCATATTTTTAGGAAATGTATAGAATAACTTACGGACAGGCGAATCTAAGTGAAGTGCCAGAGAGAGACATGCAATACAAGCCGGTTATGCGTGGTACATCTCTAGTATAAGGGTCTACAGTGTGCTAGGGCAGCTACATAGAGTAAGGAGTACTAAAGAACATGCTAAACTGTGATTATAATATAACCTGCTTAGTGTGTACTAGACTGCCTGTAATTGATAGAAACAATAATGGTACCACTGGACAGAAGCCACCGAAGTGACATCAACAAAACAAAACTAGATGATTGCCCGCTGTTGAGAGATTTAACAGGGTGAGACTGCAAAATTGGGCATACAAACAATAGCTCGGCACCTAAGTAAAGCGGCCCCTCACAAGAGACCGCCAGACCACCCATACCCCCAGTTCGTCTCGTGGGAGATTGCAAAGTAAAGTCCCAGCACATTGTCAGCATAGTGTGCTCAATACGAGCCGTATCCCCTCAGGTCCGGTCCTCCAATGAGCTGTGATGGTGGTGGTTTACTGGTGGTCTTAGCATTGGCGATCACCCTCCAGGGTATAGGGCCACAATGAAGATTTCCACTCCACTTGGCTTAAGGCTTGGGTAAGCAAGAGGCAGCAGCTGGGCACAGGTGTCAAGTGTGCAGTTTGTCCACAGACTCTCACAGACTCTCCAGGATATATTGGCTCGGTAGCGAGACCTCTTGGCCTGAGGTATAGCTTGGAGTGTGTCAAGCCGTCTCCTCTCTGTGGGCTGAGTGGTGGGGCCGATCCAGTGGGAATCACTGCGGGGGCCATCTTAGTTCCAGGACATTGGGGGCAGTCTCAGCCAATCTCACCGACATCAGCCCCGGACCGGTCCTGCTGGAATCGGGATAACCCCCTCCAGTCCAAAGGAAGGGGGGGAGTCTGTGAGGAGTATTAGAGATCCATTGTGTGGCAGTCAGGTAGGTGAACAGGACGGCGGCCGCCTGTCTCGCTCTTCCCCTAAGTAGGCCGCAGGCTCCAAAGCTTTGTGTAGCCTGGGAGGGGGCCAACGAAACTCCCGATCTAGGAGTCAGCAGTGGTGCCAGTAACTGCCTGTGTACTGTACTGTTCCTTTCTGGCTTATATTATTGTTAAAAGCCCAGATTACCAGCCAAAAAGGCCTGAGTCTGGAAGAGCCTCTCCCGCATGCGACCGGTCAGCATGGCGGTCAAACCCTGCCCCCCCCCCGTTTCTATTCTTCTTAAACACGTGTACTTATGTCAGCAAAAAAGACATACAAAATTATTCCACAATCAAACTCAACAATACACCTATTTAGTGCCTCTACACTAAATGTCTAGGCGCATCCCTCAATTAATTTAATCATAAACAACACAAGGAGAATTCTATATTTAAAGGACATCTTTCTACTCAAAACTATTATATAATAAACCTTAAAAAAATTTTAAAATACTACTTTTAGTATATGACAGGATCCTTCAGATATGTACATGGATCTTGGGTGAGACAATGTTTTAAAACCGACAATTACAGGGTTATCGCTGATGTGGGAATTCTAGGTAAATTTAAATTTAAAGGGTCCAACCACTATGACCACCTCTGCTTTTTGAAGTGGTTATGGTGATAGGAGTCAGTAAGTGTAGTTTTTTAGCTTGAAACACTAAACATACTGAGATATTGGTATTTGTGTGCTGAGGGCTAGTTGCACCCTCGGCACATGTGACTTTGGCAGCCCGTAACTCACTTCCAGGCTACCAAATGTAATTTCTGTGCATAAAACACTTCCGCTGTCAGCGAGCACTACAAGCTGGCAATGAGCATTCTAGTCACCGTACAGATTTAGGTGCTGCCTAAAAAGCCCAGCTACATACAGATTTTAGCCAATCACAAATAGGCTTTATTACATGTGAGTTTATTATCAAAACACTTTATATGTTCACTATTTTTGTTTACACTATTTGATGTTCATTTTGTTTTTCATGTGCACCCTGTGATACATCTGCTTTAACAAATCGTTAAGGGTAAGCGTAAAAAATATTTAGAACTCAACAAATTTTTGGGGGTAGTTTCACTGAAACTGCATTTTTTTGTCAATATCTGGGTGTGGGTTTAAGGAGGTATACCTGCATGACTGTTTTGAGCACCTTATCGCACTAGTTTAAAATAAGCCATTGGTAACACATACTTTCTTTATTTTTTGTGAATAATATATATTTTTTTCTGGTGATAGAACTATAGCCTGCCATATAACCGCTATAGAAAGCTTGCGTGTTTACACACTAATGGTTTTCCCCATCCACTCTAGCTTTGATCATTCTTACAGCATCCGTTTAGGCTGTCACACTCCTTTAAGTGATTTATGTTTGTGTTAAAAGTGTTTCATACCAACATCCTGGGGACAATTACCTCCTTTACAAACATCCTGCGTAACCGTCCGATGTCCTTAAATAAAGGAAACCCTTATTGCAAGAAAATGCTTACCTCATTCATTGCCAATGAAACATGATATCCTGGGGACAGAACTGTATGTCTGCCAGGACTTACTTCCCCCAAAATGGAAAACATGCCAAATGTTGCAATTTCATTTTCTTATCATAATATCTCAAGAAAATCCAAATTTTATATAATTATTGGTTTTCAATACACTGAAATTTTGTCTTTAGTAAACAAGCCCGTCTAGTATAAAAGGTTTTGCCACAGTTTGGATGGCCTGTCTGATCCAGCCCTGCATGTGCTTCATTGCCCCCTTGAGCTTACGTTGCATTACACTCCTCACTTACCGACTGGGTTCCGTTCTTACGACTCGGTTGTAAAACAAATTTGTCAGTAAGTGAGGATGCGCTACAGAGCATGCGCACCAGTGCAGGTCTATGTTCGGGGAAATTTCCCCGAAAAAAAAGACCAGCGCACCATACAGGGAATTCCTCCAATCTCTGTCTGGGGAAAATTCCCCAAACATAGACCAGCTCTGTAACGTGGGGAATTCCTCTAATCCCCGTGCTTAAGAACTAGTCGTAAGTCTGAGCAATCGTTAAACACTACAGGTTAAAGTGAGGCCTACCTGTACTGCCCTACTACATTCCTTACCTATACTAAGGGCTGCTGTCCATTTGGCATGTACTCCTGGGAAGCGGATTTGAAAAAAGAAAAAGCCTGTGTCAAGATCTATTGTAGTTATTATATTCTTTTAGACATATTTTATATCCAGACCTGTTGAGATTATATAAATTACTTTATGTTATTATAATTTCCCTTATAGCAGCATTCTAGACAGTTTTAGTGAGAGACATTCTGGTAGTGTATGCAAAACCTGTGCAAGGTTTCAGGGGAAATATGAGAGTGTAGAGAGTAGATCAATTTGAAACTTCTTATTCATAGGAAAATCAGAAAGAGAAGTGTGAGTTCACAATAATTTCTTATTTTATAAGTGCCGAAACCAATGTATCTGTGCATGTTAACTCTTATCTTATAATTGTGCAGCACTTCAATTAATAAAAGAACAAGGATTGGAATTTAAGCCATTTTCTGGTGGTAGAACATTTAGGTGTTCTGAAATTTTATTTAAACTGTCTTGAACTGTTTGGAAAAAAAATAAAGTGAGGACTCTCCCAGGTGACCGGCCCTTGTAGCCTGCCTCTTTGCAGCCTCTCGGACATTCTTCAATATCTGTCTAAAGCCGTGCATGAAAGACAATAAACAGCTGATAGGCCGGGCAGTGCGTTTTAAAGATAACTCAAAGTACGCCCTATATGTGTAGCTGTGGAGGTGCTAGGTTAGGAGCCAGGGTGAGGACTGGGTTTATCAAACTACTTGAAAACAATTAATTACAATACCAAGGGACAGCACCATAGGACTGAACACTATAACAACTGCAACAAGCTGTAGTAATTATGATGCATATAGTGGTTTCCTTTCATGTAATAATATCAATTTGTTATTTCATAACTTACTTAAAACCGTGAACTGCTTTAAGTCTGAAATAGGAAAGAAAGCACTATTTAAATTAGAATTATTTGCAACTAACTTCTAGAGCAGTGGATCCCAATCTTTTCTTACTTGAGTAGCCCTTGGCAGCCCATTTGCACAAATTGTACCATTCCTATTAGCAACATGTTTGTAATTAATATAGTTGCTGCTATTTCAAATATATATGTTTTTCTCTGCCCCAGGCTCTCCCTGCTTCTCCTCTATCTCAAGCTTCCCCCGTTTCTTCCCTGCCACATGTTCGCCTGCTTTTTCCCTGCCCTATGCATATATATTTTTTCGATATATTCTATATTCAGTGCAGATACACACAATGACACACATGCAGATACACAGACACACACATGGACACACATATAGATACACAGTGACAAACACTGACACACATACAGATAAAGTCATATGGAAACAAACATTGACATATAGATACACAGATACACATGCAGATACACAGACAGACAGATGCAAACACTCCCACAAACACAGACAAGCACAGATGCACAGATCCAAAAAACTGTCACACATTCATACACACACACAACCGGATACAAAGCACTGGTAGATATACAGATACACACAGACACACTTACAGGTATACAGATACACAGATACAATGACACACATAGATACACAAACATATAAATACACACTGGCACACATTTAGACAGACATAAACAAACAATGAGACACATATAGACACCCAGATACACACACTTACACATATTCAGATGCACACATACACCGACACATGTGTAGATACACAGACACACAGATACAAACACTGACACACATACAGATGTACAGACATACAGCTATAATGACACACACACAAATACACAGATATACAGATGCACACTGGCACACAAACAGCTACAGACATACAGGTACACACACTGACACACATGCAGATACACAGATACAAACACTGCCATATATACTGTGACAGAACAATGGTTGTTACTGATACAATGACACCCATCCACACATACACAGACATACAGATACACACACTGAGACATATACTGACAAACAGATACAAACACGGACTTACATGTGGTTACAGACACACTTACAGATACATAGATACAAACACATGACACACATGCAGATACAGACAGACAGAAACAAACAATGACACACATATAGACACCAAGTTACACACACTTACACAGATACACAGACACATAGATACAAACACTGGTACACATACAGATTTACAGCCACAATGACACACACACAGATACAGACATACAGATGCACCCTGACACACAAACAGGTACAGACATACAGATACACACATTAGCATACATATAGATTCACAGATGCAAACACTGACATATATACTGTGACAGAACAATGGTTGTCACTGGTCTGTCATTATGTCAGACCTATGTTGTTCCTTGTTTTGCAAAGATGCCAGGGACTATAACCATGTTCTCCAATTGCTTTATGTGCAAAGCATAATTCTAAAGGCAAAGCAGACTCTGCAGACTTACATTGTAAACAAGTTAGAGGCAATGGCTGATGATGTACCCCCTGCAGTGCAGGAATGTCCTGGTTACACAATAAGTGGACAGAGTGGGGTTTGTTAATTGGATTATTTGTTTTTACCTCTGTCTGGAATTACCTGTACCTGATGCCTTTTGTTAATTATCAAAGAAAAAAAAGTTACCTGAGCTCTCTCCTTAATCCCTATGTATATTTAGACAAATGGAGGTCATTTAGTTGCTCCAATGGCCATTGGAGGAAATGCCCGCCTGCCAACGTCAAGGCAGACCCCCCTAAAGCGGGTCCTACACTGACCCTTCAGCCTGCTTCCTTGAGCTTCTGGCAAAGATATCTCTAATGAGAGGGGTATTTTTTATATACACCCCTATATACTTATTAACCCTTAATTGGGAACACATGGGATGGGCGGCAGCATTGTAATAAGGCTGTGTGATACAAAGTAAATACAAATACAAAAAGATAAGTCCTGCACTCACTCCCATTACTACTGGGCCGGCAGCAATGACTACAGTACACATCAGCCCCAATATATAGTAAAAACCAAAGAAAAGAAAAAGTTAACTGCGCTCTCTCCTTAATCTCTATGTATATTTAGACAAATGGATGTCATTTAGTTGCTCCAATGGGAATGATGCGTACTGTAGTCATTGCTGCCGGCCCAGTAGTGTTGGGAGTGAGCGCAGGACTTATCTTTTTGTATTTGTTTTTGTATTTTGTTAATTATCATTTGATATTTTTAATAACATTACCTGTTGTTTGTTGTACCTGATATTGAATTACCTGTTTTAAATTAGGCTCTCTAATGTTTGAGATTTACCATTTTATAATTGATTTAATTGTCCCCTCGGCCTCTGGTGTCGATTGTTGTTTGTGATATTTGGAGATCTGCTATATATTCTGTCTATGAACCAGAATAAAGTATGTTCATGATTTACCTAAAAGGAGCTTTTGTGTCTTCTGAAGCATCCAGATCTATTGCTGTTTGTCGTCCAATAAAAGAGTAGTTACTCATAGAGAATTGCCAGTGGACTAGATTCATAGAATATCCTATATGAACCAGTGCTGTCTGTGCAGTATAGCCGGTGGATATACGACTCAAAGTATCAAAGTACTGGATCTTAGTGCCTACTATAGCAGTTAGCTGTGCATGTTAGCAAAAGAACCCCACAGATGATAACGTGCCTGAACTGCTACACCTTATCTAGCAGAGTAGCCAGGGCCATATCGTCACACATACAGATAAACACACACACACACTGACACACATGTAGATACACAAACACACAGATACAAACACTGACACACATACAGATACACAGACACACAGATACAAACACTGACACACATGCAGATGCAAAGACATAATGATACAAACAATACCACACATGCAGATACACAAACAGTCACTCACAAAGACACATACAGATACAGACAGACAAAAACACAAATACAGGTAAATATTTTAGCCACCCTCCAGTTTCCTATCTTTTCGGTGCAGGAAGGTGACTTTTGCTGACTGGGGCTGTTGGCAGTTAGGGGCTTGCTCTCCCGGTCCGCCACCCACCTCCTCTCTGCCTTCTCCTCGAACTCCAGTGCGGCTCAGTCTCTATTAGCTGGGAGGAAGTGGCAGGCTCTCACTTGCTCCCTGCACTGCCATCATTAAAGGGGCCCAGTCACACCGTCAAAGCACTGCAGCTCACGACACATGTTCATCGGGTAACCCTAAGTACGTGGACCAGCCAATTGGCCCCCTCAACCCACGGTTCAAAACCTGTACGGTGAGGCTGCACTTCCACCATTACTTATTTCTTTTTTTCTGTACCCCTGGTGGTTATGGTATCACAGGTTGGGAATTCCTGTTCTAGAGGTAAAGTGTATTGAAGTACAACTGTGTGACTGACACAGATATGGCGCATGTATGCAATTTATTCTGTTCCTTTGCTGTCTATCAAAGAAGCCAGTTCTGGCACACACACCCCTTCATTTTTATGTTGCACTGGCTAAAAAAACAATACTCCTTAATCTAATGTTTGTGTTTTGTTTTTGGCTGTTATATATAGCATTGCACCACATTAAGGCTTTTATTATACTATTACTAGGATGGGATGAGACGTCATTTGCATTGATCGTTTTTTTAAGTTTGCTCAGGGTGTTTTCTGGTCACTGGAGTAAAATCTTAGGATGTAATCTTTGAATGGTATATATGGGAATTCCCTCAGAATTTCCTTTGTTTGGTTACTAAACATTTATTATGTGCTTAATCTACGTCAGTTCTTTGTTTCCTCATTGAGAAGTTGCATCTGCCAGAGCCTTAAATACAGAGAATTGCACACTGTGAGGACACTGCAGAGGCCAGTTCCAGACTTTCAGGGCTAGGGAGAGCGATATCCTAACGGCAAGACACGGAGAGTCAGTAAGTAAATACCTGCTTTTATTCTAACACATAATCACTTTCCTCTGTCTGTGCCTTCCTATCATTACATATTTTCATATCTCTGCTACTTGCTACAAATTCAATTACAAATAAAACAAGTTCTTATATGGATCGCAGAAAAGTATTGTGAAAGTTTTCAGTATGTCATTACAATGGAAGATGTTAATTGTTTTTCTAAAATTAACTTCTGTCCTTGAGCACTATATTTTGGATTTATTCACTAGACCAGGAATTGAGCGAGAAATCTTAGGTTCGAAAACAATATCTGCAAAAATATCATGGAGCGATAATTTTCCCATCTCTTCTGTTTAGACCTAAACTTTGCAATTCTCTTATAAATTCTTCGCAATTTACAACTCATCAATCTAAATAAATCAGAACCCTGTCCACCTAATCTAATTTTCACAATGCGGTAAGGATTCAATGATCAGTTATATATGAATACATTAAATAGAAATACTCTTTTTTTTTTTTTTTAACTCATTTGTGATCTGCACGTGCAGCATTTTAAACCCATAGTAAGAATTGGTTTTAGGGAATATGTTCACGTTTGTATATTATGTGTTTCCACAAAAAAATTTAAATAGGTTCATATTGTGATGCACTTTATTCACATTTTATTTTCAAAATATAATTTTACTACAATGGAATAGAATATTGCTGCTGTTTTGCATTGTTTTTCTCTAAAGTTTGAATACAAACAGATTTTAATATTTAAGGTTAAAATAGCCAAACTGGAAAAATTCTCTGATACAGCTATGCATTCAGTTCGGCTACTCTGGACTTCAATTTGAAATTCACTTTGAATTCTCACTTTAGCAAATCACCCTGTTAGTTTTGAAGTAATCGCTTCCAGTATACATGCCAGAGGATAGTAGCTTCTTATGTCTAGAAACTTTTCCAGCTCTTATAATCTTCAACTGGCAAAGACAGTTGAAGATCATGGCACTTGTAGTGCAGCACAAGCTGGAAGATCATATTTTAGTTATTCCTGGTTCATATTATTTTTAAATGCAAACAAATAAATAATAGATTCTATCATTATTATTATTAGAATTATTATTATAGCGCTAGTATGTTCAACAACACTGTACAATTTTACAAGAGATAGGGTTATTCATATAAAGGTACACTCCACTGCCCATATTATAAAAATACATATATCACTGTTTAGTATACATATCCCCAAAGCAAACATGCATGTATTTAATTATGCATTTTTTTCCATTGGTGATATATCTGAAAACAGCTTGATAAACCTGCAGATCTCTTGTATGTAGCCTTTACAAGCCCTTCACCTTCTAACCCCGTCCAGACTTTCTGTGGTTGTCCAATCACAGACTTCCCAATGCACCTCCATGAGATGTCTTTGCAAGGCAGGTGCTCTGAGAAACTGCAGTCTCTTGAATTTAGCTCCACTGCTTACAACCAGAAAGAAACAGGACCGGTTGTCTGATTGACAGACTGGAGGTGTAAAGAGGTTAATTCATAAAAGTAACCAAATTACAATAGAGTCTGACAGGTGCCAATAGGCATGTCACACACAAATAAGTCCCCCCACAAAATATATGAAAAATAATACATCTTTAATAGGGTAACATTAGAAAAAATATGGTAAGGGAACTTGTAACACTGACTAGGAGACAATCAAGCTGTACTGTATATAATTACTTCTAGAATTTGCTACATTTCAGTTCCTCTCTGATATCCAGCCTATTTTAACTGATGTGGTGGGTTTTTTGGTATGAGTCCACTTACCATATTTGTTTGCTATTGTTACCCTATTAAAGATTTATTATTTTTTTCATATTTTTTGGGAGAGACGCATTTGTGTGTGACATGCCTATTGGCACCTGTCAGACACTATTATAATTTGGTTGTTTTTACAAATGGGTTACCCCTTTACGTAAGTCTCTCTAGCCGACTTATTAGTTCTCACTTCAGTAGAAATTTTTCTATACTAATTTATAAAAGTACCAATTTGTATTAAAATTTTACTTTTTGTAAAATGGAAAAAAAAGAGGACACACTCTTCGCATATAAGCACTTCGGCCAGGTACCTAGAATATTGTGTCCACAAATGGAAACTTTCTAATAAAGGAACACTGCAAAAACCGTACCCACTGCAGCCCAGTGTATTGCTTATAGTGCCAGGAGTACTCTCCCAAAGTAAATAGCAAAACTGGGTTCAACACTTACATTGGTCCCACCAATGCCTCCTCCACTACTGAGGAGCTACTGTTAGCTGCAATGAGCTGTTTCATCGGGTGAGAGTGTCAGCTGATTGATCTCAGCAAATTAAACCATTAAAGTGCTTAGTTACTCACTTTGGGAACACTCCCAACCACTTCATCTCTTTGTAGTTGTTATGGTGGCAGAAGTGCCAAGGTTAAAGCAGTTTAAAATGTTTAACCCTAAAGTTGGTCCCCCCATCAGCTCCTACTAATCAGTCAGTGATAGGTTGAAAGCATATCCAAGGTTGAACCCTGAGGAGAATATATCTTCATCCAGGGTGACCACATTTATTTTTTAAAAATCACGGTAATTTCATGAATAGCAGCGGTCAGCTTTTCCATTTTAATGAAAGACCATGTCTTATCATTAACTGTGTTTGAGTTGAGAAGGTGGCCTCGCCCAGGATAGGACCTTAAAATGGAGCTCACAATATTAAGGAGCTTGGCAGACCAAAAAAGCTAGGTGTGCCTGGAAGAACATTTCCCCTGACTAGGAGGTGTCGAATTGTGATCATTTTTTTCACTGTGTATATGTGGCAAAAAAAATAAATACATTTATACTGGTTCCACTGAGTCAAGAGGTGATCTAGATGTGTAAACATGGGTCCATAGTTCTGCACGGGATGGTCAAGTTGACTTTTCTGTCTTTTACGTGCCTTTCAAAGAAGACAAACAACATCAAGAGAAAAGGATATTTAGTAATACATCATTTTAAGTCAATGCAGATTAGCTGGCTGGCATTTTCATCCAATAGTTATCCCCTATAAAATAAAACAATGTTTAGTGACTATAAAATGCCCAAATAGCTTAGCCCAACCCAAAGGTATGTTACGAAATACAGACTTCCAGAGCAGTAAAACTAGACAGGCCCAATAACTTTTAGATGCATGTTTGAAAGTTTCTAAATGTGCCATTTATATCTATTTATATAAGCAGAACATTCATAAATTGAAGGACTCCAGATAATACTCAAGGTCCTGTCGATATTTTGGGTTTTTATACTAAACAAGGTTATAAGTACAACTTTCACCTAGGAGTGAAAACGACAAATTATTTCAGCAAGACACAGTATGCATCATAGATTGTGCACCGGTATGAGACACCTACAACCATACCATTAAAACGCATACATCTGTTAACCTGTAACAAGCATAATAAAAACCAACGTGAGCTATCACTCTACATATATTGCTATTATATGCGCAGTTATCTTGTATCTTTTAATTAAGCACTGTTATCTGTTATGCTGCTACTGTATCACTCCTGACACCCTACCTGTCCCTCACTATTAAATGACATATTTTTCCTTTGTATCTCTCGCCAAGTTAACATAATGTACTTTTTATTTCTTTGCAGGTATCATGGCTCTCCCATTTGTCATCCTCTTACGCCTTTGTTGTCTTGCTTCCCTTCCTTTCCTTTCCTACACCTCTAGGTGCACCTCGTTTCTGGCTAAATCTCGCTTGGTTCAGTCCTGCCAAGCCCAAGGACTTCAATCTATCCCCTCAGATATTCCTCAGGAGACTCAAATTCTGCTCCTTAATTTCAACAACATTGAGTCTGTCACTCAGCATGCTTTCCCAGACCTCCAGTTCCTAGAGGCCCTCTCCCTTGGTGCCCAGAAAACCGTGGGCTCCTTCATCGTTGGGGAAGATGCTTTCCATAATTTGCCAAACCTGAGATCTCTTGACCTGGGAGGTAATCACAATCTCATCCTCCACCCTAAAGCCTTCAGAGGTTTATCTAGATTGGAAATTCTTCTTCTGGATTCCAATGGGTTGAATGAGTCTGTTCTTGAGTCTGATTTACTTATGGAACTACCTTCTCTCCAGAAAATTGACCTCTCTTTTAATCAGATACACAGACTACGTCCTGATCCCAGCTTCCTGCAGTTAAGTTCAATTTCTTCTATCCTATTGAAGTTCAACAAAATAAGTGCGCTATGTGGAGATGATCTCCGGTATTTGCAAGGAAGGAGAATTAAACTTCTTGATCTTTCCTCCAACCCCCTAAAATATGATAATCTCTCCTGCACCAATCCCTTTAAAAATATAACATTAGGAATCTTAGACATTTCATCAATGGCTTGGGATGCAAAAAAGGTGGAAAACTTCTTTAAAACAATTTCAGGGACACAAGTTGAAAATATCACAATGAGGTATAATGCTTTGCTGGGGAGTGGATTTGGGTTCCAAAATCTGAAAGACCCTAGCAAGGACACCTTTTCTGGGCTCAACTCCAGTAAAATACATATATTGGATCTATCCAATGGCTTCATTTCACATCTGGCCCCTCAACTCTTCTCTGGTCTATCTGAGCTGTTGTCCCTTGATCTCTCATCTAATAAAATCAGTGGGCTCAGTCCAGGGGCATTTTTAGGAATGGGAAGATTGGTGAGCCTCAATCTGTCAAACAACTTCCTAGGAGAGATCCTGAGTAATAGTGTTAAAGACCTAGAATCCACCTCTCTAAGAGCTCTGGATCTCAGTTCCAACCACATTGGAGTCATTCAGTATGGATCACTGGATGTCCTTGCTTCCTTGGAATCATTCAACATTAGAAATAATGCCCTTACAAGAATACCACCAGTCAAACTCCCACGCGCTACTCTTGTGATATTAAAACAGAACCGGATTACAGACACTTTTGGCCTCACTACCTTTTGTCCCCTTGTCACTTTCTTGGACCTTTCAAGCAATCGTTTGACAGACTTAAGGTCTTTGTGGGGCATCCTTGAGCTAAGGAACTTGCAATACCTACTGTTAGGTAGAAATCAACTTTCACATTGCTCCCCTGTAACTGCTGGCAAACATACAAGAACAAGTGGTTTATTGTTTTTAGACATGTCAAATAATGCCCTGGGGACAGTGTGGAAATCTGGTCAATGTGGGGATATCTTTATGGGCTTGGAACAACTCCACACATTAAATTTATCCAAGAATGACCTCACATCACTTCCTGAGAACTTGTTTAGAGGGTTGCTGAGTCTACACACTCTTGATCTATCTCAGAATCAGCTGACCCGCATACAGAGTGGACTATTCCTTGGACTTGGAACACTGAAAAGTTTGAATTTAGGGAGCAATACCCTGATTACACTGTCAGACTCAAACCTGGAGCCCCTGAGTTCCCTGAGAACAATAGACTTGTCAGAAATTACATTTGTATGTCACTGCGATTTAGGGAATCTCTTTGACTGGCTTTTGGCCAATAATGTAACTGTGCATTTTGGGGCTAATACGATTTCATGCATTCAGGCCACTCCAAACGTCTCAGACACTTCCCTGATCAACTTCTTAAGCAATTGTTAATAAATTATTTTTTCCTCTTAGTTTTAGTCATCTTTCTTTGTCATACATTCTGATTTATTCTCTAACATTCCTATTACTGCCATTGTACTTTGTGGCTCAATCTGCACTCTACCCACAAATCAGAAAGTAATGTGTAAGGGGAGAGGTTTAGGATGAACTATGTAAGCTCATGGAGCAGGATCCTCCACCCCTCTGTTCCTGTACGTCCAGTTGTCTGGTTACAATTACATTTCTGTTAGTCCACCCATTGTACGGCGCTACGAAATCTGATGGCACTATATAAATAATTAAATAATAATGATAATAATAATAATAACTAATCAAGTAAAATAAATTAGAAACATAAAACTTCAGAGGAATGTTCAACAAGTTTCTTCTACAATCATTGGGAGATCCGACAAACCTTCTGATATATTTTACTCAAATGTGTCAACGGATGCCTAGATGTTTGTTTTGGTTTCGCATCTTTTGCTATAGTAGTTTAGCTGAGGCTTGTGAGCTTTTTAAACATATCCCTAATGTGACTCAGAGACAGTGATAGTTAATAGTGAGCACTTGGTACTTGGTATCGCCATCTGATGTTCAAATATTCCCACTTGATGCAGATCTAAATTTGTTCGCCATGATTGTCATGTTGACTTGAGCAAGTGATCAACCACTACAACTTGAGTATTTATGGTCATGTGTATCAAGGGTAGTCAACAGCTCTCTAATGCTCTACCAAAGATCAGTCAAAGATCAATCAAGGGTTATCATGGATGTTGTAGTTCAAGAACAGCTGTAGAGCTACAGGTTTAATATCCCAATTTTTTTCAATAAATGTACAACAACGATAGGCATTATCCATATATGTTGCTGCTGCTGCTTTTAATATTGTAACTCGGGCATGTCAATGTATTTATCGGGAAGAGAAGTTGTTTACAATTTGTCATTTATCTTCGTAATATAAATTGGCATAATGTATGTAATGCCTTTATTTCTATTTATATTCTACAATAAATTTATGTTCATGGTTTTACATTCCAGTGTCTTTTTGTCTGTGTGTGCATTTTGTAAATATATTATATACATTTATCAAAACATATTTCTGATGGTTTAATTGTATTTTCTTTTTTTAAGTAGGTTTGCACTTAAGTTGCAAGAGAAAACAGGCTGCTCTCAAAAATTGTTCAAAAGTCTAGTCCAAGTACAATAGAATATAAATATCTGTAATTTAAGATCTATTAAAAAGATACTTTAAATTCCATAGTCACTGCAGTGTGTGTTTGGCAGCGTTCTCTGAACCAGCAACAAATGTTATAGCAACATTTATATAATATCATCCCAGTACAGAGGTAGGCAATCTTAGGCACTCCAGATGTTGTAGGCTGCAATTACAGCTATAATGCTGTCATGGGACCATAAAGACCACAGCATCTGTATTGCCTAGGGCAGTGATGGCGAACCTTTTTGAGCCTGAGTGCTCAAACTGTAATACATGCCAATTTTTTTCCCTCAAAGTGCCAAAATGGCATTTAAACCTGAATACTGAGGTTTAAGTTTAGAAAAAACAACTCATACAGTTGTCCGAACTAATTAACATCTCTGTGTGTGTATTAAGCAGTTTGTGTGTGTGCTCGGCAGTCTGTCTGTGTGTATTTAGCAGTCTGTCTCTGTACTTAGCAGTCTGTCTGTATTTAGCAGACTGCTGAGTACACAGTCTGCTGAATACACACACAGACTGCTAAATACACACACACACACAGACTGCTAAATACAGACAGACTGCTAAGTACACAGACAGACTGCTAAATACACATACAGACAGACTGCCGAGCACACACACACACACAGACAGCTGAGTGTACACACACAGACAGACTGCTGAGTGTACACACACTGCATTGAGGGGTACAGTGTATGTGTTTGTGTGTGGAGTGATGTGTGTGTGTGGGGCGGTGATGGGTGTGGGGTGGTGTGTTTGTGTGTGGGGGGTGGTGTGTGTGTGGGGAGATGTGTGTGTGTGTGTCTTTTTGTGGGGTGATATGTGTAGGGCAGGGGTGCTGTGTGTATGTCGTCCCCCCTCTCCCCCCCTGTTTTCTTTCCCCCATCCCTCTCTCATTTTTTTTCTCCCATCCCACACTCAGTTTTCTCCCCCCATCTCTCCCTCAGTCTCCTTCCCCTCCCCCCATCTCTCCC
>OW240923.1:74054852-74155917 GCA_933207985.1 Pelobates cultripes
CCCTCCTCTCCCTCAGTCTCCTTCTCCTTCTATGCGCTCACCTCCTGCCGGTCACTCCGGCTTCGCGCCCGCTGGGCCGGTGCGCCCTAAGGCGGCCACTTGTGCCGCCTTATGGATGCGCCGGCGGAGCGCACCCTCCCTCCCTCCGGCGACCTATGGCCGCGTGCCCGCAGAGGGGGCTCGGCGTGCCACCTGTGGCACGCGTGCCATAGGTTCGCCACCACTGGCCTAGGGTATCCTACCCCTGTCCTAGAACATCAGACTTCATCTTCCACTTTCATGCATTATAAAATTGAGCCACAATATGCTGGCTGTGAACCCAATGTTTAATGTTTTATACAGATAATGGAATTGAAAAAAAACAACAAAAAACCATGGGCAGACCACTAGAGTACAAGAAAAGGTTCAACCAATCAGAAGCCTCTTATTCACGTTTATGGAATAATTTTCTCTGTGTTATTTAATTCTCAGCCACAGGTATGAGTAGAAAACTACTCAATAAACCATACTACAGCAGTTATTAGTTTATACAGTAGCCTGGTTCACAGTTTAATGACCTGGCCTGAATGCAGTAATCTCCTGAACCGGTGTTCTATCAGATAAGTATACTTATCATATTTCTATACGGACGTCACTGCCGGTGCACCCGCGTAACCATAAGTGACGCGAGATCAGCTGCGCGCATGCATGCTAGCTGATTTTGGGGTATAGAATTCTGACGGAGACGCCTCCACCTCCAATGACGAGGCATCAGCTGGTCCTCTAATCTGACGGTGTACCGCGCGCATCTGATGGGTGTACTGCGCATGCACTACCACAGTGGAAATAGCTGACATGCAGTATTATGGGGGTTACACACTAGGGATGGGGAGGTTAATGGGGGTTATATACTTGGGATGGGGGGATAATATTGTGACACAGGGGATGGGGGGTTATACACTGGGGATGGGGGTTTATGGGGGTTAATGGTGTGACACACAGGGATGGGGGTTTAATCTCTGTCTGTCACCCCATTAACCCCCTGCATTCCCAGTGTGTCATTCCCATCCACTGTGTGTCACCCCCATTAACCCCTATCCCCTGTGTGTCACCCATCCCCATAAACCCCCATCCCCAGTGTATAACCCCCCCTCCTATCCCCTGTGTGTCACAACATTATCCCTAGTATACAACGCCCTATTAACCATTCTATATCTGATGGATGTGCAGCGGCGCATGCGCATTACACCCTCAGATTAGAGGACCAGCTTATTCTGCGTCATTGGAGGTGAAGCACATGCGCGTGGTGCCTCTGTCAGAATTCTATACTCCGAGATTAGCTAGCGCGCATGTGCGCAGCTGTTCTCGCATCACTTTTGGTGACGCGGCTGCACTGAAATTGACGTCCGTATAGAAATCTGATAAGTATACGGGTGTTTGGGCATGCACACAGCTGTGGCTCAGGATCATTCCAGACTTGTAGACAGGAGGAAATATATGTGCTTAATGTGCACCCACCCATCTTGGACAAATCTTGTATAATTCCTTCTTTGACGTCACTAATCAAGGAGACAGTCTTATTGCTGCCATGATTCCTACGAATAGATGCAGTTATAAGCCACACAGGGACAAAGTGTCAGGGCTCTCAATGGACAATTACAAAGCAGTGAGCATGGGTCGTTCTTGTGCTTTATATGGATAATGGGAGTTTTCCAGCATTTTGCATAAAAATAGTTTAACCTGTATAATTTGCTCCTCGGCTTCTTTTTCCAGGCTGTTGTGAACACGTGGTTTCTGACTGCTTAATATTAAAATGAGAATTAATCTTAAATCCAAAGAAAGCTCGTGAGACACTGTTGTGCTTGTTCTACTCCTTTACAAACTTATGGAAGAGCACTTATTGTCTGTAATTGTTAAGCCACTACCTTACTGCCACCAAGGTGAGGAATATCATGGGACAATTAACTCCAATAAATGGACAATGATTCTTTGTGTTTCGTTATTTAAACATATTTTGCGTAGAGTTGTTTTTGTTTTCTTTTCTTTTTTACTATTTTCACATAGTACATACAAAACAAGACAATGTATTTACTAATAATATCTCTTAATTTGTGCCTTACATTAAGCCGATAAAGACAGATTAACCAATATTTTAAATCTCTCATTTTCAATTTCTCCGCTTAGAAATTCAAAGTTGGACTTAATGAGACAATGGAAAAAAAATAAAAAATTGGCAATGTAATGCAATCTGATACGTGTATCAATATAAATACAGACTTTATACACAACCTCGTGGAGATATGGTGGGACATTTTGTTATGAGGACCACCCCTTATCTACAAACAATTTTTAGAACAGGAAAGAGGAGTTCTCTTCAAATTATCAGCGCATTATCATCTTTTTCTGGGTATTTCAGGAGCCGTTCGTTCCATATCTTATAAAAGAGATATCCCTTACATCTGACATTATAATGACCTTTTTCAATCAGGAGGTTCTGCATCTTTCCAATATCTAACTATTACCAATTTCACCGCCATTAGAATATTATTTTATTTAAGGGTGACAGATGTACCAAGTCGAAGTGAAACAGCAAAGCAAACAATACTTGAACAGTGAGTGGGTACAAAAGACCTTCTCACTATTTAGTAAATGTGATATCAGAACAAGTAAAATATACAATATACACTTACCCCTCACAACAAACAGGGGATATTCATGTAAAATAAACAGATAGAAATGTATATAGGGTAATATTGTTTGGAATCAATCAACTTAAAACGCTGGTGCACAGTATAAAACAGTAATCAGTGCTCACCTTCTAGAGAACCTTTTAATAACTGGCTCTAAGTATAAATGGTATGTGTGTCAAATTTAACGGGTTGACACTACCCACAACCGGATCCAAGGAGCATAAGTAGGAGGTAGAGGTAATTATATAAAAGTAAATTTATTTAAACATATAAAATCAAAATGTATATATGTATATAAAAAGATAATAGACAATAAATACGTCAAGCTTCCTCCTCTCCTCTCGTACCAAGACGCGTTTTGCCTTCAGTGTCGGCTTCCTCATTTGGTATACTGCTCTTCCCTCAATGTCCTGTTTTTGAATGTCCCAAATCCCCACCTTTTTCGTGTAGTCCGAGTGGGAAATCAGCTGTTTCTTCTTTCCAGTCGTAAGTACCGTCACGTCACTTCCGGTTTTTCTCTAGAACTGCAAGTCCCGAAATGCTTCACTTTTTCAATCGTTGATAACGGAGCTTAGTCCCATAGAGTATATTAGTGCAGTTATTAGTCCTTAATAGGTAAATGTATTGCCAAAAGTGATGTCCTGAACTGTTCGCCGAACGGTTCGCGAACGGTTCGCCGCGGACTCATCATTGAGTAAACTTTGACCCTGTACCTCACAGTCAGCAGACACATTCCAGCCAATCAGCAGCAGACCCTCCCTCCCAGACCCTCCCACCGCCAGGACAGCATCCATTGTGAAGCTGCATTCTTAGTGAGCTGTCCAGGATGTGGGAGGGTCTGCTGCTGATTGGCTGGAATGTGTCTGCTGACTGTGAGGTACAGGGTCAAAGTTTACTCAATGATGAGTCCGCGGCGAACCGTTCGCGACGAACCGTTCGGCGAACAGTTCGGGACATCACTAATTGCCAAGTACTTTTTTTGTACTGTGATCCAGCTGTCTGAAGTTAAGCTGTCTAATTGTATGGTTATTCAATTCCCTACCCCATCTCTCTAAAGCCTTATTGTTAACTTGGCAATTTCCTTTTTTGGGGGGCTCGTTGTTTAACAATTGCTCTATCTGGTTCTTAACTTTTTTTATCAGTATTAATATATGTGTGATTTTACATAATATTCATTCTAGTGATGGCAAAGTGATCTCTGCCTGTTACTCCATATTCATCTTTAAGTTGAAATAGGTTCTTAAATGTATTATTATTGAAGAGGTCACATATTTTTTATTTTTTTCCCCTGGAGACCTACAGGAAATCTCATGTCTATAAGATTATATTTTAAAACTTCTAAAAAAAGTTGAAAGAAGACATCTGCCCATTATGCCGTTATTTTTCTGCATGATGACATTCCATTATTTCTTGTTAGTCCACAGGAAAATCAGAGCTTGTTCTATTCCATACCACACTAGTATTTATTTCCTGAATCTGAAGAGCGTGGACTATAAGACTAACTTGGTGGTATCTCAATATGTCTGGAAAATCAGTACCCCCTACTTTTTTCTTACTTTGTAATACTCTTCTTGAGATTCTCGCTCTCTTTCCTGCCCATATAAACTCGTCAGCTAAGGTTTGAAATTGTTTAAGATACTTAATTGGGACATTCAATGGGATCATTCTGAAATTATAAATCAAAATAGGTAAAATATATGCTTTAATCACATTCATTCTTCCCATCCATGGGAATATTTTTTTTCCATTCTTTTAACTTGCTATTTAAATCTTTTAATAATTG
Organism: Pelobates cultripes; assembly: GCA_933207985.1. NCBI lineage: Eukaryota > Metazoa > Chordata > Amphibia > Anura > Pelobatidae > Pelobates > Pelobates cultripes. The sequence continues at coordinate 74,059,305 of OW240923.1, forward strand.
ATCGTAGTTGACCTCAAGTATGTTTCCTATGTTGGAAGGAATCATAATACCGAGATATTTAATACCATTAGCTGGCCAGCGAAAGGTATAGTTAGATTTCAATAAATTAGAGTCTGCTTTCCCCACTGAAAAGGCTGGCGCCTGTGATTTATCCACATTTAATTTGTAATTAGACAAATTTCCATATATATTTAAGATATTCAATAAAGATTTAAGGGATCTATGTGGGGAGTTTAATGTTAAAATTATGTCATTGGCATAAGCAGGGAACCTGCTTTAACCACTTCTATAGTAGAATCTTGCCTAATCCACTGGAGGAGATGTTCAAAAGCAAATATGTACAGCAAGGGAGCCAAAGGACATCCCTGCCTCGTTCTGTTCCTAATTTGGAAATATTTGGTAGCAAATCCAGGGTCTGAGATATTTGCAGATGGATTACAAAAAATAGCTATTATAACGTCTCTTATTGATTCCCCAAAGTTGAACATTTTCAGTGTCTCCACCAGGAACACCCAGTTAACCCTGTCAAAGGCGTTTGCGGCTAATGACAGGGTCAACATGGGTATTCCCTTAGCCTCCACCAAATCTATCAAGTCTATAACTTTCCTTGTGTTTTCGTTCAGATGTCTATTCTGGATGAAGCCTACCTGATCTTGATGTATCAAGTAAGGAACAATTCCCCCTTCAATCTGTTAGCTATTATAGAGGAGTAGAGTTTTGAATCTCCATTAATAAATTAAATCTTTATCTGTTTTTGGTATTGGAACTATCGTTGCTTGTAGCATTTCTTTCTGGAAAGATTTTGCGTATCTGACTTTATTAAATAGTTCTGTTAGATAGGGGGCAATCATTTTTGCTATTTTTTTGAAAAATAAGTTTGAAAATCCATCTGGACCTGGTGTTTTATTAATATTTAATCTAAGAATTGCTTCTTGAACCTCGGATATATTAAAAGGGGCTTCTAGAAAAAAATCAGGTTTTTAGTTGGTAAATTGAGTTCTTTAAAAAAATCCTTAATCTCTTTCCCATTTTTTGTTTAAACCGGAATATTAACACCGGTTGAACACACAAAATGCCAAAATTGGTTTGGTCCTGAAGAACAAAACAAGCAAACTGAAGCCTGTTCGTTCAAGGGTTAAAGTCTTCTTATTGCATGGCGCAGATTACGTGTTTTGCAACAATGAAGTGGTTTATTCCATGAATTATGCCACATTGAATCTTGTAAGACATTTTGCAATGTCCCCAGGTTTGGATGGCCACTTTCATGATATAAAATATGGTGGCGAAATAGCACTAACAGCAAATTTAAAGGAAATACGACAGGCAAAGATCAATTAAAAGGTAAAAAGCTTGCAATGATAAATCCGTACAATTCTATTAAGAACAAAGACAGGGCTATAGGAAAAAAGTAACTTAGAAATCAGGAAAACACAAAGTCTCAGGAATGTAGTACTTCAAGAATTGCCTAGATAACGATTATCAATGTAGGCCAAAATAGAAGACATGGAAAAACAGAGTTGGAGAGATTTTTCAATTTAACTATTTTTTTCTTTAAAATTTGCAATTCCTCTGTCAGTTCTCTAGAATAACTTGTTCAGTAAATAACTGCAAACAAATATCCCTTAAAATAATTTTGTATGAGCGTTTCTCATCACTATGATTAGAGACGCAACTAGAAAAATTGCCCTGGCCCCTCCCCTATCTGTTTCATTCCCCTTCAGTTTCTCCATGTGTCTCATCCCCCCCAGCCCCTCCATGTGTATGATTCTCCCTGCCAGCTCCTCCATGTGTCTCATCTCCCAGCTAACCCCAGCATTCCCAGGATTCAGGCATTGTCTATGGCGGCACCTACAGCCTCACAGGATCCTGGCAAATGAAGCATCAGAAGCTGAAGAGTACCAGCAGGAAGACAATGTGGGCAGTCCCTAGGTACAATCTTGAGTTAAGTAGAATCTACCTTCTCCTGTGGCCACCGGAACCCAAACTGGATCTGTTCCTTTCGGGGGTCTTTCAGAAATATGGGCAAACCAGTTTCACTCTGGAATGGAGAAGTTAAGTTGTCAGGAGAAAAGAAACAATTGTAACAAAAATTTGGACAAAAAGATGAAGCCCCCTCACTTGTACTCAATGTACCAGCTGAGCAATTTAAACTTGGTTTCCAACTGCATCATGATTAACTTGCACCAGACAAGGAACCCACAACCAAAATAGCAACGTTCTAGGAGACCCAAATTTTGTGCAAAATTTGGATAGTTAACTCGGCAAGCTAATAGTCATTTGTAATTCAGTGTATACTAAAATACATTTTTAAAAAGACCTTCATGAGACATCTTCCTAGGTTGCAAAATATCTCACTTAAATAGCACTAAACAGCACTGCTATAGTGTACTATACTGTAGGTTGTTGCCTTGACAAAACAACCATGGTTTACCTGCGTCTTACTATAACTGCATTGTCTCGATCAAGGCATTAACAATCATTGGACTATAGGTTTGTGTAGTGGCTATGGTGCAAGGACAGGAGCTTGTGTCAAAATTGCAACTAGCAAACAAAGGATCTGCAACGGCAGACTTGTGCAAACAGGATATTGTTTCAACAAGTGTTCTCCTGGCAACATTCCAACCCATAATGGAGTCTTTTGAAATTTGTTACATGGACCAGAGGGAGCTTGGGATATTGCACACAAACTACTAAGGTAGAATCTCACTTGTACAAATATTGTGGATGCGCACTAATTCAAGTGAAACTTTTTCATGTGACAGTCCAGGCAGAGCAGGTGAGCTTTAAGTGAAGACACTTGAAACCAGAGACAAAAATCTGAGCAACTGCACTGGTTGAGTCCTTTCACTATAATGATTACAATGAGCTGTGGTTAAAGTACTTATAGTGTCCATATAAACATGCTGTTCAGCAAGAATTGTGCCTGAGTAACTTTGTCTAAATTAATGGAGAAGAATTATGTAATCACAGTTGGGGGGAGGGGCAGTTATGTCTGTATGCAACAATAAAATGTATGTTTTTTTTATTTTTTTAAATGTAATTCATTGTGTTTTTATTAATTGTGTTGTGTGTACTGTTTATTGTGTTCTCCTTTGCCGCATGCAACACAATAAAATATTTGGACCTTTAAAGTGTTACGTATCTTATATTGTGTGACAGAAATGGCCTACGAGCGCACATAATTCGGTTTCAAATCCAGAATGTAGCAATAAAATGTGGGTAAATGTGTTTCCATTCTTTGAACTAATATTTTAATCAGAGTGCACTGCTATTCCCCCAGAATTAAAACTAGATATTATTTTTAGAGAAAACAAAATACGTTCAGATAATAGAGCCAGCTGCTACATAAATAGGATTGGATGTTCCTTTAAAATCAAGTGCATGTAATGCATATATTGTGCCACTAGCTGGTGGAAGAACACCATCTGTTCCTAAAACAAATCCAATAACATTAGACTATATAAACCTGCAATTCTACATACCCAGGTATAATTATAATTATTTTGACTACACGCAGCACAGCACTCCCATGTGATATTTCTTCCTTCCTACACCCTGTACTTCTGATAAAAAGAGTAGGTACCAGTGTACAAATTCAGTAATAAACTGAACAGCTAAAACTCACAAGCATAACAAGCTGGACACTGATTTATTCAATAAATATTGAGTTGCAGCGAGCTGACACTGATTTCAAAGCAAATTAAGACAGATAGGCAAACCTCAGAATTCAGCTGAGTTGGACTAAATTTTGCTAATTGTTTAATTGTATTGGTAATATATCACTGTGAGATGAGACAATTTCTTACTTTCATGTTTACGTCACTCCCTATTCTTTTCTATTCTATATTCTTACCGCCATCAGCCTTGGAGCTGTCTATATGATCCCTTCTATGTTTAACTGCCATAAGCCACATATAACCACAACTTGTAACAGACTGTGATTGTTCTTTGACTTGTAGAATAAAGAGACACTGTAGCGGATGGCCATGAGCTGCCCTGGGACTTGTATTATTTTTAACCTGTATTCGTCTATTTGCTAAATGTATATGCAGTAATGGAATGCATTCGTGTAAAATAGCAAAGTTCTATGTGCTAAATATATTGTATTCGTCTGAATGTTAGGTAGTTTCATTCCCTTGGTTTGTTCGAATGAAACTACCGAACAGTCAGACCTCCCCTGTGTGAAGTGTGCCTTCAATTACCCGTTGCAACATTGTTGCGAACGGGTAATTGACAAGCTGTGTAGCAATCCTTTGTTCTCGGGGGTGGCCGCCATTCGGGAAACGAACACGTGGAGGCGGCCATTTTAAACTCCCGAACAGCGGTGTTTTGCCGTCGAGTGTCTGGAACTCAAAACGGACACTCGACTAGGCGAACACCGCTGAGACCTCCATCAGCCCGGTCCGTTCGGTTCCAAACTACCGAACGGCCCCTCGTTCGGTAGGCATAATCAACCAAACGAGGGGATTCAGGCGAACCCTCCCCAGCCTCTATAGCTGGAGGCTTTCAGGTACTTCATTCGCCTTTTCCAGGACCGACCGTAGGGCCCAATCGCATGGAGCCCAATTCGGCTAGTTCATCCAGTGCGGTCGGTCATTTTATTCCCTCCATGAAATTCCCGAACCCCTGGTCTGATCTGGGTGATTTTTGGATATGTTGTTGACCCAGATCAGGACTACCAGGGGATGCATAATTTAAAGGGGTACCCCTAGGTTTAGGGGTACATCCAGAAACGGGGGGAATTGCTGTACTGGAAAACGGGATTATGATGCCGGCTGAGGGGATGAGATGTGTGGGAGGTTACCAGGACAGGATTCGCTATTGTGTTAATGAATGTAATCCCTCCCTTGCATGGGAGCATGCTTTAAAAGGCCACTCTGGAATAAAGCTTTCAGTTCTGCTCCTGACGCTGTGTGTCGTCCAGTTATTGGGATTGCTGTTGGGATACTATTGGATTATTTTACCTGCTGGAAACCTTGCCTGTGGATTTATAATTACTTGTTCCTGAGCCTCACTGGGATCTTAAGCGGAGATAATCTGTGGAATATTGTATCTCCGCTACAGACACTATAGGCACAACTTTGGCTTAACGACGGCCGTCACACACACAGTGCACCAGAGACGGGTGGTACAGCTCAGCCATCCCTGGCCGAGAGACTCTGTGCATCAACCACGCAGAATGAAGATCAACTGCCATCAGCGGTACTTGCCATCTAGATCTTACGACCATCACCGGCGGGGGAAGAGCTTGGCACCCATGGAACTCCAAGTTCATGGTTTGCGGATACCTGCTCTCCTTCGTGCCCCAAGAAGTCTCCTTTTCTCAAGGGACACTGGGACAGTGAAAGTAATGGAAGCCTCGGAAATATAAGGCACGCTTTAGAAAATTGGGCTGTCTGCTGTCTCTGAGGGATCATTGCCCGTAACTCCAGCCCCATTGTCATCTACCCAGGGCCGGCGCGTCTGGGTCGAAATGTGTGCCACTGCCACAGGTCATGGCACCAGGGGCTAGGGTGCACTTACATAGCTGCAGGCTAGCGCCTGGTGCAATCAACCTCAGCCAGCAAAGATCACAGAGCCGCCCCCCCCCCACACCTTTAATTTGCTGGCAGCGCATGGGCGCATCTTGTGATCGCTCCCGCCCCTTTCCCTGTACTCGGGGTCAAGTGGGCGGGAGGATAGTGAGTGGCGGAGCTGAGAGAGAGTCAAGGAAGCCAGACGCAGTGTTCAATCCTGTGACCCACGGAGAGCTAAAATCAAATGAAGGCAAGAGAGGGACTTAAAGGACCACTATAGGCACCCAGACCACTTCAACTCAATGAAGTGGTCTGGGTGCCAGGTCCCTCTAGTTTTAACCCTGCAGCTGAAAACATAGCTGCCATGTTTCACTGAGAGTTAATCCAGCCTCTAGTGGCTGCCTCACTGACAGCTGCTAAAGGCGATTCACAGTGAGAAAATGCTGGACGTCCATAGGAAAGCATTGAGTGATGCTTTCATATGGGCTGTTTGAATGCGCGTGCGGCTCTTGCCGTTCATGCGCATTCTGATCTGACGTCGGCAGGGTGTGGAGAGTTCCCCAGCACTAGAGAAAGGTAAGTGGCTGAAGGGGTTTTAACCCCTTCAGCCCAGCAGGAGGGGGGCCCTGATGGTGGGGGGACCTAATGACCCTATAGTGCCAGGAAAACGAGTTTGTTTTCCTGGCACTATAGTGCTCCTTAAATAGTGTGTGTGTGTTTTAAACAATGCATATGTATGTATGATTGGATCACTGTGTGTGTGTGTGTGTGTGTGTTTGTTTCTGATTGGATCAGTGTGTGTGTGTATGTCTGATTGGATCATTGTGTGTGTGTGTTTCTGATTGGATCAGGGTATGTGTATGTCTGATTGGATCAGTGTGTGTGTGTATGTCTGATTGGATCAGTGTGTGTGTGTGTGTTAGTCAGTGTGTGAATGTGTTTATGTATGCATGTATCAGTTATTGCATTTGTGCAAAAAGGACCATTTTAATAATAAAAAAATCAATACTTTTAAAAGAACACTGTAGTGTTAGAAATATAAACCTGTCTTACAAACACTATACCCTGTTCCAAATTATTATGCAAATTCTATTTAAGTGTCACAAAGATTAAATATTTTGTACAATGTAAAATGGAAAGAGCTATCACCAATTTTGCACCAAAAAGGGACACCATTACATCTATTGGGACAAATGGTTAAAAAAAGGAGACCTTGAATAGTGAACCTTGTATTTATTTATATTTATTTAATAATCTCTTCTCGTTTTTCTTCGCTATAAATTTTTTTCTTTTGCTAGTCAAATGGTTTCTTCCAACTATGAGATTATCAGATAAGCCCCCTCCCCCCTCGAGCCTGACACTGATTTTCTCTCTCCTTTTTTTTTTGTTCCGTTGTGAACCAAGCAAACGTCTGTTTAAGTTAGTCTGTTAGTGTGTTTGGACGTTTAATAAAACCGAAAAAGTGGTTAGACAAATAGAAAAGAGATTATTTTTTTTTAAGAAAAAAAAAAAAAGATTAAATATTTTGTTTTTCAGTTTAACTCATGGATGGCATTGTGTCTCAGGGCTCTTTTGATCACTGAAAACAATCTCGGACACCTGTGATAATTAGATTGCCAGGTGAGCCCAATTTAAGGAAAAACTACTAAAGGAGGATGTTCCACATTATTAAGCAGTGCACCATTTTCATGCAATATGGGGAAGAAAAAGGATCTCTCTGCTGCCAAAAAGAGTGAAATAGTTCAATGCCTTGGACGAGGTATGAAAACATTAGATATTTCACAAAACGTAAGGGTGATCATCGCACTTTTAAGAGATTTGTGGCTAATTCAGAGCACAGACTGGTTCGTGCAGATAAAGGCATATTGAGGAAGATTTCTGCCAGATCCATGCATCGGATCAATAGAGCAGCTGCTAAAATACCATTACATAGCAGCAAACAGATATTTGAAGCTACTGGTGCCTCTGGAGTCCCACGGACATCAAGGTGTAAAGTCCTCCAGAGTCTTGCAACTGTGCATAAACCTTCTATTCGGCCACCACTAACCAATGCTCACAAGCTTAAACGGCTGCATTGGGCAGAAAAATACATGAAGACTAATTTTCAAACAGTCCTGTTCACTGATGAGTGCCGTGGAACCCTGGATGGTCCAGATGGATGGAGTCTTGGATGATTGGTGGACGGCCACCCTGTTCCAACAAGGCTGCGACGTCAGCAAGGCGGTGGTGGAGTCATGTTTTGGGCCGGAATCATGGGAAGAGAGCTGGTCGGCCCCTTTAGGGTCCCCGAAGGTGTACAGATGACCTCTGCAAAGTATGTGAAGTTTTTCACTGACCACTTTCTTCCCTGGTACAGAAGGAAGAACTATGCTTTCCGTAATAAAATCATTTTCATGCATGACAATGCACCATCCCATGCTGCAAAGAATATCTCTGCATCAATGGCTGCTATGGGGATAAAAGGAGAGAAAGTCATGGTGTGGCCTCCATTATCCCCGGACCTCAATCCCATTGAGAACCTTTGGAGCATCCTCAAGCAAAAGATCTATGAGGGTGGGAGGCAGTTTACATCCAAACAGCAGCTCTGGGAGGCTATTCTGACATCTTGCAAACAAATTGTAGATTATGCTAGCTTTAGTGTACCTATAATCTTAATTTTATTAATGACAGGAGGCGAGTATTTGCTTTAATCTCTCTTTACTAGAACTCCAACAGCAGCACAGAAAAACAACCAATCAGAAAAAAGTTAGGTACTATAAAACTCCCCTTGCAATGCATCATTTCCTCTTTCAAGCTGCGACAAGACAGAAACAAAATTCAGAAGAATATAATGGGGAAGAAACGAAGTCCTAGACATTATGAAAACGACCACGTCCACCATCAGAGAAGAACTGTCGAACCAGATAGTGTTGATGGACTGTAAACTGAAACGAAAGAAAACAGAGTCGAACAGGTCGGTTAGCCAATGAAATGTACTTTGAACAATCATGTTGGTACCCAATGCAATAACCAAAAATTTTTACCGTAACCTGCATAGATCCCAACCCTACTTATGAAAAACAGACATGAGAACAAGTGACGGGTAGCAGAGACAACAAGCAGAGTTGCATACATACCTGATGGACTCAATCTAATAAAATAAAACAAGGGAGGGATAAGAACACGTGGGAAATACTCGCCTCCTGTCATTAATAAAATTAAGATTATAGGTATACTAAAGCTAGCATAATCTACAATTTTATAACATGACAGGAGGCTTCGTATTTGCTGTTTTAACGCTCAGTCAACAAATCCAACGCTGTTTGTTTCACTGGAACCTATTCCTAGAGATATCATAGCATTCCTAAATGGACTTTCCAACTGCGATAAATGACAGTAGCCGGATCGATGAAGATGACGGCTGACGAAGCATCCTAATTACGGAAAAAAACACCATCCGCTGATAGATCCATTGCACGTGGGGTTGCGACCTGTTTCCTAGTAACCGGTCTATGAGCTGCCAGCTGACCCATTAGCCATTTCCTGTAGTTGTAAAATGTCGAAGGTCATTTGCGGACCTAGGGCCGCGAGACGAAATTGGCACCATGTCTCGACTCTTGATGCGTACGGTGGTTCATCCGATCTTGCCAGGGCCATCTGGTGATGTGTCCTTGCAGGTGGATCTCCATTTCCAAGAAATGCTCCCAAGTCCACCACCAATTCCATAATATAACCGAGTAGGATCTTCCGTTCCCTCATGGTCCACCCGGTGAGATGTCTCATCCGAGAATAAGTTTATTATGCTGTCAAGAGTGTGGTCAAACTAGCTGTATCCTAAGAGATTCCAACATACCAAATGGTCTACATGCCACCTACAAGATAGGGGTAAAATATGGTGAGACCCCCTAGGTCCCCGTACCTCTGACCATTCTGGCACTTATCTCCCAGAGTAGGCCCTAAGTCAAGGGACCCAGAAATGTGAGTTCGATAACCAAAGTCAAAGACACCCTATAGAGGAATACCTCCCTTCTTAGCTTGGAATCCCGCGAACACATAGCGTTCTCCAATATGCAGGCAAGGTGTAAAGTCGTTTCGTTCACGACAGATGACTCCAGAGAGCAGATATAATGAAAAACAAGGGTCTAGCTTCAACCATCCGAATCATGTGTTGTCCCATTAAGAAAGTCGGCAGCCCTAACTCAGTCTGCTACACATCCAGAGCTGTACTCCAGCGCTAGGTTGCTACCCGACTTTGACGTCCGTGTAGGAGTCGGGGCACACCGGGATTTTCCATAGAGACTCATAGGTCCCCTTGATGGTAGTTGAAACAAATGGGTTAGCGAGAAACCAAACCAAGACGGCTCCTGTGAGGGATATAGAGTTTGACGGAGGGCCCTCCATCTCCGAACCATGTTCTCTAGATTTGTGTTCAGAGGGGTAGGGGCAATCCCGTCATCTAATCCCAAGGTTGTAACAACCAGGGAACTCAAGTCAACCGGGGTTTCCGGTCTTTCCATGTGTACGGTGTGCCTGCAGACCAGTTAGCAGGTCTTCCTTAGTCTTGTTACCCGAGCAAGGCAGTGTCAGTTCGGTCCATGAAGGTCTCAATATCTCATGTCATCTTGATATGGAAAAAACTGTCTGCGCAGTTTGTTCACAATAATCCTGATATCTAAAATAGAATGCAACTGCTTGTCTTATATAGCGCAGAATATACCAAAACTCGCACTCTCGTAAAACCTGAGGTTCATCCGATAACCGTACCGTCCCCAGGCGTGTGTGTAAATAAGCGGGAGTCTCCCCGTTATACCTCTGAGTATTACTCTCGTTTGGTACAGTGGTCCGGATCCAGTAGATTCATTACAGAAGGTGTAATGGAGGGATCCTGTCTAAATATATATATCCTGTATGATCAGGCAGCCCTCTATAATGAAATCGGTAGCACGGTCGTTAGATCTAATTGAATGCAGGAGGGATGCCCCTCTATGCAGTCCTCATTGTCCTGTACAGGTACAAGCCTGTGAGAAGAACAAATGGACGGCACCGTAGTGCGTTGAGTGTATGAGAGTGCTGCGCTCTCTAATAGTGTGACCGAACTCCGTGTCAGCGTCCGGCTGATGGTCTGAGCGGGCCGCACCCGTAAATAACCAAACCGAGTCCACCTCCGTGACCGGTACCCTCCACGGGAATTTGTCACTCAAAACATGTCCTCTGTATCCAGCTCAGTATCGGGCTGAGGTTTAGGGAGGGCCGTGCCCTCTAATGATAGATCAGTGTCCGGTTCCGTATATTGGAGGGGTTCGCTCTCTGTTCGTGAAAATGCACCCTCATGTCATCCAAATTAGAGTCCCTTAGAGACTCAGGGTGACCAACTGTAGGAATACACCATTTACTACTAACAGCATAAGACTGAGGAGGTGGGTCTCCCTCTGACCACGAGACCTCTTCCGGAATCATTCACTTGAGATGGAATCGACTGGTAATAAACCAGACCGATTGCAGATGGAATAGTATACAACCTCGGGCACTGGTCCCTGCATGTGCGAAATTTTCCTTGGAGACGTTCCGTCGCTGAACTGGCGTAAACCGTGGTTGCGTGACCGGGAATCTTCATAAAATCTTTGTCCCTTAGGCATGAGGTTTAGGGCCTTCACCCTTCCAATCATACTTAGGTGCTCGTATACTGGTGTCCTCTTGGATGGTATGGCAGCAGAGCTTGCCTGGACACCTATCACCATGTCAATAGTGGGTGTTGAGCACTCCTCAGTGTTATTCCCCGAGACCTACGGCCAAATGGGGTTCAGGCACAGACAGAGCAGGCCCGTCAGAAGGGCACAGACATAGCAGGCCAATCAATGGGGCACAGACGTAGCAGGCCAATCAATGGGGCACAGACATAGCAGGCCAATCAAAGGGGCAAAAACAGAGCAGGCCAATCCTGGGTTACTCTGACCGAGTAAGAAAAGGACCCCTGCGCTCGGGCAGAGTCCCCCCAAACATCCGTAAATCTTCAGGGTATCCTGTGACATAGGGCCCCTAGACGCCAACCCTGTTGACAGTGCAATATTGTGTCAATAAACCTGAACTGGGACTATCATTCCCTAAATGCCCAGCAGGCATAATAGTGGTATTCCAGCTGTAGCGGATACAGGTTGAAGATGTTCCAGTGATTATAGTGTCCATAAAAACAATACATACAGCATGTTTAATTTATAACTGTGAAAGGGTTATGCACCAGAAGCTGTAGACCTGTTTGAGATTTCTCCATCCATATATGTCTCATCAGCATGCCATCTGAATAGAAATAGTGTCAGCATAGAGGGTCTCTCATATCAGTTTGAGCCAGAGCCAGGTCTGCTTTTCTTTTTATATTTGTCCTGGACAGTGATTATCTTACTAGAGTAGTCTGGTCTCTGTCTCTATGGATGGACCAGGTACATATATACTGAAGCATAGGGACTGGAACTTGACCCTAATTGTGCAATATAAAAGCTTCACGCGTCCTTTGTACAATATAAAATCCAACAAAAAATATATCAGCACACCTGATCCTCTAGCCAGCATGTAATTACACAGCAGATTGGACTCTTGCTGTACAGGGGATTTGAACTCATGGAGGAAGATTCCCAAAGCAAGTCTGTAACCACTGAGCTACCATAAATAACATACAATTGTGAGCTTACTCTAGACCTAATAGGGGGTAGATAATGAGAGGAGAGTTAGTGGCTGAAGGGCACAGCCATGTTATCAGCTCAGGCCACCGATCCCCTACAAGCCACATGTAAGGTGAAAAACCCTATCAAAGAAGGTGAGCTACATGACTTCTGGCTCTGTATGCGCCATGTTACAGAGCCAGACCCCAGTGGTGAAGAAAACTCGATGTCCGACCCCCGTGGGAGGAGGAGGGGGCGCGAGCTGGTCGGATGCACGCGGTCCTTGGAAGTAGCCGCGCGGCGAGTTGGCCACGTGTGTGAGTGGTCCGGTCGCCGGGTACTCGCACCCGCCCGCGAGATACCCCGGGCGCCGGCAGGCTCACACTGGAGCTCGGGGGATCAGAGGAGTTAGCCAAAAGGCTAGTCTCCTGGAACCCCGAGCGAAGCGCCCGTAGCCTGCGGGGAGGGTAACCGCGGGGTGCTAGAGAGTGGGGGGGGGTGAAAACAAAGGGGGTAGCTGAAGGGTATCCCCAGTAAACCCCCCATAAAAAACACCACAATAGCGGGGACTTCCCCAAAGAAACGGAGGAAGCCCAAAGACAGCAAAAGGGCAGTAACCCCAAACCAAATAACATGACAATAACTAAACATAATATACATATATATATATATATATATATATATAAAACATTAAATAAATAAATAGATATAAAATGAAAATTAAATATAATATACAAGAAGTATATATAAAAAATAAATATATAATATGAAAATTAAATAATATAAGGAATATATATATATATATATATATATATATAAATAATATATAATATGATAACTAGAATAATAAATAGAAATCATAAATAAGTCATAATAAATCCCAAATCCACCCACTATAAGCAGGAGGCAGTGGTACTCTGACCTGTACTGACTGCGGAGCAGCAAAGAAAGAGGAAATGATGCATGGGGAGGGGAGTTTTATAGTACCTAACTTTTTTCTGATTGGTTGTTTTTCTGTGCTGCTGTTGGAGTTCTAGTAAAGAGAGACTAAAGCAAATACGAAGCCTCCTGTCATGTTATAAAATTCAAGCAGAAACTGTCCAAAAACTCACAAGTTCAGTGGATGCAAGACTTGTGAAGCTGCTATCAAATAAGGGGTCCTAGGTAAAATGTAACATGACCTGTTAAAATGTTTAAAAAGTTAAAATGTTGTTATAAGTTTGATTGAAATAACTTTTGATTTCAGTAAATATGCTGCAAACACAACAAATGACAATTTTCAGTTCTTTACAACCTATAAAGTGTTTTGACACTTACTGTGCGTAATAATTTTGAACCGTGAATTGTAAGTTTTTTTATGTTTAACAAAAACCTCATTAGGAGGTTTGTTCAATAAAATTTGAATTGTACTCTTAATAGTTGATAACATGAGAATTATGCTGACTGTTATTTACATCAATTATTTAGGTAAATGAGAAAAATATCATCTGCATAATAATTTGGAACAGGGCGTAGAAATATATAATGGATAGATCATCCAAGAGATAACTAGAGGCTCCTAATTAGATGTACGAGCGCTTGGGAGAACCAATGATAAAACCACAGACTTACTCCATTGTAGTTCAAATATCATCTCGTCTTTTAATTGGGTGAGCATTGCATATATGTTATAGCATTAGTCTACTGCGCAACAATTACTTACTTGAGAAAGTGTTATCTAAGCTATGCTAGAATACCAAAGTAACGTTTCATGAAAGAGGAGGCAGCTACAAAGAGCAGGAATAAAGCAGGAATAAAGAATTTAACTTTTAACCCCCACATATGTGGAGGGACTTAACTAAGGCAAAGGTTTTAACCCTTTATTTACTTTTATCTACGACATTATCACGGCTGCTTACATATTAATTTTCTTTAAATATAAAACCCTTAATCCCATTGTCCATACTACTGCTCACGATAATGGCTTTTTTAATGTATTTTGTACCATGCTGCTATCACTATTTAATTCAACTTTTGTTTAAACAATACCTGTATTTTTTTTGGATTAAGAAATTTTTTTTTTTAAAGAATCAATCTGAGGATTTTTAGCGATTCAAAAAGTAATCCGTAATTGGAAATGAGATGATATAATTAGAAAACTAGGACAATCAGAAATGAAATGGATTTCTAATTTAAAGGACCACTCTAGGCACCCACACCACTTCAGCTTAATGAAGTGGTCTGGGTGCCAGGTCCAGCTAGGCTTAACCCATTCTTTTATAAACATAACAGTTTCAGAGAAACTGCTATGTTTATGAATGGGTTAAGCCTTCCCCCAAATCCTCTAGTGGCTGTCTCATTGACAGCCGCTAGAGGCGCTTGCGTGCTTCTCACTGTGAAAATCACAGTGAGAGCACGCAAGCATCCATAGGAAAGCATTGATAATGCTTTCCTATGTGACCGGCTGAATGCGCGCGCAGCTCTTGCCGCGCGTACGCATTCAGCCGCATGGGAGGAGAGGAGGAGGATCAGAGGAGGAGAGCTCCCCGCCCAGCGCTGGAAAAAGGTAAGTTTTAACCCCTTTCCCCCTTCCAGAGCCGGGAGGGAGGGGGTCCCTGAGGGTGGGGGCACCCTCAGGGCACTATAGTGCTAGGAAAACGAGTATGTTTTCCTGGCACTATAGTGGTCCTTTAAACTCCAGGCAGGCTGATGATCTTATTATTGATTCTAAGTTATGCCATTTTTTATAATTGTTATTATTATTTTGTTTTTTATAATTCTTTATTTTTGTTGCACAAGTGATCACAAAAACATCGACAAATGCCACAACAGCATACACTTGTATATAAACAGGCTAAATAGTGGCATAGATAATTACGCATTTTGTGTTTTGGGTAACAGGCTTAACCTATCAGACACGTTCTATAGATGCAGGGCTGGACTGGGGATACAAAGCAGCCCTGGAAAAAAAAAAATCTATGCCAGCCCCATAAGTCATTGCGCCATATATTGTCGCATGTAATATGTAAGGCTATGTCTTGCCACCCCAGATGATTGAGTAATATATATATATATATATATATATATATATATATATATTGCTTTTTCTAATATAAAATACTGGTTCTTTCAGAGTAAAATGTTTAATTATACAGTAAGCATACTCACATGCAGACACAGACAATCTCACCGACACAAGCTCATTGAGACACAGTCTCATAGACAAACAATCTCACTGATTTACATAAGGTCATTGACATAAAAACACAAGCTCACTCAGTAGTAGGCACACACACACACACACACACATGCAAGCAAGCCCACTCACTAGCAGGCGCGCACAGACACACACTGCTTAATGAAGTGGTTCTGGTGTCTATAGCCTGTCCCTGCAGGCTTTTCAATGTAAACACTGACTTTTCAGAGAAAATGCAGTGTTTACATTGCTTCCTAGCGACAGACACTCAGACGGTCACTAGAGGTGCTTCCTGTGTCAGTGCGGATTGGCTGATGCTTGATGATCTCCGCCATAGAGGAGGGGAGACCAGCACGACGTGAAAAAAATAAAAATAAAAAAGGGAGTAAAAACACTTTTAAAAAACACACACAGACACACATACATACACACACACATACCATGAGAGACACACACCATGACACAGACAGACCGTGACACAGACATACACACACACGCACTGTGACACAGACAGAAACACAGACACACCATGACACAGACAGACACACACACACACACACACCATGACACAGACACACATTACATGACACAGACAGACACACACAGACCATGACACAGACACACACACAGACAGACCGTGACACAGACAGACCGTGACACAGACACACACACCGTGACACAGACACACACACACACCATGACACAGACAGACACACATTACATGACACAGACAGACACACATTACATGACACAGACAGACACACCATGACACACACACACCGTGACACAGACAGACACACACACCATGACAGACACACCATGACAGACACCGTGACACAGACAGACCGTGACACAGACAGACCGTGACACAGACACACACACCCTGACACAGACAGACACACACACTGACACAGACAAACCGTGACATAGACACACACCGTGACACAAACACACATTACATGACACAGACACACCATGACACAGACACACATTACATGACACAGACACACACACACACCATGACACACACACACACCATGACACAGACATACACACATTACATGACAGACAGAAACACACACCATGACACAGACACACATTACATGACAGACAGAAACACACACCATGACACAGACACACATTACATGACAGACAGACACACACACCATGACACACACCGTGACACAGACATACACTCACACACATAATTGCTACCTGTGTGCTGCCGGACCCCAGGTGCCGACGGCCCACCGGGAAATTTCCCGGTATCCCGGTGGGCCAGTCCGGCCCTGAGTAGGAGTAGTGGTGACCCTCAGGTTCTTTTGGTCACAGGTACATGTCTGTGTGCAGCAGACCCTCTCCTGTCAGGCCCGGTCGCCAGGCGAGTTCAATGCTTGGCCTGCGTGTAGATGGTTGAGCATGTCTGCTTGACTGCTCCACACCGCAGTCTTGGCTCACCTGGGTGGTCGATGGATTAGTCTGTCAATTTGCTTTGGGGCCATCGGGATGGGTGGCGTGATTGTAGCTCACAGGGGCTCCATGGTGCAGGAGCATGTTGTGAAGTGCCGTGAGCCGCCGTCAATGTGTGAGGTAGGCCTTCAGTGTTCCGTGCGCCTCAGTCTCCTCCCATCTCGGGCTCTCCTCAGTGGGGAGAGGGATGACCCCCCGGCCCAAAGGGGGGGAACAGAGCCGGCAAGCGACTCAGGCAGTCGGCGTATGGTAGCCGGGAAGGGAGGACTGGCAGCAGCTGTCCACCTCGCTCCCCTCCCAAGTAGTCCACAGCCCCTGAAGCTTCGTGCCTTCCCCATGGTGTCCAAAACTCCCGATCTCTGGGTCCACTACTTCTCCCACAGCCGTGGGCATCTTGTGGGCTCGTTTTTTGGGCAGAGTCTGCCTCTGGTAGCTTAAGAGTCTCTCCTGCATGCGACCTGTTAGCATGGTGGTCCAGCCCAGCCCCATAATTGTTATTATTTTATGACATTGCATACACTGATCAGCGACAACATTAAAATCTTTAACAGGTGAAGTGAACAACATTGATTATATCATTAAAATTGCACCTGTCAAATGGTAGGATATATTAGGCAGCATGTGAACAGCCAGCCCTTTCACTTCATGTGTTGGAAGCAGGAAAAATGGACAAGCGAAAAGATCTGAGTGACTTTGACAAGGGCCAAATAATGATGGCTAGATGACTGGGTTAGAGCATCTCCAAAACGGCAAGTCTTGTGGGGTGTTTCTAGTAAGCAGTGGTTAGTACCTACCAAAAACTGTGCATAAGAAGACAATAGGTGAACCAGCATCAGGGTCATGGCTCTCAAGGCTCATTGATGCACATGGGGAGCGTAGACTAGCCCATCTCGTCCGATTACACAGAAGAGCTTCTTTAGCTTAATTTGTTGAAAAACTTAATACTGACTATGATAGAAAGGTGTCGGAACATAAAGTGCATCACAGTTTGCTGTGTATGTGGCTGCGTAGCTAGAGACCAGTCAGAGTGCCCATGATAACCTATGTCCACCGCCAAAAGTGCCTTCAATCGGGACTTGAGCATCAGAAATGGGCCATGGAGCAGGGTCTGGTTAATCATGGTTTCTTTTAAATCAGCTGGATGGCGGGGTGCATGTGAATTGAGACAGCAGCAGGATGCACTATGGGAAGAAGGCAGGTTGGCGGAGGCAGTATCATGCTCTGGGCATTCTGGCATTCATGTGGATGTTACCGTTTCACGTACCACCTACTTAGAGATTGTTGCAGACCACGTACACCCCTTTATGGCAGTAATTTTCCCTTTATTTGTGAATGCACTATCGGCTTCCATTTTTTTTTACCACATCGGTCCTCGTCCAGTTGTATATTCTGTTAAGTATGATGGTCAGATAGTAAAGACTTAAAATAATGATTTAAGCCCTCCTCTACATTTAGGATGGGTAAACGATATATATATAGTGGGACTTCGGTTTACGAATTTAGTGCGTTCTTCGGGACGTTTCTTATTGCGATAAATCTGTAATCCGAAACGCGGTTTCCCATAGGAATGCATTGAAAATCAATTAATCCGTTCTGGAGGTCAGAAAAAAGTCAAAATGAGCTGGCATGGAAACCAACAAACACACAATAAAAGGCATGCAAACGACAAAGCTCAGCTCCCTACCTTTCCACAGCTTGAGAAATGCACCAATAAGTCCCAAAACAACTGCAAACAATTTCCAGAATGGCTCCAAAACCTGATGCAAAAGCTGCTCCAACACCTCCACACTCGACGCCACGTGCTACCCACAGGCTCCAGCATGCAGGGGGCGGTGCTATAAACCTCCCAGGTGCAATGCATCCTGGGGAAACTTGCTTTGTATTGCGAAACAAATTTGTAAACCGAGGCATTAGTTTCAATGGATTTTCATTTGTAAACCGAAAATTATGTTAACCGAGGTGTTTGTAAACCGAGGTCCCACTGTATATATATTGTTCATTATAATAATAATAAATAACTTGTGTACATCATGATCTGTACCTGTGGAATCCCTATCTGATTATACCCAGGATTTACACTCTGCTCAAAGAAGGGGAGTGCCGCCCTACATCAGCACAACGTTTTAACCTTGAGCCGCATGTGTTCCAGGCGAGCAAGTTTCTCTTACATACTGAATGTATTTACATCAGAAGTATTACACTAGAGGTGTGTTCTATCTTGTGTTCTCTCAGCGTTAGCGGATAGAAACCTGTGAAGAAAGGTGATGTGCCACCTAAAAGGCACAAAAGCACATAATATGAGAGCCAGTCATTTAAGGCTCCTTCCAATGTGAGTCTAATACCTCACAACTAAAATTTGCACAAAATATTTTTGTTATCACAGTATAACAATATTCTATATATATATATATATATTTGGTTTACATGTTATAAGTGAATTCATAGCACGGCAAATATAGGGGTAATTATACTAAATCACTACAGTGCTTCACTTAAACATTGTTTTTCACTGAAAACTATTTACTGCATGTTTTCATCTGGAGTGGGCTCTGAGGGATGACGATACTAGTAGTTGCTTGTACCACATTCTGGAAAGTTCTTGATATAAATGCCTCTATTTCACACTGCCGCTCTTCGTGTTTTACGCTTTTCGATACCTTTAGTACATCTGTCTCTATTTTACGTCTATGTTACCTCAGGACTCACTATTGTCTTGTATTTATGTTAATTGTATAAAGACACAGTACTTTTTTCATGCACATTACCGGTTTTACTGCTTTTTGATAGTTTTGACATATTTTGTAAAAAAAAAAGGATGTAAAATAAACAAAACAAAAAGATGGATAAGAAATAAAGTGGAGACCAGATAGGAGACAGTGGGAGGCAGATATGAGATTTTGGGAAAATTCTAGTAGAAAGGAATAGAATAAGTAGGTCATTGCAACTTCTGAATGTGAGATTATTTAAACAAAAAAAAAGAGAGATAAAATCAATTAACTCTTTCTCTGTCTGCACATCTGTCTACAAGGCTGTATTCCTGTATTCTAATGTTACAAGTACAGCACTGTAATGGTGTATAATAGAAAGTTATATTCACTGGCACTTCCCTTACATAGCTCTGTGCCTTTAAATCCCTTTACTATAGCTCTCTACAGTGGGAGGAACATTCCTCTCCATGGTTACCATTCCACCCTATCGCTGCCATAAGGCGGACGTGGTCAGAGAGTCTATACTTTCCGATTGGCTAACCGCTCCTTCCATCCCCGCCTATTGAAAGACCAACTCAGCAGCGCGGCTCCTGATTGGCTGTGATCAGTTGTGACATTATAGGAAGAGACTGGGGAGATGTTTGGATTTAAAGAGACCTGTCAGGCTGGTTAGAAGGAGACTCTGGCAGGTAGGTGTGTGTATACACAGCTCTGATAAAGTATTCACAAATATACTGTGTGAATTTTAATGTAACTGCTTTATAAATACATTAACATGGATACTACAGTCCTGTCTTAATTCAGATTATGTTACATGGGATTCCATACAGAATCCAGGATTTCTGTATATAATTATTGTAAATAATAGAAATACTGACTGCAGAATGCAGGTTAAAGTAGCCAGGCTGGGATTGTTAGACCAGATTAGCTATGTTTGGGCTAATTTAAGGAATACAACCCTTAGTGATCTTATTATGTACAATTATTTATATAGAATGTAATATATATTTTTATAAAGTGTGCACGTGGCTATCTTACAGTGTCTGCTCCAAATGACTATATTCCATGCAAATATATACCAATATGAACACACACAGTCTATATTTGTATAGTAACCACAAAATTAGCAATCATTGAGTGTTTCATTGTGGAATAGTGAGAAGAATAGAACTACATTATTATATACCAAATAAAACAACTTTTATTTAGAGCAAACTTTAAAAATAAAAACACATCTTGTACAAAGAGTGGAACATCACCTAAATAGTGCGTAAAAAAATTGGTCACATAATTTTAATAGTACAATAACCATTTATGACTATAAAATGAATGCTTTAGAATTAGATGCACTTTGTTTTATTTGTAGCTTGGCAGAGTATGTTTATGTTAAAATCAGACGTGTCATTAGATGCCATTATATGGGCATGTAATAAATCTATATCTGCATTCACACGCTATCTGTGACCTCCTCTCCAGATAACTGTATATTTATGTACAAAAAGAGCATAGTTCATGGTCAGGCTATTTCAGTTAAACTATGCAGTGCTTTTTATTGATGAGTTTATCTGTAAAAGGGCAGTCTAGGCACTATGACCACTATAAACATACAAAATGAAGCCTTGCGCTTAAACTCCTATACCACCATAACCACTGTAGCTTGCTGTACTGATTACAGTGCTAGAAGCCCTTTGGACCGTCAAATGGTAAGCAGTCTAACCGTTTTGTAAATGTTGGACAGTTATCTGGGTCCTGTCAGTTTCATCTGATCCCGTCTTCTTTTGTGATTAGTTTAACTAGTTAATTTTGTCCAAATATGTACCAAGTTGATATATAAAGTTTTGAAGTGGTCATGGTGCAAGGAATCTGTATGTGCAGTGTTTTTAGTAAAATTAACGCTGCATATCTTGAGATATTTTATGCTGCTCCACCTCTGTTTTCATTAGCCAACCCTGACCAAATGTTCTGGGTGGCAAATGTTAATTCTGGACGAGGTTCATTTATTGACTGAGAGTGCCCAGCTTACATTCTTAGCTTATGAATGAACAGCAGTATTCAAGGTACGTAAAACATTATTTATAACGTTTTTTAACATAGACCTAGAACACCTAGATGCCGCATTCTGTGCTGAGGAATGCGGCAGCCATCTAAGGGTTCTTCAATAGCTTCTAAGGGTTCTTCAATAGCTTCAGTAGAGCGGCAACCGGTCCAAAATGGCTGCCGCATTCCTCGACGCTCAGCACACAATTCCATAGACGTGCGCCGTCTATGTGTTCTATGTCTATGTTTTTTAAAGCATTTGGAGTAGGGGTCCTAAAGAATAGTGCCCAAAATAATAACCGTTAAATAACATAATGCATCTTTTTGAACAATAAATTATTTTGACTTATTTTCCGTCATTCCCAATGGTGGAGTTTACCTGCTTAGTACACCTCCCATAAAGTTATTTCACACAGCCCATTTTAATGTACACTTCAATGCTCTTTCCTGTACATCTTAAACCCCAAATTCTCTTAAATCATATAAAAAATTTATGTTACTTTCCTACATTACAGGCTTCATAAACATTGTGAACATTAAAAATGGCAGACAAGATAAAAATCTCACGAACAAGTGAATTTGAGTTTGGAGGACCAATTGGTGAGTGTCTTGTTATGTTTTAATTTGTGACTGAGATGCCTATGGTACCTATAGAATAGGTTGCAGAATATGTTTGCTATATTGGCAGGGTTATTCACTAATGTGTGAAATGTGAGCAATTAAAAGTAAATTTCCAAATTTAGGCCACAATCACAGAGCTGGATACATTCTCCAAGTCAACTTTCAGGGTTATCACTAAAATGAGAATTCAAAGTGATTTCCAAATTTAAGGTCAAAATAGCCCAACTAGAGGGGGCTGGGCCTGACTGCCATGCTGATCAGATACACTTAATTAGAGAGTTATTAATGTCACTTTTTGCTGATTTATTGCCTGCAGTGCATGCATATATCTGGCTTGAAGCTACTTATTAGTCCTGAGGGCACCAGACTATACTTCTTAGAAGCAGCTCTGATGATAATAAGGGGATTTTGAAAGGAGCAGACCTGCGGCCTTCAAGTGGTTTACTAACCACAGATGAGATGGAAGCTGCAAATCCCTCCACCTGTTACCTATCTATGATTTGCAGCCTGTATCTGGATCCCAACTATTTCACCCCGCCAATGAGGGTTATCCCAGAAATTATCGGGTTATTGTGGCTCAAAAAACAAGCTGTGTCCTGTCATATCTAATATGGCAGAGGCTGCGTAGCTGTTCCACCCCCAGGGCCAGCAATCTTCTACTCCGGACAAACTACACCAGTTATTTGAAAAATTTTGAGCCAAGCTCAGCCGATAATTAATACTCAATTGATACTGACCTTCCCTCTGAGTCCCTCACTGAGAGTGTCTCACCCTGGGAGAAGACGCACCCAAGGGAAAACGCTGGGCCATACCTCCCCACGATTCTGAAGGCCCCAGCATCTTCTGTTTTGCCTACAAGTGATAATTCGGACCAAGCCAAACTGCCACCTATATACTGGACAGCAGAGGTCAAAGACATACCCAAAGCCTTGAGATTGCAATGTGCCGCTGTGGATCTTTCTGACTGGGTCTGGGCCTATGGCCATCTGGCAGACTGTCATTATCTGGGGTTCTGTACAGTCCAGGGTGGGCATAGGTTGATCCATGACCAGGACTGTCCTGAAGGCAACCTGCCATCTTACCCCTCTTTAACTGGAACACAGTACTGCCACCACATAACCAAGATATGGCTTTGATTAATGTAGCTATTTTATTTATTTTTTCTCTAACATAAAATGGGGTATTGCTTATCTGTATGCATATATGCTGTCCATAGTTGCTCTTTGACATTCTTT
Organism: Pelobates cultripes; assembly: GCA_933207985.1. Taxonomy (NCBI): domain Eukaryota; kingdom Metazoa; phylum Chordata; class Amphibia; order Anura; family Pelobatidae; genus Pelobates; species Pelobates cultripes. Next base: position 74,082,699 of record OW240923.1, read on the forward strand.
GTCTAACTTCTAATATTATTGTCCTGCATTTACCTCAATAAAAAAAGTGAATGACAAAGAAAAAGAAAACATTATCCAACATGAAAAAAAATTGTAAGTCTGCTATGCTTTCACCTCTGCTAATCTGGTCTTAAATTTGAAATTCACTTAAAATTCACATTGGATTCTCACTTTAGTGAATAAGTCTGGTTTCCAGTTCAGCTATTTTGACCTGAAATTTGAAATTCAGTTTGACTTACGGACAAATCACACATTGACATGAATAACCTGGACAGTTTTCTTGAGTTGGTAACCAGTTTGCAAAATATAGGTAAAATTAGCACAGAGATTGCTATTTTGGCATATATTTTTCAAGTTCTTGGTCAATGTACAACATTTAAAGAATTTCTTTGATTCCATGTAACAGGCATTTTACTGTCTGTAGGTGCGTTCCTGCTTTTGTTTGTGATTCCTGGTACAGTATTCTACCTTCTGCTGACATGTAACACAGAGGAAGCCAGTGTGCTACGTATTCCGGGTCCTTTGCCTCCTCTCGAGACTCTGTGGGACACAACCGCTGTGACCGTCCTGCTGGCCTGGATCTCATTTCAAGCTATATTATATATGCTACCCATGGGGAAGGTAAACACTCTATACAAACTACTTCACATATTTAAATGGCAATAATAAACACTACAGACTGGAAGTGACCCACCCCCATTTTTAAGCAATATATAAAAATATAGCCCCCTTACATTGATCACCCACAACAGCAAAACCACTTATACATTAAATTAAAAGGACTTGGGGACAATCATAGATCACAAACTAGGCAACAGTATGCAATGCCGGTCTGCCTTTGCAAAAGCTAGTAAAGTGCTTTCATTTATAAAAAGGGTTATTGAGTCACGTGATCAAAATATAATTTTTTCCTCTTTATAAATGAATGGTAAGTTCTTACTTTGAATATGCTATTCAATTTTGGGTACCAGATTTAGAGAAGAATATTGCAGAACTAGAAAGTGCAGAGGCGAGCAACAAAATTAGTAAGGGGAATGGAAAACATTAGTTATGAGGAAAGCTTAAAAACTGGATTTGGTTTAATAAGAAAAAAGGCGCCTCAGAGGGGATATGATAGCACTATACAAATATATATATATTCACAGGGTCAGTACAAACCGCTATGTGCTAACCTGTTCATTAGCAAGAACAGACAAGAGGTCACTCGTGACTGGAAGAAAGGTGTTTTCGCTTAAGCAGAGGAAATGGTTCTTTACCGTAAGAACAAAGATAAAGAAGTAAATGCTCTGCCTTAAGAGCTTGTTTTATCAGATTTTATACATAAAAAAAGGCTTGGATGCATTTTGCGTAAACAGAATATTCAAGGATATAATTGATATGTATGTAAATAGGTTGTTGAGCCAAGGAGAAATCTGATTGCCATTATGGAGTCTTTTAGATCAACAACATAAAAGACTGGGTTTCAAGGTTGAACTTGATAGACTTTAGTCTTTTTTCAACCTAGACAACTATGTTCATCCTGGCCATTAATGAAGCACTGTAAGCACCATAGCCACTTCAGCCCTCTAGTGGTTATGGTGCAAGCATGTACCTGGTGATATCACTCAATTTCTATTAAATTTGCTTGACCCTCCATTTTTCTACAGAAACACTATTTTGTCAACTTCTTCTATAGCAGCACTCCACTACATATAGACATTCACCCTCCCTGTCATTTTTTCATGTTAAAATTATGCACTAACCAATATAAATAACCAATATGAATATAATAACCAATATGGAAATAACTAATATGAATATAATGTTTCTTCCTATTTACAGGTAGTTGAAGGAATCCCCTTAAGAGATAAAACCCGTTTGAAATATAAAATTAATGGTAAGAAAATAGCAACACTTTGCACAAGTATTCACTCTCCTTGGATGTTTGCATATTTTATGTGATAAAGGGGGGGTTATTGGCTTGCAGGCTCCATGCATCCTCAACGTTTCTGATTACATAGAAATCATCAGGAGTGATGACTTCACACTAGGCTTATTAAGCTGCAGTGAGGAGTCTGTTCTGGCACTGGCTTACACCTTTGTTTTCAATGGCTTTTCTATGTGTTTTTTTATTTGCTGGCAGTACTCAGACGGACACTCCACTGCCCATATACAAAATAAATATAACTCACTGTTTTGTAGATATACCCCAAGTGAAACCTTGCAAGAATTTAATTATGCATTTTTTCATTAGGGATATATCTAAAAACAGCTTGCAAAATCTGCCGCCTTGTCTGCAGCCATTGCAATCCCTCCTCTTCTAACCCCGCCCAGACTTTCCGTAGTTGTCCAATCACAGACTTGCCAATGCAGCTCAGTGAGAAGTCTGCAAGGCAGTTGAGGGCAATTAAGTTTAACTCCACTGAGCTAACCAAACCATGAAGTAACAGGACCTGTTGTCAGTTGGAAAGTCAAGGGGTGTACCCATTTTAATTTATAAAAGTGTCAATTTCTATTGAAATCTGCACTTTTTGCAAAATGAAAAAAAAACAACACATTCCTCATACATAAAGCTTTTTAGCAAGCAAAAGTGCTTTAGAGGTGTGGAGTGACCCCTTAACCAACTTGGGAGAACAGGTTGAATTTTTGCTTTTTTTAGGGGGGGGGGAAGACAGGGCCAGATTAAGAGCCCAGTGGGCCTGGAGCTGACAATTATGATGGGGCCTATTTACAGAATCTTATCGACCAAAACCACTAAAACAACCATACCTCCCAAGCGTCATTTATCTGATGTAGATGGCGTTGGAGGGAAACTCAAATGATGCAGCTATATGAAAACACATACTCTATGCTAATCTCTCTCTAATTTATGCTTTCATCTTTCAAGTAAATCCAGAACCCCTAACAGCAGTGTCCAGTGAAACAGGAAGTCAAAGGGAAGGGTAAAAGGGTGTGCCACTGACACAAATCACGTGACCAGACCTACCAAAAGGGGTGAACATGCCCAAAAAGGGGGCATGTCTGTCCAAAGAATTGGAAGGCCAGCCTGGCATGAATGCTGTCCAACTAAGGGCATACTATGCAGGCAGCACCCAGAGCTTGACATAAATGCATCAAATGATGCGCCTACTACACGCTTTCTAAGGACTGTCCCCTAGCACTCACATGTCCACTTGCCTCCTTATTGTCTTACTGGCAGGCAGAAGTTCCTGGTATATAGTCTGGGACAGAGTAAAGGTGTATGTAGTGAGTGTAGAAGAAAGGGGACATGCCACAGTGTTAGAGAAACCAAAGTCTGCATTACCTAAACTAATTTTATTGTCAGCCAGTCCACACAAGTTTTGTTGCCATACATCCCTCTTACACTTCCAAACTTAAAGGCACACTATAGTCACCAGAACAACTACAGCTTATTGTATTTGTTCTGGTAAGTAGAATCATTCCCTTTAGGCTTTTTGCAGTAAACACTGTCTTTTCAGAGAAAATAACTCCACTGGCCACTCCTTAGATGGCTGCTAGAGGTGCTTCCTGGGGCAGTACTGCCTAGTGTGCATCACTGCCATTCAGTGTCTACACCCTCTGCATGCAGACAGTGAACTTTCCTCATAGAGATGCATTGATTCAATTAATGAGGAGATGCAGATTGGCCAGGGCTATGTTTGACTTGTGCTAGCTCTGCCCCTAATCTGCCTAGTTGACAGTCTCAGCCAATCCTATGGGGAAGCATTGCAGTTTGCTCAGACCACCACTTCTGATGATGTCAGCAGACAGAATCAGTTCAGAGGCAGAGCAAGCAGCTGCAAACTACAGAATACAAGTAAGATTTTACTATATTTAGGGAGGCAAGAAGGGGCCAAGGGGGCAAGATGGTGGTTTTTACATTATAGGGTCAGAAATACATGATTGTGTTCCTGACCCTATAGTGTTCCTTTAAGCAAGAGTATGTGAAGAGTAGTTAGGGTTGCCACCTTTCTTGAAAAAAAAAAATACCAGCCTAAATCATTTGTATAATTAGTTATGCGTGACATCACATGATGTAAATCACAAGGAGTGGCATAAGAGAAAATTCTGTAAAGCAGTTTGATTCTGCTGAATAGAGGAATTGCTCCCAGTGTCTCCCTGTCTCCCAGTCTCGCAAGTCACCCAGTATCTCAGTGCCCCTATGTATCACAGTGTCCCCATGTCGCCCAGTCCCCTAGTCTCCCAGTGTCTCAATGTCCCCATTTCTCCCAGTGTCCCCATGTCTCAGTGTGTCCCCATGTCACTAGGATACTAGGGGACACAGTGAGACATGGGGACACTGGGAGACATGGGGGCACATGTGAATACAGACATGGGGACACTGGGAGACATGGAGACCCTAGGAGACATGTGGACACAGACATTTGGGGACACTGGGAGAAATGGGGACACTGAAACATTTGGGGAAATAAGACACTAGGGACACAGAGACATGGGAACACAGACAGTGGGAGACTAGGGGACACTGGGAGACATGGGATACTGAGACACTAGGGACACTGGCTGGGAGACAGACAGTTGGGGACACTAGGAGACATGGGGACACTTGTGGACATAGACATGGGAGACATGGGGACACTGAGAAACATGGGGACACTGAGAAACATGGGGACACAGACACTGGGAGACATGGGGACACTGAGGACACTGGCTGGGAGACATGGGGACACTGGCTGGGAGACATGGGGACACTGGCTGGGAGACATAGGGACTCTGAGTCAATAGGGACACTGAGAGACATGAGAACACAGACACTGGGAGACTAGGGGAAACTGAGAGCCATGGGGACACTGAGTCACTAGGGACACTGGCTGGGGGACATGGTGACACTGTGTCCCTAGTGTCTGTGTCCCAATGTCTCAGTTTCTCCCAATGTCCCTATGTCGCACAGTGTCCCCATGTTTTCCAGTGTCCCCAAGTATCTGTGTCCCCAGGTCTCCCAGTGTCCCCTAGTGTCTCTGTCCCCATGTGTCTCAGTGTCCCCAGGTCTCCCTGCAGACTTTCACCCCATCCCTCACTTACCTGAGCTATAGAGCTGCTGTCTGGACTCTCTCTGCTGTGTAGCTGCTCCCCCACGGATCAGTGAGTAGTAGAGAGAGGCAGGGATATGCTGTGACCCCTACTGGCCGGTGCTGGTATTGCAGAGTAATGTTCGTTTATACTGAGAAAATTACCTGCATTTGTATTTCCGGTATTACTGCAATACCGGCACAGCCAGGAAGCCTCAAATACCGGCTGTGCCAGTAAAATACCAGTCAGGTGGCAACGCTAAGAGTAGTGTTTTTTAAAAAAATAAATAAATAAAAAAGTTAATTTTTACATTTTTTTTAAATGGGCCTATTACATGGGCCTGGGCTTGGAGCTCCAGCTCCATCAGCCCCTATGCTAATCCAGCCCTGGGGGGCAAGGGGGGAGATTTGTATTTATTCATATGTAAATTATCACTTGGGGCAGGACTGAACCAACCTCTACCTTGCTTGCTTCCCATTATGAAGTGGGTTGAATTTATTCTGTGTATGAGAGCTTGTATGCGCCTTTCATCATGTATGCTAACGTTAAGCTAACAAAGTTATGCCATGTGTCCCCCTGCAGCGTTTCATGCCATGGTTGTGAGCTTCCTGCTGGCAGGTGTTGCGTTTGTACTGAAATTGCCTCTTTCCTACGTCTATGACCATTTCCTACAGTTGGCTGTGGGTGCGGGATTCCTGGCTCTAGCCCTCAGCATCTTCCTGTATTTTAAGGCCCTGGCAGCACCTGATTCTGCACTGGCCCCAGGCGGTAATTCAGGTATCTAACATTGTACTATCCGTATTTACTTTTATTCATTCATTTGACTCTTGCTCTCCATCCACATCTATAATTATTAAAGTCTGGTCTCTATGTACACCATTTGGATTGTCAAATTACAGGCAGAGTCACAAAACATACTGTATTCTTGTGTTAAACTGTTATTATTCCCTTAAATCACTGTATCCATTGCTGCAGAATTTGTTGACACTGCGTGGGGTACGGTTGATTATAATTCAGCCATTTGCTCCCTCAGGTAATCCCATTTACGACTTCTTCATTGGACACGAGCTGAACCCTCGAATTGGCTCCTTTGATTTGAAGTATTTCTGTGAGCTGCGTCCTGGACTTATTGGTTGGGTGAGTATGTGGTTTACTGCTCTGTGATGTGTCTGGTCCTAATAGAATTGGTTTCATATTGCTTCAGATGTTCGATTAACATATCATCTTGCTAATTGTTCCTTGTAGTTTATTTGCTGGCAGTCTTATCTTCTGGCTGTGGGTACGTAGCCTGCCCTTATCCCCCTGTTTTCATCTTTATGGATATTTTTTAATAATGATCATTAAAGAAACAATAATGTGTTAGGAATATAATCGTGTATTCCTAATGCCTTTGTGTTTCTGATCCTATCTACGAAGCCCGTCCCCCCCCACTCCATTCCCTTTTTGACAGAAAAACAGTTTTAAGAATTGTATTTGCTCACCTTATTCAAGTGCTGAGGTTACCTTGGCATTGCTCGCCTCGAGTAACTGTGCGTATGATAACCACTAGAGGAGGATTTAACCCTGCAATGTAAACATTGCAGTTTCTAAAAACATATCAAACGGTTAACATGCAGGGTCACTTTTTTACATTACAGGGTTAAACCTACAAAATCACAGCACCCAGGCTATTTTATTGAGAGGAAGTGGGCTTGGTGACTTTAGTGGTCCATGAGTGGTGGAGAGACTGATGCAACAGAGGGACATACTTTCATGAATTGGGGCAGTGCCCCTTCTGGCTGGTTTGCAAACTAACTGGAATATCTATGTGCATATCCGTTTAACAATGGGATGTTCTGCGATGTTAATGCAAGTTCATTTTATTGAATGTGTCTGTGCATTGATGCTTAAAACTAATGTGAGCGCTCCAAAAAAAAGTCTTCACCGTTCTCAATCTGCATTGGCAAATGAAAAACAAATTGTATCAAGTATTATGAATACAAAGTAACAAAAAATGTTGCATAAGAACTTCCAGATATATTATCATGTGGTGATGGATCTCGTCAAATATTTATCAAGCAAAAATCTCTATAACCACGAAGCACTATATGTGGATAGGTGGAAACAGCTATTTATTCGCTAAATATAAAAGACATTTAAAATCCAGTCACATCAAAGGTGCAAATCTACATAATATCATAAATAGACAAGACATCAATGAAAATCATACACGTGTAATTAATATAAAACATAGATCAGACATAAAACCAATTAGAAAATGACAAGGTTAAACTGTATCAGAGTGCCAGGACAAGAATCTGTTAGACAGTGTGGAGGCCCCTACACTGATAGTAGCCTATGTCCAAAAAAATCGGAACTGAGAGATCCGTTGTCATAGACAAGATAATCAAAAAAAATATAGAAAGTTGTACCCGGATGGCAGGGAGCTCTGAAACCCACCAAATGTCTCTGTATCAACTAAGGGAGCTGCACTGGAACTGGCTTTAAGTCTGAAAAAAAAACTATGGGGGTAAGCCAGAACAAGTTACCCAGTACGCTGTACTTCACGTGAGGCTGGGGGAGCACGCCAACCTGCCCGCCAAGAGGTAAGTATGTTTGCGTCACTTTGACAGGCAGCTTCTGTGACCGAGAATCGCTACCGGGTCATAAAAATCATGCTGGAGATGCAGTGAATAGTATAATAAAAAAGACAGTCTACCCGTTTCGTCTTATCATAAGACTTTCTCAAGACTAAAGTCTATTAGAATGATGCTGACTATATATACACTCTAGTTCAAAGTTAACCTATATCGGTGATGACATCATCGTTCGTAAAAGGGGAATTTCTTTGCTCCACCAAAAATAATCAATCTCCACTTCTTATCGTACAGGGCTAATTAACACTACTTTAAAGTCATCACCATTCTTATTAATTAATTAAATGTATTTTTATTATTATAGTGTTGTAATTTTTATTTTTGGTGGAGCATTATTTAGTAAAAATGCCCCGTTTTACAAACTATGATGTCATCACCGATATAGGTTAACTATAGTGCAGATTGAGAATGGTGATGACTTTTTTTGGAGCACTCACATATTAGTTTTAATCAATATTTTATGTTAAAGGGACACTATAGTCACCAGAACAACTACAGCTTATTGAATTTGTTCTGGTGAGAAAATGCAGTGTTTACATTACAGCCTAGTGATAACTTCACTGGCCACTCATCAGATATCTGTTAGAGATACTTCCTGGGTCATGGCTGCCTAAAATGCATCCAAACATTCAATGTCTCCTCCCTCTGCATGCAGACACTGAACTTTCCTCTTAGAGATTAATTGATTCAATTCATCTCTATGAGGAGATGCTGATTGGCCAGGGCTGTGTTTGAGTTGTGCTGGCTCTGTCCCTGATCTGCCTCTTTGTCAGTCTCATCCAATCCTATGGGGAAGCACTGTGATTGGATCAGGCTACCACTTCTGATAATGTCAGCAGAAAGCTTGTTTTTCTGAGACAAACAGCATGCAGAGTTACAACATCAGGCTTGAATACAGTAAGATGTTTCTATATGTATGGAGGCAGGAGGGGCCCAGGTGGGTTAGATGGTGGTTTTAACACTATAGGGTCAGGACTACATGTTTGTGTTCCTGACCCTATAGTGATCCTTTAATTTGCAAGTCGCTCATATTTGAATGTGATGCAGCCCTTCAATATATAAATGTACAATAAGAATATATGATCTTAATTTCCCTAATTCAGTTCCTTATTCTAACCTTTAGTTCTGTGCATTGATGCTTGAAAACTTTAAATAAAAATTTCACAACAAAATGGCTGCAACTTTATAGGATAATGATCATAAGGTCTTACTATTTCTCCCCTTGGTCCGTAGTGTTTAATCAACCTGTGCTTCCTGGTGAAGGAGGTCGAGCTACGAGGCTCCCCGTCTCTTTCCATGATTTTGGTGTGTGCATTTCAGGCTCTGTATGTCATGGATGCTCTGTGGAATGAGGTAACATATTTACTTGTGGTTTATCATCTGCCCATTTGCTGTGCTAAAATTTAGGAATCATTTGAGTGACATTCTTTCCATAATTTAGACTCAGTTAATTTGCACCTTCAAGGAAAATACCATGAATTATTTGTTTCTTTCAGAGTGAACCTAAATTGACTTTTTAAATTTAAGTCCAAAATAGGTGAAATTAAAGAAAAGCAGACTTTGGAGATATTTTTCAGATTCTCCTGTTGTAGCAAAAACGTGAAATTCACTATCTGTTTTATTTTAAATTCAAATTTAAAGGACCACTTTAGGCACCCAGATCACCTCAGCTCAATGAAGTGGTCTGGGTGCCAGGTCCCTCAGGTTTTCACCCTTCAGATGTAAACATAGCTGTGTTTACACTAGGGTTAATCCAGCCTCTAGTGGCTGTCTCTGAAAATCACTGTGAGAAGAAGCTGGACGTCCATAGGAAAGCATTGAGAAATGTTTTCCTATGGACTATTTGAATACGTGTGCGGCTCTTGCTGCGCATGCACAGTCTGCACTGACGTCGGCAGAGGGAGGAGAGTTCCTCAGCGCCGAGGGAGCCCGGCTCTGGAGAAAGGTAAGTGTTTAACCCCTTCAGCCCAGCGGGAGGGGGTCCATGAGGTTGGGGGACACCTAAAGACCCTATAGTGCAAACAAGTTTTCCTGGCACTATAGTGGTCCTTTAAGGTCAAAATATCCAAAATGAAAAAAGTTGTGCTTTCAATTTGGCAACTCTGACCTTAAGTTTGAAATTCACTTTGAATTCTTCCTTTAGTAAGTAAACCTGTATGAATTCACATTTCATTCCTGGCAGTTTGTTGTTTCATGAGTTACCCTGAAGGTCATCTGAGCGTTTTTGGTTTAGTATTTCTTCTAATATTTATAACTTTTATAAAGTATATACTTTTGTATCTTTTATTTTCCCTTTCTCCTTCTTCAGGAGTGCATCCTCACGACAATGGACATTGTCCATGATGGGTTTGGTTTTATGTTGGCTTTCGGAGACTTGTGTTGGGTTCCATTCACCTATTCTCTGCAAGCATATTTCCTCGTCAGTCACCCGCAGGAATTGGGGACTTTTGCTGCTCTATGCATCGTGCTGATAAACAGTAAGTCTACATTCTGAAATATTTCCTACAAAGTGTGGTTTGATCTTAACTAATAAATGAATTCAGCTAAACTAGAAGACTGCTACTAGAGTTGTGTTTAACCCTGCAACGTAACCATTGCAGTTTCTACAAAACGGCAGTGTTATACACTAAAGTGGTTAAAATGACAGGACCACTGCACCCAGACAACTTCATTGGTTCTTTAACCGTTAAAATAAATATTAATAATACATTCATGTTTCTTACTTTTAAAATGAATCCCTGAAAAAATAAAAGTAAATTGTTCTAACATAGAAACATAGAATGTGACGGCAGATAAGAACCATTCGGCCCATCTAGTCTGCCCAATTTTCTAAATACTTTCATTAGTCCCTAGCCTTATCTTATAGTTAGGATAGCCTTATGCCTATCCCATGCATGCTTAAACTCCTTTACTGTGTTAACCTATACCACTTCAGCTGGAAGGCTATTCCATGCATCCACTACCCACTCAGTAAAGTAATACTTCCTGATATTATTTTTAAACCTTTGTCCCTCTAATTTAAGACTGTCCTCTTGTTGTGGTAGTTTTACTTCTTTTAAATATAGTCTCCTCCTTTACTGTGTTGATTCCCTTTATATATTTAAATGTTTCTATCATATCCCCCCTGTCTCGTCTTTCCTCCAAGCTATACATGTTAAGATCCTTTAACCTTTCCTGGTAAGTTTTATCCCGCAATCCATGAACCAGTTTAGTAGCCCTTCTCTGAACCCTCTCTAAGGTATCAATATCCTTCTGAAGATACGGTCTCCAGTACTGTGTACAATACTCCAAGTGAGGTCTCACCAGTGTTCTGTACAATGGCATGAGCACTTCCCTCTTTCTACTGCTAATACCTCTCCCTATACAACCAAGCATTCTGCTAGCATTTCCTGCTGCTCTATTACATTGTCTGCCTACCTTTAAGTCATCAGAAATAATCACCCCTAAATCCCTTTCCTCAGATGTTGAGGTTAGGACTCTATCAAATATTCTGTACTCTGCCCTTGGGTTTTTACGTCCAAGATGCATTATCTTGCACTTATCCACATTAAATGTCAGTTGCCACAATTCTGACCATTTTTCTAGTTTACCTAAATCATTTGGCTTATCCCTCCTGGAACATCAACATGTTACATATCTTAGTATCATCAGCAAAAAGACATACCTTACCATCAAGACCTTCTGCAATATCACTAATAAAAATATTAAAGAGAATGGGTCCAAGTACAGATCCCTGAAGTACCCCACTGGTGACAAGTCCAAGCTTTGAATATATTCCATTAACTACAACCCTCTGTTGCCTGTCACTCAGCCACTGCCTTACCCATTCAAAAATATTGGAATCCAAACTTAAAGATTGCAGTTTATTGATAAGCCTTCTATGTGCAACAGTGTCAAAAGCCTTACTGAAATCTAGGTAAGCAATGTCTACTGCACCACCCTGATCTATAATTTTAGTTACCCAATCAAAAAAATCAATAAGATTAGTTTGGCATGATCTCCCTGAAGTAAACCCATGTTGTCTCTGATCTTGAAATCCATGTGTTTTAGATGTTCAACAATCCTATCCTTTAACATGGTTTCCATCACTTTCCCCACTACTGAAGTAAGGCTTACTGGCCTATAGTTGCCCGACTCTTCCCTATTACCTTTCTTGTAAATGGGCACAACATTCGCTAACTTCCAATCTTCTGGGACTATACCTGTTTACAATGATTGGTTAAATCTGTTAATGGTTTTGCTAGTACACCACTAAGCTCTTTTAATAGGTTTGGGTGTATTCCATCAGGTCCCATTGACTTATTTGTCTTTACTTTTGATAGTTGAAATAGAGCCTCTTCCTCTGTAAACTCACGTGTAATAAATGACTTATTTATCCTTTTTCTTAACTGAGGTCCCTTTCCTTCATTTTCATCTGTAAATACAGAACAAAAATAATAAATAAATTCTGCAGTTTTTATTAATTTTTGATTGGTTTATTTATTTTGAACATGTTTTTTACTTACTTGCTTTTGATTGCAATATTCTTGTACTTTGTATGTTAGGTATATATCAGTAAAAACATAATACATTGTATTTGCTATGTCAAAAGGAAATGATTTGTTGTTGTTTTTTTAGCCGTGGGATATATTATTTTCCGTGGATCAAACTCACAGAAAAATGCCTTCAGAAGAAACCCTGCAGACCCACAAGTTGCAGGTAAGGGGCTGGCACTGACAACTTAAAGTGCTTCTTTTTGAAGTGGTCATGGTGGTAGAAGCCGGTATGCCCAGTGTGTCCGCTTGAAGCACTGCACATACTGAGATATGTATAATTTTGTGCTGGTGGCTAGTTGCATCCCCATCACATGTGAGTTAGGCAACCCAGAACTATGTTCCGGCCTGCCTAATGTCAATTCTGTACATAATTTATGTATGTTTTCAGCATACACACAAGCTTTTCCCTTTCTCCCACCCTCCCATCCACACTAATGGAAGCCCTCCTGTCTCCCAACCCAATCTGTTAGAATGGACCTCAGTGTGTCTCCCGTGACATCACATGGGGGGGGCGCAACAAGCAGCATTGGGGAGATTTGTCCAGTACTGATTGAGACAAGTTAAACTTCTTTTAAAACACTCTTTGGGGGGGAAACAGATATAATAATGCTAATAGGACATTATTCTATATCCTACCAAAAAGGATTGGCGAAACCCTTTAATTATGTATTAGATGTCATACTGAGCCCTACACAAGTTCCATCACTGTAGAAGGCAGACCCAGTATGTGCAGATTTAGCCACAGAAAAGCATTAAACCAAACCAACTCCTACTCCCCACGTTGAGACTAACATAGAGTACCCTTTCTATGCTACTGGGCAGCTAAGCTGACCCCAGTAGTTTAACAAATACAAATAAAGGTTTGCAAAATACCTTTACTTTCCACACGATTTCGGCAGTCTCTTTGACTCGGTCTGTCTCCGCCCCAACTCTTCACAGGAGAGACTGATTTCCCTCTGCATAGGGTTTATGTAGCTCCCTAATTAATCGACTATAGCCACCTGAATTTTAACCCCCTCTAGTCAGGGAACACTGAAAGTGCCATTCTGGGGCTAATATAGCAGTGTTCCCTCACACTGCCACAACATTTAAAATGGATTCTGGAATACAATGTGTGGAGCCAGTATGATAAGCTTTGCAAAGCCAAGTTCTTAAGTTTGTTTTCATCGGTATACCACATGCGGTAGGAAGACGCGTTGAGATTTGGTTATATACAGAGGTTGGAAGGAAAGAATAACCGGGATTGAGTATGTCCAACTAAATGGCTTAATGGTAGAAGTCTTCGTGTGAAATCTTATTGATCAACAATCCTGCTTATAATATGCCTTGGATTTTGTATTTGTAGGTCTCAAGACTATTCCTACAGCAACAGGGAAAAGGCTGCTTGTGTCTGGCTGGTGGGGTATTGTTCGTCACCCGAATTATCTAGGAGACCTAATTATGGCTCTAGCCTGGTCTCTCCCCTGTGGTGAGTTACACAGAATCTATAATGGCATTCACAGATACCATGTTTACTTTGTACTGAACATAAACCATATCTTATTTAGAGTGAAAAATAATGAGATTGCTCTAAAAATATAAAGCAATTTATACAAATAAGTAATATGCATAAAATACAAACACGCCCGTATATGGTCCTTTGTGAGTTATTCAGCTAGTTTAATTATGTATATTTAGGAAAATAATATTCCTTTAAATATTTAACATGTCTGTTGTTACATTTATGTAACATTAAACTGACAACCTTCCTCTTTCTTTTTTTAGGGCTCTCTCACATTCTTCCATACTTCTATGTTACCTATTTCACGGTCCTCCTCATTCACCGCGAGGCAAGAGATGAACATCAGTGTATGAAGAAGTATGGCTTGGCCTGGCAGGAATACTGCCGCAGAGTGCCCTACAGGATGTTCCCATACATCTACTGATCACTCAGCTGCATCCTTCCACTGCAGACAATATACGTAGCAAGTTTGTCTACAATGACTTAAACTGGTTATGTGAACTGATACTACATGTAAACATTTACTACTGATTTAAATCGGCCTCCAAACAAGGCAAGAAGGGATTTATTTAAATACACAGTACGGTGCATCTAGTAACCTTAAGGCTCCTATTGCATTTTTTTTTTTGCTTTCAACCAGTTTTCTTCTGAGTGCCTCCTATGTTCTTTTAATTAAATGGACAAACAGCAGTGGGGGATGTCAGTAAGTTTATAAGATGAAGTACAGACAGTGAGGGTAATCACTCATTATGGTAATGTATATCAAATTCAAGAATACAGGGATGTGTGCACTCTATCTTGGAGAGGGTAAATGGAATCTAGAGTTCTTTGGGTACAGTCCAAACTAACACCCTGGGTCTCAATATTGCCAAAACTCCACTTTTTCACATAAAAAAAAAAAAATCAATTTCACATTATTATCCATTGTTGTGTTTACGAGGTCTTTGTTGTGTTTACAAGGTCAAAGGAGATTTCAACCTTTGTATAACACTAAAACAATAGTTAAGTTATGGATAACTGTATGTAACACATGATACTCAGTGGAGGTTTTGGCATGTCACGTGATCAAGTGTGGTCAAGTTATAATATGTTAAGAACGAACAGATTTTGCAGTGCTGTACTAATAATTTATTAAGTCAGACAGATTTATGATTGTTTTAAGCAGAGCTGTACTTTTCCATTTACCTTTAACTTCATAATCTTCAAAATACCAACCATTGAACAAGACTAAGATGTAAAGAATATGATGGAGAAAGTATAGCATAAAATGATTATATATAAGAGTAGCATTTACTTTTCTTTGTGATGGAATCAAATCATGAAAAGGCATTTTATTAACATTCATTTTCAACTCTATTTCAGTGACATTAGAGCTGTGATTTTTCATTCATGCAAGCGTATAATGTTCTGCCTAAACAGAAACATTAATTTGTTTACACTTTGTATAAAACAATGGCTTGAACAATTTGAGGGAATATAATAAAATGTTTTTATTAATATGCATGTGGGTATTTGTTTTTAAGATACAACATGCACTTCTCTATGATTGGTTATTTTATGATGTTCCCATAGGTATACAAGGTATGTCTCTCTCCCTTTCTTCTATCTTACTCTATTTCCCTTAACCCTTGAGTCTCCACACCTTTGTCTTTATAGCTATCCTGCCCTGTATCATCCCATTCTACATACCCAGATTGTGGCATGGCAAAGGATGATGGGAGGGGCCATGTCTATTCTCTTTTAGAGGTGCCCTGTGCTCGCAGTATGCAATGTAATTGTAGAGTAAGGCAGGCTATATTAAGGCAAGTGATGTAAAAACACCACACTGGCAACTTGTTTATAGCTCCACAGATAGACTGTGCATAGAAACATACATAATCTCTGTCGCCCTACAATCACAAAACAATGCATACATTCAACTCCTGGCCATCACCCTTTCCTTAAAATGTACACACAATGTGACATATTTGGACAAATTAATGGACTCTAAATAACCAAGTCGCTACCACTAATAAAACCTAGTAGTCTACAGTGTATGTCACCAATGGAATATCTACAGTTCACAAAGCTTACAATCAGGGGCATCAGTTTTGACCGCTTCATTTATGCCCTTTGTGCTGACATGCATAATCCCCTCATACAAATGTCTGACTTTAAAAGTTGAATATATGAATGACAGTTGGAGGAGTCATTGTGTATTTGGAAAATCATCTTTAGTGGCAGTGTCCTGGTACAATCAAGTTCATACCATTAAGTATGGTGCAGACCCACAAAGGTTGCCTGCATTAGAATGATTTGACCAGGATCCCTAGAGTATATAAAGCCTTATGCTTTTCATGAGGGTTTTATAGCTGACATGTCATGGACCAAGTTGTCTACTTGCTCAAAATTCTATTGAGCAGATTTATAGTGCTAGGAAAACAAACTCCTTTTCTTGGAACTATAGGCTCTTAAGAGCCCCCTTCCTCGAGGCTGAAGGGGGTAAAACCCCTACATCAGCTCCCGCGTGGAGCCTAATAGGCGGCTAGAGGCACCTGCACATTTAAACCTGCCTATAGGAAAGCATTATTCAGTCCTTTCATATGGGGATCTTACTTAATGCTGGACGTCCAGCATCAGAGAAGTGCGATTTACTCAGTGTAAATAGTGAGAGCGGCCTCTTATAGCTGCCAGGGAAACAGCCACTAGAGGCTGGATTAACCCTGCAGTGTAAACATAGTCTCTCTGAAATTATGTTTTCAACTGCAAGTTTAAAACTAGCGGGACCTGGCACCCAGACCACTTCATTGAGCTGAAGTGGTCTGGGTGCCTATAGTGGTCCTTTAACTGCTCTAAGTTGAAGCCCATAAACTATGTAGCTGAAAGGACTGAATACCAATTCTATAAATTCAGAGTTTATGGAATAAAATACAAGAGTGAAGAACTTTTAACTGTTCTCTTAATCACCAAGAATATTGTGCAGTAAATTGCAGTCTGAACATATCTTTATTACAGTAAAATAAATAACTCAAAGAAAAAATGTTCAATTAAAAAAAAAAAAAAAAAATAATAGGTGTGTTTGTTAATGTCATGTTGTCTCTGAGCCAACCTCTTCTATCAGTGACTTTTTCTCAGGAGGTCTTTTTCCACCCCACACTTTTTCAATTCCCCTTGATATCTCAGTCAATCCATTGACATACTGACGGTATTGTTGATGCTCTATTTTGACAGCTTCCGATAGCATTGGAAGACAGTCCTCATTTTCATTCGCCCATGCAGCCAGGAACAAACACTTTTTCTTGGCATTGAAAATTACATGTCGCAAATGCTTGTCCTGGGACACTAGTTTTCGAGCCTTTCCCAGAACACGCGACATATGGGCCAAGGCAGCTAGTGGAAAGGTCTTGCTGCCATCTCCTTGAAGGATTTTTGATGTAGCTTCCATAGCAGAGCAGGCTCCTACCTGGTCTCCACTTAATAATGGGTCTGATGCAACACGCACAGCACTCTGCAGAGCATGGGCTGTGGAATTGTAGACCACATTGGAGCTGAGTGTAGCAGAAACACCTAGCAATGTCTCAGTGAAATCCAAGAGTATGTCTTCATCACTCAAATCACCATTATGCCGCTGGAGAGAAAAGGCATAACCATAAAGAGCATTCACAACACTGAACTGGACCAACTGGGAAGGGTTTCGGCTGAGTGAAGACAAGGGTGGGATAGATATAAATGGGAGTGGAATACCAGAGCATTTAGGCTGGTTGGCAACTTCTTCAGGTGAATCCTCCTTTATTCTTACTCTAGGCTTTCTTAGTACAAGCTGCTTAACATTTGCAGTACACTCTTCCTTAACATCCTGCAGGTTGTTTTTTAAACAGCTTTTGTACTGGTGGATATTAATAGTATCAGGAAGAATCCCCCTTTGTTCCTCACCCTCTTGGTGATCTACACTGTTCACTAGGTGACTTGTTGCAAATGTAGACATTTCTCCTTTTGATACAATCTCCTTTTTTTCTTCAGTACTTGAATTAATTAAGCTATCTGAGGTTACTGACTTGGGGTCATTTTCTTCTTGCAAGTGGTTCCTTGAGTCAGCTTCATGATCTCTATCTTTTCTATCACCAGAACTCACTGAATTTGGAAGCTCCACAATCTTTGTGTTTTTAATTTCTGAGGTCCCTTTCTCGGCCACCCACCATGGTATCCATTCAGGGACCAAGGCTCCAATGTCTCCACTCTTTAATAGTCTTTTGAAGTCCTCTTTCTCCCTGTCAGAAAGACTATTCCACATGGCTGTCTCCACCCCACTGGAAATGTGAGTGCCTCCTATGCCAGCCTCTCCCCCACTGTGAGTGTGAGTGCCTCCTATGCCAGCCTCTCCCCCACTGTGAGTGTTCCTCATGCCAGCCTCCTCCTCACTGTGAGTGTTCCCCATGCCAGCCTCTCCCTCACTGTGAGTGTTCCTCATGCCAGCCTCCTCCTCACTGTGAGTGTTCCCCATGCCAGCCTCCTTCTCACTGTGAGTGTTCCTCATGCCAGCCTCTCTCTCACTGTGAGTGTGAGTGTTCCCCATGCCAGCCTCCTCCTCACTGTGAGTGCCTCCTATGCCAGCCTCCCCCAGACCCCGGTAATGGCGTCCTGCTTCCTCCTCCCGTTTCATTCTGAGCAGGATGTCCTCCATTTCCCGTCTCCCGCTGGGCCCCTCCTCCCGCAGCACGCTGAGCACGGCCTCCCGGTAGAAGTCCTCGGAGCAGGCCGTGTGTCTGGGCCCCCGGTAACAGGGCAGGCTGCAGTAAGGGCCGTTACACCGCGGGCACGTGTATATCCCAGGCCGGGAGAGGCACAGCGAGCACACCCTGCCATGGCCGCCATCCTCCGGGGCAGCGGGGGACAGAGCCGGCTCCGGCGAGCTGCTACGGGCTGGTAACAGTAAATCAGGACTGGGGGCCGCCATCTTGAATCGGCGTTATGGCAGCTCGCGAGCTAATCAGTAAGGGCACGTGACACACGGCAACCAATCAACGCTCGGGACGCATCTCGGCGCTTCCTCTTAACCAATAAGATTTAGGACGTTCTGAGTGATGGGCCAACCATGGCATTACCCTGGGGGAGTGGCATGCGTATTGTAAGGGAGGAGTGTAGCAGCCCAACTCATCAAAGTGTGAATTGTGTGGAATTCATAGTGAAAGGGTCACTCCATGCACCATAACTACACCTCCAGGTTGCCGAATGTAAATTCTGTACATGTTTTACGTCTGTTAGCACGCACTGACCTCACTGCGTCTCCTTTGCCTGAGTCTGCAAGGGGAAACATGTCTGGCACCACTCCTTCCTATTCCAATACGCTATCTCCCCCCTCCCCCCCACACGGGCAGAGAGCGTGCACATGCGCTTAAACTAGTTGGTGCATGGTGCACGCAAAGGCTTCTCTATTAGAAGTCATTTATTACCCCTCCACGCGGCTCTTGTGACGTCAAAAAAGATGTGCCAAGCAGCGCCGGGAGCTTCCCCCAGTGCTGGATTGAAGATAAATAACACTTATTTTACAGTGTTTTAAAACACCTTTCAAAGGGCAACCTAAAGAATAATGCCCAGTAGGGTCTTACGTAAAGACAAAAAAACGTGGTTGGATTAACAGTTTGGTTTAGTGCAATATTTTAGACCAGTGGCGTCCAAATGGTAGATCTGCAGATGTTGTAGAACTACAATTCCCATGATGCTTTGCATGCCTTTTAAATGACAAAGCATCATTGAAACTGTAGTTTTCAAACTTCTGGAGATTTTAGACAAATAACTGATAAAAAAAACAGTTGACAGACATTTTCCAAATTATCTATTTTGGTAAAAAAAAAGTTAAGCTACTTTAATTCATTATAATGCACACATTCATAACTCTGTAGGGACTTAACAAGATTGGCCATGTTTTTAAAATGACATTTTTAAAAAAAAGGTCTATATATAGTGTAACAGACCGCCTGGCACCCCAACAGGGTACCTCAGTTTATCGCTGCTTCCTAGTACCATAATCACTGCACTGGAACACCGCAACCACCATAGACCCCACGAACCGCCGCAGCTTGGTTGGGGTCTCACCGTCCTCCACCAATCCTGAACCCAAGACCAGGACTTAGCTTCCAGTGGGTAGACCTCTCCTAGTCCAGAGAATGTTGCAGGAACAGGGGACAAACTGCAGCACTTCTGCCCACAGTCGCCGTGGCTTGACTGGGGTCCTGGAACCGCTCCTTCCTGGAGCCAAATTGGGAATTAGCTCTAGTCCTTACAAAGACTTTCCCCGTTTAATCCCCTGCAAGCTGGAACAGCAGACACAGGAGTAAATCGTCTTTCCCTCCAATAACAGGACAACACACAGTTTTGGAGTGTGAGCTGGAATAGCAGTTTAATGTAGGCACACTGCCTTTTATACAAGTTTCCCAACAAGGTTGACGCCTAGGTGTACCTTGTTGGGCACAGGACACAAAGTATACAAGCCAATCAAAACAATGTAACAATGAACGACACTCCCACATACAGTACACAATTAAGGTAGATAATACAATCACAATTATCCCTAGACATAAAAAACAAATTTTTATAAAGTCCAATAAGTACCCCAAAATACAACATATCCCCATAAATACATCCCCTGATCTGGGTGAGAAACGTTCCAAGTTGTTAAGAGGTGTTAAGCTCCAGAGTGGTCTCTGTTTGAAGTATATAAGCCAGTTTTATTGCAGGGGCCATAGTCACAGGGTAAAAGGTTGGCAAGTAGTCCCCTCCAAGAACTCGTGGCAAACTCACTTGAAAAGGGGAGTTTGGGGGGCGTGGCCGACCGGACTAGACGTGTGCATGTGGAGCTCCGTTCCAAACCGAGACAAAAATGGCACAAAAGAGTGACTCGGCTCCATATCGGAGACAAAAACCACACTATCCCCCCTAAGAGACCAAATGGGGCAAAAGAATAAAAAATTCCACCCGCCAGAGACGCCTAAATTAGCCGACATTCGGCTTGTGTTTGAAAGGCCTGCACCGCTAGCCCAAACCAAAATGGCCGGAGGCGCATAGTGAGGAGGAGGCCTCTGTGAGCTCCGAGGATGACAGGGAAAGCCTTACCTCACCAGCAGCGGAGGCCCAATATAGAGACTCTGAGTGAGACGAGGACTTGTCCCCTGTGACAAAAAAGTGACATCAGAGACTTACTGACAGAAATGAGGGAGGTCTGGAAAGCCGACCTCCGAGAAACCCGCAAGGAGATGGGGGCCCTCCAACATCGGGTTACAGCACTGGAAGTCAAGGAGGGTGACAGAGAATGCACCCAGCAGTCCACTCAAGCCCAAATGACAGAAGTTGTCCAACAGCTGAACCGGACCATCACAACCCTGGAGGCAAGACACAGGAGAAACATCCGCCTCCGAGGCATCCCGGAACGTGTCGGCGGGGAAGAACTGTTGCCCCATATACAGAGACTACTTACCACAATGGGCATCAAAGGCAGCGCAGACCCCGGGAACTATACACTCTGCATTCCGGATCAGGAAGGCTGTAGCTGCCCCAGACGATGCTCCTAGGAACATCATAGCCGTGACTAGAGATGTGGCTTACCCGACATCTGATTTGAGTGTCACACAGTGGCTATCTATGGAGACATCCCCTTTGCAGTGCTGGTAGTGCGGAGGCAGCTCACACTGACTGCCAAAAAGCTCAGGGAGGCGGCAGTACGTTACCACTGGGGAGCAGACAGCTCACTGCAAGTCCAAAGAGGAGACCAGATGTACACCCTAACCGCTGCGGACGATCAAGTGGCGTTCCTCCAAAAGCTGAACCTACCCACAGGGGACACAAATAGACACAGAGGCGGAGAGACAAGGGCAAAACAGGCACACAAAAGCGAGCTAGCACCAACTAAGCCTAAATAGAGCCTGAACTGTAGCTGACACACACAACTCAACAAGCCTAAGCCCACTCCCCCACCTCCACCCCCAGGACCTCACCCTGCAAGGTCCCACACATACCCCATCATAGACGCACCATATCATATGCACGTACTAAATGTATATTGCACGTCAAGTTATTCTTTCCTTTTTTACTTTATATTGTTGTGTTAACCAGATGTTACAGTCCTGGATGGCTCCTACCAGCCCATAGCCACACACAGGGTTGGGTTCCAGGGCCTAATGCCTATGTTTGGGGAACTTAGTGTTACTACGACAGACAGGTGTGCATGAGGGAAGCCAGACGACTTCACACAATAAATATCCGAAGCGCGCCCCGCTTAGTGCCAGGTGAAACCCCACGAAAAATGCTAAGGGACTGAGACAACAGGAGACAGGACAATGCTGTGATAGCGACTAGAGTACAGATACATGCAGACGACAGACGGACTTTGGATTACAATAGACACGGGGACACAAGAAAAAAATAACTTACAATTACCAAACCAAGAGCTGCTCAATATATATACTTCCATGATACCTAGACAGTATACAATGTCAACAACCAACACACCTCAACTTTGAGTAGGCTGACGCTCCTCCAAGGCCCTATACAGGTCACACATAGATACCTAACGTCACGGGACCACCAGAGATCGATAGGCCAAAACAATAATGCATTATAATCTATGTTCACATAAACTATTTCTTCAATTAATGTGATCTGATGTATTTTGAGCCTTAAAACTAATAAAATACAAATAAAAAAAAGAAAAGGGGAGTTTGTCACATATAGGTAATGCATTAAAAAAAAAAAAAAAAAAGGAAAGTAATGAGAATGACCATTGATATTTAACTTCCATTCCTAAGGCCCCAGTACGTTATATATTTCTATATGGTCTTAGTGGTACCCAAAGAGGTAGATCCCCAGATGTTTTAAATCTACATCTTCCATGAGGTTTGTCATTATAAAGGCATGCAAAGCATCATGGGAGTTGTAATTCAACATCTGGTGATCTACCTTTTGGGTACCCATGGTCTAACTGATCTAACGTGTGTTATTTCAGGTTTTGTTTAAACTGCTTTGATATCTTGTTGGACCTGTGTTCACATTCCTTTTTATGCACTTATTTTAGCCCTACGTGGCTAACAAAACTGCCTTATTTTTACTGAAGAACTGTGTGTCCCTTTCTCATACTTACTAATTTGCCGGAAAACACTTTTTTTTAATTTACAAAGAGAAATACAAAAAAATTGAAAGAGCAAATCACAACTGCAATGTCAATCATTTGCATCTCTCTATAGCAACTTGAATATATAATATATATATATATATATATAAATAAAAAAAAAAAAACACTCACTTGAGCAACATCCCAAACTACCATCATTCCTTCTCAATACCTAAGCTTTTATAGTGAAAAACACTGTGCAAAAATTTGGACTTTAACCTGGCACAGGAAACAGACCAAACTTAACATTGCCGCATTATGCAATCCACTTAATTTAAGGTTACGATAATCTGCTAGAAGCTTTCCTAGAGAAATACCCCCTTATACTCCATATGTGATTTAGTAACTACCTACTCTCTGTAGCAGAGTTTTGGGGAAACTTTAGTTAGTACTGGAATCTCCAAAAAGCAAAAACCCAGCTTACCTCACTATACCTTAGATTTCACTATATGAAAGCCTGGTTTACAGGCATACACGCAGTGGGACCCTATTTGCTTATAGTGAGTTATAAGTGAATGGAAATGATCAGATTTCACTATAGTTTTAGCTTACAGGTTTCAATACTTCTTTATAAGTTAATAAATGACACTTTACATGAGCCAGAGTTCCAAATGACATTAACCCCTTAAGGACACGTCAGGATTCCCTTTTATTCCAGACGTTTGGTCCTTAATGGGTTAATGCACCTCCTATAACCTATGTTTTTCTATACACTTGTAAATTTTAATTAAGCAAAATGGATGTCTTTATTGCCAGAGCTGCATCTTACAAGATCATGCAGATAGTCTGAAACCTTAGTAATGCCAAGAAGCAGCATCGAGGCAAAAAGGTATAAAATACTAGCACTTGAAACAAACTTACAGTGTTATGTGAAGTAAAATAATTTTGCTTATTGCACTTGTAACAGATGCTCTCAACCAATGAATGATGTTCAATCCCAGACAAGTGATATTGCTAAAGCTAACATAGGATATTTTCTTTTAGCAATATCACAGAAGACTAAAAGGCATGCATGCACCTAGGTGAAAACCAGTTTAACTCTTTACTATAAGAAGGTGCTAAGATTCTTAGCACTATGGCCACAACCGCGCACAGTAGTAGTTATGGTGCTCAGAGTGATCTTCCAAGCTACCATAAGAGGTTCAGAAAAACTTATGCACGCACCGATTATCCCCCCACCCAGTGATTTGGGATGCTTAAAACAGAGCTTTAATTTTCAAACCCAAAGTTAAAAGTTAGTCCTTAGTTACTATCCACCGCAAACAAAGAACATTGTTTCTTAGGTGCTGTACCAGCATAAAATGTGGGATCTACTTGTGCTAGCTCCTTAAACATGCAACTAGTCCACATTTCACTTTGAAAACCCAAGCAACTTGACCGGTTAAATCACCTTCCTTTATCAGTTACTACTACTACCCATGCATTTTACAAATGGGCTTCTCACATTTGTGGGAACCTCATCCATACCTAATCTGTTACCGATTAAGCATGCTCCCGTGCTGTTTCTATAAAACATGATGAGCACAACGCAAGCCATGATCGGACAGTAGTGCTCACAAAGGTAAGTCATAGCCATAAGCAGATGTGCTTGTTACTGCTGACAGAGGCTCTGATGATTAAAGCACTAAAGCAGTGATCACAAGCACATACACTTCTCCCCCATATGGATAGCCTACATGTTCCAGAAATTTTTTTAATACATTAGTTGGTCAGAAAGGAGTTGTAGTTCAGCAACATCTGGGGGCCAAAGTTTGAGATTTCTGCACTAAAGAATCAAAAAGCCGCATCTGGCTTCTATGTGTAAGTGTCCAAAATCAAAATATTCTCTAATACTTTCTGCATCTGGACTGTTTGCAAGGTTTAAACACTAATAAAGCATCTTATCAGAATACTTTACTACTAGGAACAAAAAAAAAAAACACCAAAACATTTAAGACAATTTTTCAAGTTTAGCAATGGTTTATTAGTTCTTGCTCTGCATTTTTAGGAGTTGGCATTTGGTCCCTTCTTTTTGCCGAAGGTGGGTACCACATTCACGAAGCGCCTGTTATACTGCATGCGCCTCTTTGCACGACCGGTCTTCTTTTTCTTCTTCTCTTGTTTGGCAACCTGTATCGGAATAGGAATAGTTAGAATACCAGTGAACTAGTTTAAGTTACTGGGTTTGTATCTATGGTGGGATCACATCTTCTCTGCAGCATTTACATCTTATTCCATTATAATGAAGTAAACATGCACATCTCATTAAACATTATTAGTGCCTCATTAGTAGCCACAGAGGCAGAGTGTTATTGTTCCCAGCCCTTGTGGTACATTTTTAAAGTGAACAGAACATTTCCTCCTATCTCTCCCAACGTTCCTTCAGTGTCTCCTTTTCCAAGGATACCTCCTCCCCTCGTCCTGTCTCGGTTGGAGTCCCCCAAGGATCTGTTCTTGGTCCCCTTCTATTTTCTCTTTATACTGCCTCTCTTGGCAAACTTATTGCCTCTTTTGGATTCCACTACCACCTGTACGCTGATGACACTCAGATATACCTCTCCCCTGCCATCCTGCAACGTGTCACTGCTTGCCTTTCTTCATCTCTGACTGGATGTCCTCACTTTCTGAAACTCAATCTCTCTAAAACTGAACTCCTTGTCTTTCCTCCTCTTAATACTGATCCTCCTCTCTCGCTCACTTCAAGTCAGTGATATCCACATAAGTCCATCCTTGCAAGCACGCTGTCTTGGCATCATACTTGACTCTGGCCTCACCTTTGAGCCTCACATCCAGTTTGTTGCCAAATCCTGTAGGTTCCAACTTAAAAACATAGCCTGCATCCGCCCATTTCTTACGCAAGATGCTACCAAGGAGCTTGTCCATGCTCTAGTAATTTCCACTACAGTCTAATGAATGCTGCAGCTAGACTGATTTTCCTCTAGTCGGTTCTCTCACCTCACCCCTCTGTCAGTCCCTACATTGGCTCCCTGTATCCTATAGGAGTCAATTGAGAGTGCTAACCCATACATTTAAAGCACTGAACAATTCTAGCCCCTCATATCTCTTCACTGATCCATAGGTATGCCCCTCCTCGTTCCCTCCGCTCTGCCCGTGACCACCTCCTGACCGCTGCTCGCACCCGTACAGCCAACGCGCGCTTGCAGGACCTCTTGCGGGCGGCTCCTTTCCTATGGAATAGCCTGCCTACTGCCAGACTCCACTGCCTCCGCAAATGTTTCAGTATGTCAGTACACGCACCTAATTCATGCAAGAAAGATAGTAGGTGGTTGAACAAAACTATACCTTGGTGGTCTGCCCTCGTACTTTTCCGGCACGAGCCAGAGAGCCGTGTACTTTACCTGAAGGGAATGAAAGTTAACATGTTTAGTCATCTCTTAAACACTTAATATTTACCATGTGTAATTCATAGGTATGGTATTCATTTTTATTTAAGTTCACTTGTTCTAAACATGTGATGCCTCTTTAAATAGCACAAATGCAATCTATAATTTGTGCTAGCCAACTACTTTCAAATAGCTGAAAAGTTATTCTGAATTTGCTCTCTTCGAGAGCTACGTATTAATTTAAAAGGGGCAAGCTAAGAACTGTGAGATTGCAACGGATGACTAGGTTGGCTGAGCAAGCAATCACAGTATCCACATTTTATTGATTATGCATGGGATTACTTACACACATTTTCTAGGTGGAATTACATTATAACCATTTTATTAAAATGTGTTCACACTAAAATAAAAGTACAACATTAAACAGTTTGGAGAAACCAAACCAAAATCATACAGACCTCCCAGAAGTCTTGCAACAACGTCAAGGGTGCTCAGTTCACATACACCGCTCTGCAATAGAGTTGCTTCATCGTCCAAAGGTGTGCCAGCAAGAAGGATAACCTGATCATCAGAAGGAATTCCCTCCAAGGAAGAGACGTGTAACTGAGGAAAAATAAGCATACAGATTCTAAAAGCGATTCGATAGACATGGTTCATCATTTTGAGCCACTAGGCAAAATGTATTCAGGTACATTTGCTATTAATAGGCAAGCTTACCTTGATTTGTGATACAGTCTCCTGCCCAGACACCTCAAGGGTGTGCAAATTCTGAGCTCTAACAAACAGCTGCATTGTCAGCTACTGAAAGACAAAATAAAGAAAATGTAAAGCAGTAATCAAAACCAGAAATCATACACGCATTGTCCTACCTTTTAATGTATATAAACCCAGTACCGAAAAGACGTCAAAGCTTTAAGATATGTTCAGAATTAGGTTTCAGAAGACCTTTGTACATATTTTTATCACTCCGCTTGTCATCTACTTTGACACTCCCTTACTACAGTTGTTTCCGTAGCAAACAATGTATATTAGCGATGAGCTAGGCTTCATTATTGCATGTTTGCTTCAAACCCTATCAACAGTATCTAGGAACCAAGATATTATCAAAAAGTAAATCTATTCTATAATTCCTATAACCAGCAAGGCTCCAATACAATTATGGGATATTTTGTACTAGTGGGTCACGTGGCATTGTTATCCTCCATGACTTCATTAAGTAGGAAGGTTTTCCCCCAGTTGTAATTAAACTAAACTACTAAAAAAGATGCAGAAAATTCTTCCACCATGACAAATACGAGCCCAGGTGGTTTTGGTCCCAACTATTTTCTTTATTGAAGTAGTTTATTTTTTTTAATATCTACAGTATACTATCTATACATTAGAACCAAAATAATCCAGACTAGGAAAAAAAATACACCCCCCCCCACTACTTTCACAACTGTTCAAAAGTTGTAACAGCAATATAAAAAGTCCTAAAAACTAGTATGTCTTACAGTAGGAGGGATGGTGGCATCTAGCAAAACAGTAACTGCATGCAATCCTTTATTTGTGGGGGAAATCCTATTACACAATTTAACCATTAAAAAAAAAAAAAAAAAAGTGTCTATTTTAGTAGCTAGCTGGGAATACAGCACGGGCTGTGACTCTACCCATCCCAACACGTGACAGTGTAAGATCCCACTCTAAGGTTTAATTTGCAGTAAGTATGGTCTGTAACCTCGTGTTGTAAAAGCTTTATTGTTCCCAGACAGGACACACAGTGATAAATACTGCCTGGCCAGGTCTGGGAGCCATGAGACTACAACCCCACACAGCCAGCGGCTGCCATTCACCAGCCTGGGCACAGGGCTACCCAATGGGGCATGTACTGGCCACTTATCACTAGCCAGCTCCAGGCTGCCAGCTACAGACACTGGGAGCCTCGGTAACCCTACTCTGACACCATTTAACATCCCCCATAACTCTCACCGGGCACTCCGCGTCTCACAAAATGGAGGAAAGGAAAGAGGGAGTGCGGGGAGCGCGCACGCTTCTTATGGGACACCGCGAGCGCGCACGTACTGGGAAACGCCGATTGGCCCATCGGGGAGGCATGCGCATTGACTAACCGCCGCCATATTGTGACTCCCGCCGGCGTAATCTGCGCCATATTGGTACACCTTTAACCCGCCCATCATGCTCCTCGCGAAGAGGCTATACGAGTGTGCCATGTTGGTACACCCGGGGAGAAGGGGCCAAACAAACATCCTGCTGGGTACCAAGATGGCGGCTCCCATGTTGTTAAGGGCAAGGCTGAGAGCTCTGAGTGGGGTATGGCAGCTGCAGGTGAGCGCCTTTTATATTTGTAATACACTGTGAATGTTATTGGCCTGTCATGGCTGCCTGTATATTGAAATTAAACAAACAAACAATATAGACTCCTGTTCTAGACCTGCAGCATGAGCCACCAGGCCAGCTATACAATCCAAGACCCAGGCACTCCCCTATCCACCAAACAGAAACTTCAATGCTGACAGATTTTATTAGTTTTTATTTGTAAAATCCCCCCACTAATCCAGGCAAAAATAATGGGGGTTTAGTTACATTATATGATCATACATTGCATAAGTCTGCCACAATGTCAATGTACCCCATCTTTGGCAGGTCCTACTCTAACTGCCTAATGTCTGCTCTTATGAGATTAACCCACTTACTTGGGGGGAAATATCCATCTGGGGCTCTCTGCAGTACAAGGCTAAATAGGGCTCTGGGATGAGGCACTTGTACTCCTTGGTTTTGCACCGCTCCCGTCACAGGTGTCTCGTCCCAGGGCCGTGTTTAGCCTTGTACTGCAGAGAGCCGCAGATCGATTCCCCCCTCCCCCCAATAAAATCTGTCAACATTGAAGTTGCTGTTTAGTGGATAGGTAATTGCGCTAGATCTTGTGTATTGTATAATGTGGCCCCTAGCAGCACCCCAATTATGCATGTTTAGGTGAGTGCAGCCCCCTGGTTTCATATATACATCTATACAAACTGTTTTGTGACATATTGATGTGACATGAATGGCTGTCAGGCTCCCAGATCTCCAGGTAGTTGGCAACACACTGTTCTGGGCAAAAGCCGACTACTTAATAAAGATGGCCATTGTGTTCCTTTTCAGAAGACACTGTGTGGGGAATATATTAACCATTTTAAAAGCATTATGAACATGGGTTATTTACTAAACTCGACATTTTAGCCGCATTCAATTTGAGGGGTTAAACTGGAGAAATTTTTACAAATCTGCTAGTGTGAATTGTCATTAATTCTGACAGGGTTATTCAATAAACCCCTAATTTTAGCCATTAAAGTCAGAATTGTAAAATTAAGGCTAAAATTTGTTGAATATCAATTTATTTTCCTTACATTTTGCAGCCTTCTTGGTGAATTTAAAAGTTTAGGTTAAAATAGCCAAACATGGCTTATTTTGTCTAAAATTTGACATTCACTTTGAATTCTTGGCACTTCTTAGTTTAGTAAATAACTGTGTCAGAGTTCCTTACTAAATTTCAATTCATAACATTTTAAAATCTACATGGCAAAAATAACTAATTTGTAAATAGTTTCCAACTCTGTTATTTTCACAATTTGGCTATTTAAGAATATATTTAGTAATTCGGATTATCTTGCAGACCTATCCAGCATGGGTTTTATGTGATCTGCAATTTTGGCTTCTGCTGTAGTTTAGTTCATTCTATATAGTTGTCCCGTAAATGCCCTTTGTGTCATACTGTGCTATACTGCTACTAGTTTGTCCCGAATATGATTGGACAGCCCTATAATTCAGACTCCTGTTCCACTTTTGTCATTCTCCTTGCACAGCCACCTAATTAATAGCCAGTATGTTTTGTTTTGTCTTCTGTACAAATGTTTCACTTTTTTTTCATATGAGATATAATAGTAATATGTACTTTAGCCAGTGCTTGGAGTTTTAGTTCATATCAATTTAATTTAGCGACAGCTGACCTCTAATTCACAGTAGGGACAGCACTGTTTAAATTTCTATACAGAAATTCTATTGAACTACCAATAATGTTAATTATTTAAATTCTTTTCCATCTGTCTACATAAGCTATACCATTCCTTACATACTAGCATCATTATTTACTAAAGTGAATATCAAATTTAAGTTCTAAACAGAAACATTTTCTGTCAGCCATGTTTTCATTTCGCTACTCTGGTCATAAGGTTTTACTCCAATCCTTTTGTTTTTCAGGTTTATTTTTTACTCTATTGGGCACTAGTTAATATCCACCGAATTACTGTCGAAAATCCTGTAAAATTAAAAATATAACTCTCCTGCAATCCAACACCAGGCGATGATTTTCCATGTCCTGTCCAACATCTTGCCACATCACTTCCTTTTGCTTCATGGTCCAATCAAATGTTTGTCATAGAAAAGCATTTGATTGGATCATTTCACCTGCCTCCGAGAGTGTGCCCTCTGAATCGGCGAGGGAGGGAGAATTTTTTTTTTTTTTAATAAAGCAGAAACCCCCACCCAAACTATCA
This sequence comes from Pelobates cultripes, assembly GCA_933207985.1. Classification (NCBI taxonomy): domain Eukaryota; kingdom Metazoa; phylum Chordata; class Amphibia; order Anura; family Pelobatidae; genus Pelobates; species Pelobates cultripes. The sequence continues at coordinate 74,113,375 of OW240923.1, forward strand.
ACAAAATGAAGGTAGGTGGGGAGGTCTGAAATAATGCAGGAAAGGGAGGAGAGATTAACACTTCCCCCTTGCAAGCACATCCTACAAGTGTATACACTCCCTATGACTGTCACAAGCATGCAGTGAGGGCTGATGACACATATCTTTTCCACAGACTTGACATTTGGCAATCCGGGATTGCCAAAATCACATGTGCCGAAGGTGTAACTAGCCCCTGGGACAAAAGTGTAGATTACTCTGCACACAAAGATTCCTATGACCATGACCACTTCAGATCACTGAAATGGTCATAGTGGTTGAAGTTACCATTTATATTTGAAATTCACCTTGAATTCTCACTTTAGTCTGTTAGACTTGTTCTTGTATGGCAACTCTTACCTTTTGTTTTGTTTTTTAATGAATAATTATATAAATGCTATTAGTTGATTCAATTTACAACAGTGATTTCTTTTTAACCCCTTAAAGGGACACCCCAGGCACCCAGACCACTTCTGCCCATTGGAGTGGTCTGGTTGCCAACTCCCACTACTCTTAACCCTGCAACTGTAATTATTGCAGTTTTTTTATTTTTTATAAACTGCAATAATTACCTTGCAGGGTTAACTCCACCTCTAGTGGCTGTCCAGTAGACAGCCACTAGAGGGCACTTCCTGCATCATAGCACAGAAAACCTGTGCTAGAGCGTCGCTTATCTTAGAAAAGTGCTGAAATTGGTACTTTTATAACTCCACTCCATTACACCTGCTGGCTCTTATGCCCACACAGAACAGGAAGGTTTCTGTCTCGGATAACACCTAGAACATATTGGGAGGATGTCCCTTCAAGACAGACATCTGTGATCCTTAAAGCGTTACTCGAAGCAACATAACCACTACAAACCGCTTTAGATGACTGCTCTTCACCAATGTATGGCTCACTGTGCATGTAACTTTGCATAGAATTGATATTAGCTGGCCCGGAACTCTTGTTACAGGGTGGCTAGTGACGCCCCAATTAAGTTGCCAGAGGTGAAGTTACACCTTGGGTGACAAAAGGGTTTGGTGACATCACTCACATCCTGAACACTGAGAATGCATTTACTTGAATCCAACTGTGTGTTGTACTGACCAACAATATGTCAAGGTTGGGCAGTATTCCCTAACATCTTGTATTATTTATTTAGAACTGAAAGTATTTTTTCCCCCCCACACAGCGTGTATATAATGGCTCTACCACAGCTGCTACACCACAGTATCCAGGTATTATTGAATCTCAAGAGGAATATCACTTTGTGGAGCGCCTGATACCTCCTTCAAGGGTCCCTGATCCTCCAAAACATACACAGAGCACTCCATCTGGCTGGGTCCCACCAAAAGGTACACCCTGTCTTTGATTTGTCTTTTTCTCTTATTGTGATCGATAGTCCTAGTTAACTAATATAATTTGGTGTCACAGAGGTCGCAGATTAATATCACATGGATAGACTGTTTTTAAATGGAAAGGATGTAATTTTGTATAAATATGCAATGAAAGCACCTCCACTTTTTGTTCTGTTACAGACCCATCCCCTCATCTTCCTTATGTGGTCAGACGTTCCCGAATGCACAATATTCCTGTATATACTGATATAACCCATGGTAATCGTCAAATGACAGTGATTCGGAAAATTGAAGGGGATATATGGGTATGTTTTGATTGCTTTTTTTTCAGTCATATTTACTCATTATTAAGTGTAAACATGGCTTGGTCCTAACTGTTTTCTTTGCAGCATCTTCTAATATTTGAAAGAGTCTGTGCTTTTTGTTACATTTATATAAAAACATACAAAAAAACCTATTGCACATATAACATACTACATGACATGCTCTGAGCATGTTCCCTTGAGTTTAGCTAATTTGTGCCTGGTGGCTTCAATAGGGTCTGTAAGCAGAAGCTTAACAAAACAGAAAACAGGGCAGCTACCTAAGGTTAAGCAGCTCTCGCCTAATCAGTATTTCCCAGGTTGGCACAGAATGGCTAATGCGTGTTAATTCCTTGTTATCAATCAACCAAGGGGTGGACAGTTGCTTGACACCAACAAGAACCCCAATTTATATTATACCATTCTTAAAGATTTTTATATTAAAATAACAGTCCAAGCACCATAACTACAGCTCACTGTAGTGGGCATGGTGCTATGATTGCCTTGGCACCCCATTGTTTCAATACAGTTTGAATTTTTGCCTCGCCTCCACTGCTTTCTAAATATGAGTGAATGTTCGCTCCCCTGAGCTAAGCCCTGCAATGGAGTAATGGGAGTTTGAGCGCAGGACTAGTTTCTTTGTATTTGTATTCACTTTTGTATCGCACATCTAGGTTGCAATGCTGCTGCCCATCCCATGTGTTCCCTATTAAGGGTTAAAAAGCATGTGTATATATATAAAAAAAATACCCCATTCTGTCTCATTAGAAATATTTTTGCCAGAAGCTCAACGAAAGAGGTCTGCCTTGATGTGGTAGGTTGGCATACCCTCTCATAGCCATTGGAGGTAACTAAAAACTTCCATTTGTTTAAAAATACAAAGGGATGTGGAAAGAGCGCAGGTAAATTTTTTTTCCTCAGGGCTAGCTCATTCGCTGAGCGCGTCAGCTGATTTCCCTCACCCAATGAGCTAAGCCCAGCACTGCCAGGCTTAGCTGAAATAGTTTCCAGCACTTCATAGGATGTGTTGGAGGCATGGAGCAGCCAGCTGGTAAGAAGTCCCAACTATTCTATAATGGCATGCTATAGTGGTTATGGTGCTTGGGGTGTTTCTTTAAACTGGGGAATGGCACAAGGTGGCTGTAAGCCAGTGGTTCCAAACCTTTTTTTTCTCTTGAGTACCCCTTGGCACCCCATTTCTATAAATTGTACCCCTTACAATAGCGAAATATTTGCAATTATTACAGTTGCTGTTATTTCAAATTCATATGCTTTTCTCTGTTCTAGGCTCCCCACATTGCAGGTACAGATTGACACACGTACAGATACAAATTCTGACACCGGTACAGACACACAGATACAATGAAACACTCATAGAGAAATGCAGATACATAGACACACTCAGATACATAGATGCACATACAGTTGCACAGACACACATGCACATACATACAAATACAAACACACAGGCACAAACACAGGCACACGGATATACATACTGGCATACATGAAGATAGTGACATACATATAGTTGCAAGGACAAATGTACAAACACTGATATACATACAGCTGAACAGACACGCTGATGAACACAATGCCACAGATACAGAAACACACAGTGCCCCACACATAGACACACAGACACACATACTGACACATACAAATACAGATACACACACAATGACACAGATACAGACACGTAGATACACACACTTATATGCATACAGACACAATGACACACACAGACACAATGACACACACAGATACCAGGGCCGACCCAAGACACTTTTCTGCCACCAAAAACACGCTCACATTCATTATGTTGTATTATGATAATTAAAACCAAAATTAAATATATCATGACTAGATAAATACATTCCAGTAACATTTAGGTAAATGCACACTAAATTAAATGTGACAACATGTATGCTTCTGCAGTAGTAATAAAATATAAGCTAAATACAATATATGTCAATCACTAACCATATCTAACCAAAAAGGAGTAGGTTAATTTGTCATGTGGGATGTAGTGTGTTTATGTACTGGAGATGTAGTGTAAAACAGCAGCAACGAGTGCAAACAATACAAATTGGCGTTAAACTGGAGGTGTGTCCAAACCCCTGTGAAAACAATCACCTAATTTCACCACGAAACTAGTAGACAAAAAGTACATATAATTGGTGTTGCACTCTGTGAAATAACACAAAATATCCAGTGGCTATTTTGTGTGAGGGTTATTTCAGAGAGTGTGACACCCATTATATGTTCTTTTTGGGGATGTAGCGTGTGTGTGCTGGGGATGTGGGGTGTCTGTCTGACACCAACAAGAACCCCAATTTATATTATACCATTGTGTGTTTGAATGCAGTAGTCTATTTGTGTGTAGTGTTGGCATTTTAATGTTCCGATGTATGCACATATACACACACACACACACACACAGGTACACAGATATACACGCTGACACAAACAGATACACATACTGACAACATACAAATACACACACACATACATAGACTGACCCACTGAGACATATTTACACTTTTAAACCTACCCTCCAGTTTTCTACCTTGGGGGCTGGTTTCCTGGTGTCCAAACTTGAGGACACCAGGGAAATCCTTACGTCCTCTCCCCCACCCTTCCCATATCTCCTTCCATCGTACTTTTTTTCCCCCCCTTCAATATGTCTAATTTCCTCTCCTTTTTATATACACATTATTGCTAGTATTACACACATGTACTTCAGTCATTCCATTTCCCACTATTCCCTTCTCTCTCCCTCTTTTCTTAATCATTCTCCTGTAATTTGTTTCCTAAAAATGTACAAACCTATTCAAATGCTTGGGGTCTACCTCTCCAGGCCCAGCCACCCTCCTCCCTGCCTCCTCAGTTTCTCCCGCAGTTTTCTCTCCTAAGTGGGAGGAAGTGAGTCACTTCCTCCTAGCGCTGCTAAAAAGCAAGGTGGCCTGGTCGCACGGTTAAAGGGCCCCGCTTACAAATGCCCACCGGATAACCCTCCCTAGTGTGCAGGCTGCTGGTTCCTTCGTCAGGCCAATGGGGAAAAAAACAGAAGGGCAGCTGCCTCATTTGCCCTGCCTTAAAGACAGCCCTGCAAACACAGACACACTGATACAGACACTACATACATACTAACACTCAAAATACACATACCTTTTAGGTGGCTTCTGTGGCTGAGGCTGTTGCGAGTTGAGATCCCGGTCCGGTCCTCTCCGCCCCCTCCTGCGCAGCTTGGTTACAGCTGTGCGTCTTGCACTCACATCCTCCCAGCTCTCCGGTCAAGTTAGAAGGGGTCTGGTCGTGCTATTAAAGCGCTGCAGCGCTCGACCGGGCCCCTCTTGGCACATGTCCAATGGGTGGCCATGTGTGCATGGGCCACTTGATGGACATGCTCCCCTTGCCAAGCCCATGCGGGGCGGTTACACAGCCATTACCTTTTTTTTTTTTTTACGCATACCCTCTGGGGGTACGCATACCATGGGTTGGGAACTGCTGCTGTAAGCAATATAACTACTACAGCTAGATGGCTAGCTGTTAGATAGGTTTCCTATAGTACCCCTTTATGAAAACATTATGAAAACATAAGCAAAAGCAAGACCATTTCAAAGAGGGCTTTTCAACCCGTAACAGCCACTTTATTATAAATAGCTTGGTTTCATTCAAAAATGTCTTTAATAATATTTCAAATAATAAACTATGGGAATCCATTTGTGACCAGTTAACATTTTTTTTTTTTTTTTTCTTAACACACTACAGAGTCTGGACTCAGAAGTACGAGAATTCTTAACTCATCTGACAGGAAAGACACCACCAACTCAAGTAAACGAGATCACCCGCTCTATTAGGGTCAAAGGTTACTATGACAAGGAACTGCGTACTTGGCTTGCAGACAAAGGCTTTTGACCTCTTTTTGGCCACTAGGCTCTTGTTTTAAGTGTGTAGTAAAAGTTGATATTGCCCTCAAATCTCAACACTTGATAAAAAAAAATAAGGCTATAAAAAAACAAAAAAAACTATTTATTAGAGTTAAACTTCAGCGATGAATTATAATTTTTATATTTCAGCCATCCAGACAGTTGTTTGGATTCCATAATTTGGGTTGAGAGCAAAGCACCAGTGTGGTTCATGTCCAAATAGGTAATAACGTTCCTGCAACCAGTCATCACAAAGATAGTCAAGGGTTATTTACTTCTGAAATTAACTAAATCCAAATGGAAATATTGAGGCAAATATAGATCAGCTATTTTTGACCCTTTTTGTTTCATTCAAATGTAATTTATAAAAATGTTTAGAGTTTAGAGTTTAGTGAATAACCTTGAATGGTGGGGAACGTTAATGTGCACCCCTGTTGTATCATAAGTAAATAAATGACATTTTCATATACACTGACTTTTTTAATCTTGTATTTACACAGAAAAAAATAAATAAATACATTTAAAATAAAGGACACCCACAAACAATTTAAGCTAATATTTGTAATACAGAGGCAAAAGTGGTTCTGAAAGGTACCAGCTAAAATGTGTGTAACATCGACCTCCTGGCCATACTCTACTCCGCCACGGCTACTCCTGGTCTCTTTGCTTTTCCCTGCTTCGGACACACCCCAAGCAGGGCAAATCTCATCAGTTTTTTGGTCAGCACATTGGCTTCGTTGCCAGTTTGGGGACAGGGTGACGTTCCTATACTCCCTAGCCAGTGCTAGAAGCGCCAAGTATGGAGTTTCCATAGCAACCATAGCACATGCTCTGGTTTCTGAGGGAGGTCTTTTTTGCTCTCGCTTGTCATTCAATGCCTCGGTACTGACTTACAACTGTGAGGAAAAACCTACTTTTTAAAATAGGCTTTTCTCTTAATCTAAACATTTGCTAGCACAATGTATAGATAAAATCTTATGCTCAATATCATGCGCATATTTTTGGGGGCATGACCAGTGCCTTTTTAATACTAAATTAATCACATTCTGTATTTAAAAAAAATAAACAAAAAACAGCTGTGTTCACAAACAACATACTGTAGTTGTTGAACAAATTTATATAACTTAATAAATACTAAACTGTACGATAGGGGTATATTGGCTGATAAATGTTGCTCAAAAGATTTTGGACAAAATCAACAAAAGGGGAGTCCTACGAGCTGTTTCCAAGTTGTGGGTGGGTGACTCCACTGTCAAACCTATGCTTCTCCATTTAAATTCCCTATTTACATCAAACCTCCTGCTATCATCCTCGTTTCCATACGTTTATTTCAACCTTCAATGTGCCCCAGCCTAACCAAAGGCCCAGACTTTCTGTTCATTAACTGCATTTCCTGAGCTGTTGACAAAAAGAAAAACCCAACAAATTTGAAGAATGGAATCACGATATTTCTATAAAGTAAAATTTGCAAAGTGGTAAAAAAAAATAAAAATGTACATATAAATATTGAGAAATCGTATCAAATCTGCCTCCTTAGATAAATCAAGCATGCAAGATCAGAAGAATCTTCACTTCACCATGATTGGTTAACGAGGACCCGAATCACTTTAACTTATTGGATCTAAGGATGGTACCAGGCAAACAATTGCCATTTTAGGGGTTCCAAGGTTTACCACAATTTTTGTCTCTGTGCTTTGACACGTTTGAGGACAGGCTGTAAAGCGTACTGGAGTCTAATCTTCTACAACAAACGGAACATCTGTTTAGTAAAACTCTCTCTTTTGCTTGGTTTGGTAGAGACTAGTCCACCAGTAAGTAATGAACCACAGTACTGCATAGCTCCTTGGCACTCTCTCTTTAACAAGTATAAAGGCTAAAATCTGAGCCGTAGAACTGTCCACTAATCTGCAGAGTTCTGTCTCTATATTCGCCCTTTTCTGGATTCAGATGTTTGAAAAATAACCACTCCTGTTGGTACGAGTTGATGTCACTGGGGAAAGAAATATCTGTGTGGATTCCAGGACATAGGATTGTATTGTCTGTAGTTCTAAGAGAAAAAGAGATTGCTTCATGAATCTAACGGACAAGTCTATGTAAGTAAAACTAAATAACAAACTTGAGCTCTGTGCTTACCTGGTACCAAAGGTTACAGCCATCCATGCTAGTTGATTGTGTTGATGCACCATACACTGGTCCAGGGGGTGGCATTACTGGCCCAGGGGGTGGCATCACTGGTCCAGGTGGGAGGATAAGAGGATAGGGGGGTGTTGGTACTATAGGAGAATGAGTTGAATATTGTGGTGCAATGGTAAGCCTATCATTTTGGGTCTTTTCATTTTCTATATGCCCACTGCTCCTGAAAAGAGAAAGATACAGTGTATCCTGGGTCACATATTCTCCTTTCAAAACACCAAATTACTGTTCCCCCACATTATTTAATATACATACCCCCAAAGAAAACATGCACATATATATATTTTTCTGCGTATTTTCTTTGGGGTTACATGAAAAACAGTTTAAAGAAGCTGCAGCTATTGCAAGTCCACCCTTCGTTCCCCAAAACAGACTTAAATTTGTGCTAGGAACACTGCCAAAGTGATAAACGTCTGTGCTGGAGACACCTGCCACTAGTATTAGCTATTTGGAACAAGGGAGGTTAATCAGTTCTAAAAATGCTGATTTCCTAGCAGGAGTTTCTAGCTCCCAATTAAAGAACTGACTGGCAGACTCCCAAGTAAATCAAGTCAAATCATTAGGAAACACTCACTCATTCTCTGCTTTAGTTGTCTGCTCTACTAGCAGCTTCTGGTGTTCATCGTAGGCATTCAATAGACTGTAAAGACAAAAATATCCTATAGAGTGAAACACAGTAATAACATGCTTTAACTTTCTGTCTACGCCTTGACTCTCAGCATTGCACCATCTGAAAACAACCATTCTGTAGGGTCATGATCAACACACAAATACTGCTTTATTAAGATAAGGTTGTCATGAGAATTAGAGTAATACGCTAACACATGTCAGGTGATACCCCCACTGTAACACATTTACAATTTGTATTTACGTACATGTAAGCAACAAAAACAATTAGTACTCGTTAATACAATCCACCTTCTCTTCAAGTTACTATATGATAAAGGTAGATATCAATTACTCTTCTTGAAGTTAGAAGTATTTTGATTCATACGTAATGAGGAATGTCCACCCATGGAGGGGTATAGATCATAAACATCAATCAATAACAATGCTTAAGGGACCTCATTGCATTTTATAGCAATATTGAATGGGTATAAACTTTTTCTTTAACAATTGGCCATTTGGGTAAACTTTTCACACATACACTCTAACTGAGCCTTAGTCCTCGTTCCATTTAAGACCATCCCTCCATATGCATATAAAAGAATGTTTGGGGACAGAAGCAAAAGTGTTTTGCGGCTGAAATCTTTAAAAATAAAAAAAATCTCGGTAAAATATTCTTGTCAGTAGCCTTCACACAGAGAGCACTTGCTAACTGGTTCTACTTTAAATCTTCTCCATGTCATAATGAATTGTGAAAAACTCAAACTGATTGGGCATAGACTACACAACATTATGCTCATGGACACTGCTGGATACAGAGCACCCACTAGGTCTCCATATTATATGCAGACCTGTCATTCGGCAATGAAGGAAGATTTTTGTACAAGAATCAAGAAAATTTCTAATAAATGTTCAGTGGATAGAATTGAATATATGGACATGCCTTACATTACTTAAGTCAAATCAACCCTTTATTTACACTATGGTGGTGACTCCTGCTCGTTATATGCCAAGAGTACATTTCCCCAAATTTATAATCATTGGAATCCTGGTCAAATTTACCTTCTTTATGAGCTTTGTATGCCGATTGGTATTCAGCCAATCGTAGCTCTGTCTCTTCCTGGAGGTTAGAGTATTTGTCTGCAATATCTGTTCCATTAAGGGAAAATCTTAAGAGGTTTTTTGTATTTGCAGAAAAGTAAAATAATATCCACTAACATTTATTACAAAATGTTTTCTTCCTCATTGCTGAATAGAACTGGTCTCCACCTAAAAACAGAGACCACGTAAGTGATCCCTTCTAACGCATGCACAACATCCACAAACAATAACCTCCTTATTCAGCCAGTGCAAGAAGGATGGGGTTCGGAGTCACCCCCAAATTGCAAAATTTAAAAAAATCCAGTAACATGCTATTCCATTACGAGGATTGTAGTTCATTAGTACCACACCAAAGGAACAAACACTTACAATTTGGTCACAAAGACATTTATCAGATCCCAACACCTATAACCAATAACCATAGAAGTATCCAACAGATAATATCAAACAATCACATATGCTCACAACCTTCTTCCATTTTTGTGTGGGTTACATGCTTGGTAAAAACAAATAGCAAAGAAAGTGTTACAATATGTAGAAACATGAACTAGATATTCCATGTATTTTACATTTTTAAAAGTTCCTTAAAGTATAACGGTTATATCGGAGTTTCTTCTATTTTTAATTTATATTGTATGCCTGGGTATCCAATCATGGCTGCAGGATATAATGTAAACCCTACAGTGCTGTGTAGGCACGTGGCATGCTACAAAATCTCTACACTCCTGAATAAACACCCATATGATTTTTTTTTTTAAAGTAGATGTCCAAGGGATCCTGGAGCATCATGGGAGGATGATGCTGATGATGCTATGGGCACAGGAATAGTGTCACTTATGCAACATTCATAGGCTGTTGTAGAGATTGAATAGAAAAAATGGAGAAGGATCAGCGCTAATAAAATTAGAAGTGTAGTAGGCCGCAGCCCAAGTGAAGGTAACCCTCTGAAGAGTAAAGGTGTGACACAAAAGATTACAGAAAAAGGGCTGCACCAAGTGGATCAACAGTAAAAATAATACAAGACTTATATCAGCAGGTAAGACAATACAGTATATTAAGTCTCTCTGAAACAGTGGGACTAGGCTTCTGGTGAAATCACAGAAAAGAAAAATCCAAAATATTAGTCTCACTCAGCGATAAATGTCTTGGGTCAACCACTGACTTCACAAAACACAGCACTCCCAGCACACAGGCTAGATTGGCAGAGTGGACACCATCTCTCTGGAACACTCCCATCACATCCTTTAAAGCGGGGATCATACCGCTGTACGCTCTTAACACTAGAGCTGGCTATAGCTCATTTAAATGTGAGTTGACAGTACATATTTGTTTATTTTATCCATATTGGCTTGTACGTACTGCACTGTTGGTCTTCCTCGCTTTTGTTTTACATACAAGCAGAACGGTTGAACCACTAACAGCACTGAGGACACTACACCCAAAACAACCACCTTATAAGACATTTATAAGTGAGACTTTAATATTTTGGAATTTTCTTTTGTGATTTCACCAGAATCCTAGTCCCACTGTTTCAGTGAGACTTCATATACTGTATTGTCTTACCTGCTGATATAAGTATTGTATTTTTATTATTATTTTTACTATTTATCCACTTGGGGCAGTCCTTTTCCTGTAATCTTTTGTGTGACACGTGTTGTAGAGATTGAATGTCCCTTTAATGTTTTGGTTAGTCCTTAACTACCAGTTATATGTAGGAGTTTATCCTTCCTTGTCATCCTAAGTTTAGTAGTAACCTTGGGGTGGGACTAATTTGTGCTCCTTTTTCTCACAGGTGATATGGTACTGACCTTCTGTGTAAATCAAGGCGATGTAAGCAAAGTATCAAAATCATGTTAATGTATCGTTAATGGTTCTGTGGCTGTACAGATTCAATGAGGGACTATTACCTGAGTTTTCATAAAGACAGGATTGTTTATGGAAAATCCAGACTCTATTGGAATTTCCATGCAAATGGAAGATGACATAAGATAAAATAACTTTACTTGATTTTTGTCAGGAACATGCATCTATCTTATCTCACCATGTGTACTACATGTCTATCATACCAACTCAATCAATGTTGCATCCCATGGGGATGTGATAAAGGCTATGGGCACCATGCAGAGCTCCAGATTCTATTAGACTCTTATGCGTATAATACTATAATCACTACAATAACTGATGCTACATTAAAATGTCAATTGGAATAGTCTCTCTAATCCAGGCAGTGTATGACACACTGATAAGCTGCATCGGCTTGGCTGGCACAGGGACAGAGGTTACCAGTTAGAAATCTTAAAAACCGGCATAGATTAACATGTCAAATTGTACTTGAATGTCAAAAGCAGAGGTTTAAAAAACAAGACAGAGTTGAAATTACACCTATCTGACAAAGTCTAAGCAAAAACAAAAAGTCAGGTTTATTATCCTGCATTATCAGAGTAGCGTAATGATTCTTGTATCACACGATTTCCAATATGAGGGCTGGTTTACTTTTTAGAAAAGGTAAAAGAGGTCTTTTGTCTTGGTCTGTTGACAAATGTTGAACATGGCTGGGATCTTTAAGTTATGGACAGTCAGATCGTTGGAATCCAGCCCTAATCACACCTCCCCTGGCTGCGACGTAAACAGTCTCTCTATATACTCTCCGGAAAAAGGTCTAATTTTTATACTTCCCTTATTGCAAAGTGTGTTTAATTTAGAGGTTCTTAACTCCTGACTCTTAATTGCCTACAAGAGCCAAAAGTCTCTTGTATGTGAATAGAGTTTAACTAAGCAGGAGTTAATAATTTCTAAAAAATAAACACATTGTGTTTTAAGATAAGTTTGAAAATATAACCCTTTTTTCCATGAGTCACAGCCAGGGGTGGTGTGGCTACAGCTACATAAACAAAGTGATTTAAATCCTAAACCATAGATAACTGAACAGTTAGACTGGAAGGGCATGATATATACACCAGAACAGATTTATTAAGCTAATACCGTTTTGGTGCTTAGAGTGCCCGCTTTAAAGCTTTTTGCAGCACTTGTGTTAAATATTAAATTTTTACAACTATATGTAATTATTCTCAAATTATGATTTTCTTGTAGTCCTGCTGAAGCTAGATACAGAGAAGTTGAGTATATTATTTAATATAATTAATAATTCAATATTCACAACATTCTAAACTTTAAATAGATACTATTTCAGCTTGGGTGCAGATAGCACACTGTCAACTTGTTTGCGTGATAACCTGGACATTATATGAAATCTTAAGAATGAGCAGATACAACAACAAAAAATAAAGTTATTATATAATAAAAAAAATAAAAAAGTCAATATTTGAATTAAGTATTATGCAGCATAGGTGTGTGTTACCAGGTTACTCCAAGCATCATATCTACTAGGGCCAGCTGATTATGATGCCAGGAACAAAGTGGTGCCGTTTCCTGGATTGCGGCAAACCGTTTTTCCTCTTACCTGGGAGCAATTTCCATTGCAGCAGATTAATGACATCGTCCCTATTTCGACAGAATTTGTAGCCTGAGAACATCACCTGACAGCCAGCCAATGAATTTGATTCAAAGATGGTAATTGATGTCACTTCCACGATATCTAAAAAAAGGGCCAGACTACAGTACCCAGGTGTCAAACCCCTCAAAAATGGTGCTATGAAGCTTCAGGTATAGTGGTTATGGTGGTCAGAATTCCACTTACGGGATGTTACAGATATAAAACATACCTTTCATGTAGGTAAACAAGAAAGTTCTGCAAAACACATGGCTGCGGTAGTGTTCACAAAAGCAGGATGATGTGTTGGAACATGTTGAATTGTCTGACAAATGTACACTTGCAATACATTTTGAAGACAAGCACCATAAAAACAGCCTTGCATCAGTTATGGTGCAAGCAGATCCCCTGTTTCTCAACACATAATTTACTAAATCACTGAATTGTAATGAACTGAAAACCAAATTGCAGAATTTAGCCCCAAAAAAACAGATATGGAAAAGGTCTCCAACTCCATTATAGTCACAACTTTGCGATTTAAAGTTGAACCTTGTGATTGGCTTTTCAATTCACTACAATGCACTGTTTAGTGAGTAAACCCTAAAACCTTATAACTGCAGCGCAATGAAAAAAAATAAACATACTCTAAATCTCTTGGCTGTACATGTACACTTGTGCGGAGAATGGCAGTGAGGTGGACACACTCCATACAAGACCCACGTCCTGTGAGAAGCTACTTTACAATGTTCTTGTGCCTATAGGTCTCTTTTTGAATATCCCGAACAATGAGTATTTCATAAAGACTGAATATTTATTAAATACTCAGTTTAACGGTGTTAGAATTTCACTGAAATTCCCACCCAGTCAAGAGATATACCGAGACAAAGTAGTAGTAGTAGTAGGAATTGACAATATCTTTGGAGAATCTAACGGGATCCTCCATAGTCCAAAATGCTGCACTTTCGTCGGACCACCAGCAGCCATGTCAGTGTTTTGTTTTTTTTTCTTTGAATTTGTCAAAGTCCCCAGACGGTGACAGTGCTGTTTTAAGGTACCTAAACTGTTATAGAACTTGAAGATTCCCTTTAAGTTAAATATTAATTATGCTACTATTTAACACCACGTATCATGTGACTGTTTGTAACGGTTCCATATGATTCTTGTAGCTGAAAAACATATGTACGTCAAAGTTGTCAGGGAATCCCACATGCAGGGCACAGAAACATCCAGATAAATCCAGAGAGAAAGAAAAAAAATATAAACCTAAAGAAAATAAGAAATAATAGTCATGTTATTTTCACTCTAGCTCACTCCTCAGGATCAAGATTTGTGATTGGGAACTTCTTCGTTACCTAGATGATCTTCGGTTGGATATGCTGTGCTTCCAACCAAGGAGGACTTAAAGCAAGGAAATGCAAAAAAAAAAAAAAAAAAAGTTATTAACTAATAAGGATAAGTATGTATTACAAAATGTCAAACGCAAGGACTATAAGACATGCAGCCTTTTGTCATTAGATGATGGGTTTCCAAGAGAATATAAAATAGAATTTTTTATTTTCACTTTCTACTCCAGTCGCATAGGGACATTGTTATTGATACCTGGTAATATTAGAACCATAGTCTTCCAGGAACTCAAGGCGTCTCTGAGAAATGATCATCTTGATATTGTCATGCAGACTGCTCTGCAGTGCCCGTTCTGCACATAGCATAATGTCATTCTCAGCCTCTGAGTCTTCTCTGGACATTTCAGTTTCCATCAAATAGAGATGCAATCGAGCGTTATCCTAGAAAGAAGATAGCCACAGAAATATAACTCACTAGCTTTGCAAGGCAATGAGCTCCCCAAAAAAACAACCTTATTAACAGAACATTATATGTTGATCTTGGCAGAACAAAACGTTCTGGAGTGTGAGATACTGAAGTATAAGATGCACAAGATCGGTATTTAGTGTGCATTTTATAGGAGATTGTAAACTCTGCGAGTAATGTTTCTACTAACTTAGTGACGGGAGACATTATCAGTTGCGTAATATGAGTGCTGGACCTACACTATATGATTATGGGATAAGTCATATGTAGAGATATATTCGTTACCTTGAAAGCATTGCAGTGCATGCAGATGAATGATTACTGGATACCTTTTAAGAATATAAAATATTACAAGGAAATCATTCAGCATTACCAAATTATTAAAAACACTCGATCTATACCAAATATAAACAAAGCTTTTGCATTTCCCAGTGACTGACTCCCTTTCTCACCGGTTCTTCTTTCAAAGCTTGAATGACTACTTCTTTAGCCCTCTCAAGCTCTCCTTGAGATTTCAGAAGAAATCGAGACAGCTTTATAGAGTAAAAGGCTGCCAATTCAGTTCCTAAATTCTTCTCTACAGCTTCCTGCAAGAGCCGCTCTGCCTCCTCCAGGTTTCCGTTCCTTCGCTCCAAGTTCACCCTCTTCATGCGCACGATAGCCAGGCGAGGAACTTGCGTTTCTAGGTCACAGAGGATGGAACGTGCAGAATCTAGCTTCCCTAGAGGGAGAGGAATAAATAGATGGGCTGATGCAGCATCTGGCTAACTGCGAATTATAGTGCAGGTTTGTACATCAAAGAAACATTACGAGACTTACCATGCTTTTCTTCAAACATAGCCCATTCGAAATTCAGAGTTGGTTTCTTTGGTAAGTGGATCTGACAAGCTCGCTGAAATATTAAGCTTGTTTCCTCCACTGAAATATTTTCCATATATTTTGCATACTGAATATAAAGATATGTAGCATGATTATAGGAAATAAAAGGATTTGTCAGTTGCGGTACACCCTATGACTCAGTTCATGCGTTTATCATTCATTGCAAATACTGTCATTCTACACAGCCAAATGAAATCAATACGGAACTTACAGATAGCCAGAACTCCTCGTAATGTGCGCAGGCCACCAAACAACGCTCATATAAAGTCACTATACGGTTGTGGTGACCTTCAGAGATCTCAAATTCCAGATATTTCCTCCAGTTTTGGAGCTCAGAATGATAGAGTGGCAATGCATGGAAATAAGGGCGAAGTATCTACGGAAAAGTATGTAAGACATGGTTAGAAAGAGAGCCACATGAGAGTTTGGTGGCAGTATAAGGGATGTGTCAATGAGTAAAGTGAAGAAAAACGTTCCAAGTTTATGTATATATGCTTATTGTACTTATTTGTGTACATGCCACTTTGCAGAAGTCAATGGCAAGTCTGATTGGTTACGCTTTTAAAAACCAGCCAGCAACTGCAGCTCTCCATCTGGGATATCTTCACACAGGCCAAGCGAAAAGTTCTGGTAATGGTGGGATAACAGATGTTTAAAGCTTGTAGCACCACAATACTTTATCTGTATACCTAGAAGAGAAAATCCCTGCTTGTGTTGAGCGCTAGTCAGTTAGAAAGTGTTACTATAGTTCTGCTATCAGACAAAGGATGGAAATTCGTTATGGCACAGAAAGGAATAAAAGATATTGCACATGGCACATAAAAGGAAATGAAGGTCAAAGCAGCAGAGCTGGAAAATTAGAGGTGGAAAATCTTTACAGTTGGCATAAAATTTGCCTTCGTATGTCGGATGTTACACGCGTTCCACAGATATAATAGTCCTCTTGACTGGTGTTTCACCTGCACTGCAATTTGAAAACCTTAATCAATGGCCAACTAACTGCCCTGGCATCCAGCTTACTGTAAATCCGCGTAGGCCCTCCTTTTATCCAGCTTGTATGTTACTCCACTTTGATATGCAAACTTAATTTATTTCTGATATCCATTGAGATTGTATTCAAAATAAAAGTGCAGCATCTTGTATTTTTACCACTGGATGAACAGCATAAATAGTATTTGTTCAAAGGAAACGGCATTCCAAGATACTGCAATTTGCACAATAACGTGAAGTTCAAAAACAAAACAAACAAAAAACTGGGATGAATATTTAACAAATTACAGCCTTAAATTTAATATATTTGGATAAACTTGTCAAATTATTTCATATTTTGAAAAATATTTTAATAGTTTGATATAATTTTAGATATTTTAAACATGTAGCCAAAAATATAAAATAATTTGAAAAGGTTATTCAAAAATGTGAAATCAAGGCCTATGTTTGTAACTGAAAAAAAAAGAGATACACATAAACCCAGAAGTTACTAGGAGAGAGAATATAAGATATTCTTTTGACCCCTTTTGTTAAAAATGCAGGCACATTTAGCATTCTTAAGTGAGGTCTGATGTTTAAACTTCCTATATTGCACAGTCTGTTTAATTTGGGGAGGTGCGGCTAGGACTGTATAAAAAGAAACAAAATATGTTTAACTCATAAATGGAAGGGAATTGAGCAGTGAGACTGCAGGGGCATGATCTATACACTAAAAGCTGTAAGCTTAAGTTGTTTTGATGTCTATTGTACACATTTCACACATGAGAAAACAGAATAATGTAAAACAAAGAAACTCTGTGTTAAAAATTCTTATTGAGTTTTCATCAGGCAGGTGATGCAGAACTGTAGGATCCTCTCTGGCAATTCAGGTTTACTCCTCAGATTCTCCCATTAGATAGCCTATAGGATGCTCTTTATGAACCTGCTGATGTGAGAGCACTTGCAGTCTTGAACACAGCACTTTTTTTGGCTGCTCATAAAGAGCATTATGTTACATTTCTCGCTGTTCACTACACCAGACTCCGGATGAGCGGCCAAAAAAGTGCCAATCAAATAACCGATAGATACCCTCACCAATAGCAGGTCAGACACAAGAAGTGTGCCATGCTGGAATGCAGAAGGGGAAAACAGGATGTGCTTGGGGGAAGCCTGCAGATCAGCTTCAGTTACCCCATGAAAGTTAATTTGGAAGCCGGAGGAAGTTTTTTATTTACATGTTTTTATTTAACAGAAAATTAAAAAAAAAAAAAAAAACACCCAATTTTCCTTTAAAGTAAACCTGTCATGACATATATATAGGCTTGCAGGTTTCTGATCATCTGATATCAGGAGAGGTTTTTTTTTTTTTTTTAAATTAAATAATTACATACAAACAGTTTGGGCAAAAACAAAAACAGTATGCCGCCTATGGACTTCTAAAAAATATAACCATTACAATGTACTGTACTGGTTATAGTGCTAAGGGTGTTCCTTTAACAAAATACACACCGTTCACATCAAATTTTAGGCAATGCTGAAAGAGTAGTCATTATACGGAAATAAATTGTTAGATTTATAAAGTCTACATGCATAGAGTAATCTATAGGTAATATCACAATAAATAAAGGGTATTCAATGGTTTCTAATATAAGAAGTCTTCACTTACTGCCTCTTCGAAAGTCCAACGTTTTCGGACTTCAGCTTCATTTAGAAGAAATATTTGCTCCCGTATTTTAATAAAATGATCCCGAATCTGTTCTTGAAGATCATGATCCTTAAAAAGAAACAGTACTGCGTGTCCACTAAATGAATTAGTAGCATCTGTAATGTCTGTGTGTACTATATGTTTAGAAAAGATGTGTCCACATGGTTCTGAAGAAATCATATAATTTAGTAAATACATTCTTATTCAAGATTAAACATTTTTTTGCGGTTGAGGTTATTAATGGGTAAGGCAATGTCTTCAAATAGCTTAAATAGATGCTATAGTCACCAAAACAACGTTAGCTTTAATAACACCATTTTGGTGTATAGATCATGACTCTGAAGTTTCACTGCTCAATTTACTGCCACTTAGGAATTAAATCACTTTTGTGATGAAAACACAAAGGTTTAATTTTCAATCAGATGTAACTTACTTTAAAAGTTTATTTTAAGAAATTCTAAATTAAACAGAATTTGCAATAAAGGAAGTGTAAACATTAGATGACTCTTTACAGGAAGTGTTTAGGAAGGCTGTGTAAGTTACGTGCAGGAAGGTGTGGCTAGGGCTCCATAAACCAAGTAATTTAACTCCTAAATGGCAGAGGATTGAGCAGGGAGACTGCAGGTGATCTATACACCAAAACAGCTTTGTTAAGCTAAAGCAGTTTTGGTGACTATAGTGTCCCTTTAAACTAGGTGCATCTTTGTTTTTGTTTTTTTACCTCTGTAGGTTTATATGTTCCCCTTTTTTTGTAATTTGATGCAATAAAGATCAGAGAAAATTCGACAGTGTTTTTACAGGATTGTTAAATTAAATAACAAGTAATCTGTGAATTGCTATAAGTCCACTCATTTTTTTTTGTCAGTTAAAAATCACAACATATGTATCTTGGCCCATATTTTGCTCTAACTAAACTATTTGAATGATTGTAACTGAATTTACTAAAATGTCTACTTAATCTGATCTTAATGGTTCATTTGACAAACATGGTTAAAGTAAATCAAATAC
The DNA here is from genome assembly GCA_933207985.1 of Pelobates cultripes. Lineage (NCBI taxonomy): Eukaryota > Metazoa > Chordata > Amphibia > Anura > Pelobatidae > Pelobates > Pelobates cultripes. The sequence continues at coordinate 74,132,727 of OW240923.1, forward strand.
ACACTGCTTATTAGAAACGTTAAATCCTATAGGTGGATTTAGATAGTATAACAAACAGCATGGAATGTAAAAAAGCATGCAAAAAGTGAGTAAAAATTGTACTTGGGAGGCGGACCAAACCTCACTGAGAGTCGACACGTGTCTAATGAGCTGTATTCTTTCGACCTGCTGTTTTTATGCTTGATTTTATGGACCTAGAATCCAATTTTATGATATATTCAGAATCCCCTTCTGCAGCCATGGGCAAACATTTGAAAAAGATTTGATGCACAACACTAGAGAAATCCTGGAATATAGATCTTCTCCAAAGGCCAAACAGGTCCAAGATGGTGTTTAGTGAAGTAGCTCCTTCACTTACAACAGAGTATTACTTATTGGACACACTGGATGAGTTCTCCCTGGCAGACCACCAAGAAACAACTATCCTGGATGGGGACACCAATACGCTGGCGACAAAAGAAGACATTTGCAGATAATGTGTTATATCGGCCAGCTTTTTGCCAACAATATAAATCTCATCATTTTCCCCCTTAGGGATGTTATTCAACCAGGGGTAATAGTGACAGCTATCAAAAAAAAAAAATAACTATTCACATCCACCTTCTTAAAGAAGGTTTCAGTGCAGATCTTACCATTTGAAATAAAAATCCTTAGGTCCAGAAAATGTATCTGGCTGTCACTATGGTCCATGGTAAGTCCAACACCCCAAGAGTTAGAGTTAAGGTATGCAAAAAATAGCAGGAGCTTTTCTCTGGAGCCTCTCCAGATCTAAAACAAATCATCAATGTAACGATGATAGGTGACCAAATTCTGCACCCAGCTATGATCCCCATAGATGTAAGACTCTTCCCAATGGGACATAAATAAATCGGCATAACTTGGTGCGAATCTAGTTCCCACCACCCTTCCAAGAATCTGTAAATAAAAAGAATCCATAAAATAAAAATAATTATTGGTCAATATAAGCTTAATTCCCTCTAAAAGAAATGCCTGATGTGCAGGAGATAGATCCGTAGAGGAAAAAAGGACCTAATGGCTTCAATGCCTATCAGGTGTGGGATGATGGAGAAGAGAGACGAGACATCTGCTGTGACAAGAATATCACCCTCCCTCCACTTCACCTTCCCCAGCGGACGCAAAACATGGCCCGTATCTCTTAGATATGCTTTGGTGTTTTTCACTATAGGCTGTAAGAACGGGTCGATGCACAAACCCAGAGCCAGGGGTGATAGGGCTGTGATCCATGTGAGTTCTCCCCATTACCCCCTACTGTGTATTACATTATTCAGATTGTCTGCACTATATTTGGTTTTTTCTACTTATAGACCTATTTTGTCATCAGTTCAAGCGCACTCATTTTGGTAATTTAATCATAGAAATATGCCTACAAGTTCTGAAGACCTGATCACAGAGACATGTTATGGATTTTCGTATTTGTTTTCAGTAATTTAATTACTTTCTATGTCTTGCTGGCTGGTAAATTACTTATAGTATTATTTTGAATAGTGAATGCTTTCTACCTGCTACCTTCCTCCAGTTGAGGTATATTCTCTCTTAGAACTGTAAATGTTAGTCATACCTTTAAGACATAGGGTCTCCTCACTGGGTATTAACTTTTCCCACATTGTTTAATTTGCTCATGTTAATTTATCATCAAGTGTTTAGTCTCATAGGATGGATATAAGTCAATCATTTTCTACAAAAAATATGTTAAAAGTTGTGAAACTGCCTATTATTCCAAACGATGAAAAATTGCCTCGTCTGTACTCCTTGCTGATTCACTCAAGAATAAAAAAAAAACTTAGATTTTCCATGGAGAGCAAACTCTGTATAGACTGCTTTTACTTTTCATGTAAAAGAAAAGCAAAAAGCATGCAAAAATAATGTAAAGCCCCATGCAGTCTCAAAAACAGTTGTCATATTGTTTGATCTTGTTCATTATGGCTTAGTCCTCTTTTCTGCTAGGCAGAAACCAAACACCAGCATCCTGGATGACATTGGAAATAATATCCACACTGCTATTTATAGCTGTTCTACATTTCCAGGGTGAATAAATTTGATGTATTTCTCACTTAAAAATGGATGTTGTGAGGGGCGGATTCTAGCGGTTGAGGAGACTAAACACACACTTACAGAGCTCCGGGAAGACCGCACAAAACAGAACTTTTGGGTCACATTCTACGCCTAAATTTAGCTCCCAGACCGGGCATGACAATCGGAGATCTTTTCCGATAAATGCGGGGTGCATGTGGGCCCAAAATGGCCGCGGAAATTGATGACTCCTCGGATTCTCAGAGGAGTTTCCCCTAAGCCAAAAGACTACGGACTTATCATCCCAAGCACCCTCTCAATAAGTGCCATGAAGACCGGAATCTCAATCAGTGAGGATGGAGATTCTGAAAGAGCTCCTGGCAAAACTCAAGAAAATACTTCAAGCGGACATGGCTTCACTACATTCTAACCTTACAGGCTTCGTATGCCGATTGAGTTTAGTTGAAGCTTCAGTGGATGATCAGACTCAGAGGATCACCTCACTCGAACAGTAGGTACAAGCCTTGAAACAGCAGCAGGCCGTCTCTGACCGAAGATTTGCGACTCTGGAGGACATGAGACGTGGCAAAAACCTGAAGATCAAGGGCATCTCTGAGGACGTCCAGGTGGCAGAGCTTCCGCACCGCCAGAGGAGGCTACTGGCGGCCTTACTGTCACCAAAGCAGGCCAAGGACATCTCCTTCCACAAATTCTTCAGGGTTCCCAAGCCACGAAGAACCCCTGGCACAGTGCCAGAGATCTAGTGTGCTTCCAGAGTAGCAATAACATTTTGGTTGTTTGGTGCTATTAGCCTCTCTCTTACAGATGGGTTAGTCTCCCAACTAACACCATTATCCCTCTGCCTCTATTTCGAAGTTACTCATATTAGTAAGTTAGGAGTTTAAGTTCAGCAATAAATAAATAAATAAAATAAAAAAAGAAATGTTGAGATTTTTCCAAAGGAATAAGGCATCTTTTCTCCTTGATTGAAAACTGTATCTAAAGTAAAGCTTATCCAGTGTATGTAAAATTTAGTTTACATACATCTAGTGTGCAAGAGCTACCATTCATTATACTGATGATGGATAACAAACTTCACTTCTGCTTATAAATGGCCATTTTATGTCTACAAAATCTTTGCTTAATCCTCTGTACCTGCAATTTTACTCTCAGGCCAAATTCTCTCCTCTTCCAGTGAGTTGTCTGCTCGCACCCACAATTAATTGGTTGCCACCCAAACAATGACTGCCAATAACAGCTAAATTCCTATTGCCTATACAAAACATGTAGTAGACTAGTACATTGTTTCACTCTCCATGCTATCTTATTCTCAGCTGTAAAGGTATACAGAACACCAAATTGAGTGTTTGTTGTAGGAAGATATGAATAAGTGCGCTGTATTAATATGTCTATGATACAGAAGTAATCACACACCCAGAAGTGTAGGTATACAACACCATCTTTACATTTATGAATATTATAAATAAATACACACTGTTTCCAGATCATCTGATTCCGTGTCTTCATCAGGAACCTGAAAGCTTTCCCGCTCGATAATTCTTGAGCGGATCCACTGGAATTCCTCTAAACTCATAAATTCATGAGGGGAGACAACAGCAATAAGTCCTTTAAACCTAGAAAATGGACAGTAACCATGAAAATGTCAGAAAGAAAAAGACTGAAATATAAAACAGAAAGAGGGGCAGGAGCACATGCCCTGACATAAATATGCCGAATTATACACCGATTAACCACAACATTAAAACCACCTTACTAATATCATGTAGGCCCCCTCGTGCTGCCAAACTAGCTCTGATGCTTTGAGGCATGGATTCCACAAGTCTTCTGAACATGTACTGTAGCATCTAGCATCAAGACAAGAGTAGCAGATCCTTTAAATCCTGCAAGTTGCGAGGGTCTGATTTGTTGTTCCAGCACATCCAAGGACTGCTCAATCAGATTGAGATCTGGGAAATTTGGAAGCCAAGGAAACACCTTGAACTCTTTGTCATGTTCCTCAATCTATTCTTCAAATTTTTGCCGTGTGGCAGGGTGTATTATCCTTATGAAAGAGGCCACTGACATCAGGGAACGCCTTTCACATGAAGGGGTTTACGTGGCTTGCAACAATCTCTAGGTAGGTAGTACATGTCAAACGTAACATCCACATGAATGCCAGAATCTAAGGTTTCCCAGCAGAACATTGCCAAGAGCATAATACTGCCTCTGCTGGTCTGTTTTCTTTCCATAGTGCATCCAGCACGCAACCTGCCATCCACCTGATATAAAAGATATGATTTTTCAGACCAGTTAACTTTCTTCCAATGCTCCATGGTCCAGTTACGGCGCTCACATAGCCATCTAAGGCTTTTTCAGAGGTGGACAGGGGTCATTATGGGCATTCTTAACGTTTTGCGGTCATGGAGCCCCATACGTGGCAAACTGCGATGATCTGTGTTTTCTGACACCTTTCTATCATCGCCATCATTAAGCAATTTCAGCTACAGTAGCTCTTCTGTGTGATTGGACCAGACAGACAAGCCTTCACTGCCCATGTGCATTAATGAGCATTGTATGCCCATGACCCTGAGCCGGTTCACAGATTGTCTGTCTTTGCACCAGTTTTGGTAGGTTCTAACCTTTGCATACCTGAACACCCCGCAAGACTTGCCAATTTGAAGATGCTCTGACCCAGTCATATAGTCATCACTATTTGCCCTTGTCAAAGTCACTCCTTTAGTCAGATCTTTTCACATGCCTATTTCTTTCTTCTTCCAACACATCAAATTCAAGATCTGTTTACTTGATGCCTAATGTATTCTAACCTCTTGACCGGTGCCATGGTAACAATATAATCAATGTTATTCACTTTACCTGTCAGTGGTCTTAATGTTGAAGCTGATCAGTGTAAGTTAGTGAGATTTTACATGTAATAAAGCGTTTCTCACACCTGTCAAATTGCTGCCGGTATAGCTGAGTGGGAACTGTCAGTACACGATCATAAATTGCTGCGGCCTCTCTGAAGCAACTGTTGTCCCTCTCCCACTGTGCGTACAAAAGCCAAAGTTTATCGGAGCGGAAATCCAAACCTGCAGCTTCCAATGCTGCATTGAATACTCTGTCAAAAGAAAGAAACAATTACGTCTTACATACTTGCTACCATAATGATAGATGAAGGGTAGCCAAATAGTAGCTTTTAAGTAACTGCTGATCGGCAGGCTGGCTTATAACTGTGAAACCCATAGGTCAACAGAAGCTGGATAAGAGGATATCCTGTGTTTCAATACAATTCTAACAAAATATGTCCCCTGTGAAAATATTTTATTATTGAATGCATTACTTCCTGCAATGTGCTCAGTCATCTTTTTGTGTATATCTATAGGAGTAAAAAAAAAAAATTGTCTACTATTAAAAATCAATTATCTAATATTTTCTTGAAATTACGAGTATACTATTTCCACTACGGTCATGGTAAATTCTATACTGCTAAAGGTCAATGGGAATCTATTATACATGACAGTTCCATTTTATATTGTTAAAGATTTGCTTTTGGGACCGAGGACATACACACATTTAAAACTAGCTTGCAAAATAAGGTGCCAGTCAAGAAAACAATTATTGTCTTCCCCCAGCTGACAGGCAGACCAAATGTTTGGTGCTGGGTCTCATTTGTTTTGCTGCCATGCGTGATCCAACAGGAAGTGTTAATCTGGCAATACAAGAAGTGGAGATAGCTAACTCATTCTTAAAAGATTCAGCATAAGACACTAATCTCTTCTCCACAACACACCCCGTTCACTCTCTCCCACCCTTCATGGAGGAGTTACAGAGGTATTCAAACCAATCGAACTTCCAGGTTAAGTATGAGAAGGGCGGGAGCCCAACATGATACTGAAAATGTCAGAATTCTATACAATGAAGTGATTCTTGCTTCTTAAAACACTAGCCAAAGATAATCAACAAACGGAAAATGAAGAAACTACAGAGACTTCTGTTTTTGTTTTATACGGTACCCTTACAATGGCTGCAATCTTTTTTCTCTTGACATCCAGGTTTATGGAGTTCATATGGTTTACTAAGTGAGCACAACACTCTTTTGATATGCTCACTAAACTCAAAAATAGAGGGGCCTGCTGACTCACACAAATATTATCTAGCCATAATACTATTAAGGATGATTGACTGATGCAGGGGAGATAGCAGTGAATGGCTACAGAGGAAGCAAGATTGGTTAGAAATAAAGCTTTATTTTTACAATGGCAAATCGATCCCTTACCCATACAACCATCCTTTCATTGTTCTGACACTTAAGATACGGACAAAATATATAACTTTACTCTACCAAGAGAAAGGGGGACTTGGCACTACAAGATATTTTTAAACAGGGTGTGATCCCCTCTATTTTCCACAAACTATCACCCATTATTTATGGATAATTCAATGTATCACCAGTTGATCTGCTATTTAAGGACCCTTAGAATGATCATGAGCATACAAGCAGTAAAACTAACCCTTTCCAACATGTAATTAAAGATTCAAATAACAATCTCTAAAACTTGGTAGGATTGGTGGTGAATATTTAAAGGGACACTAACCACATTGAAGTGGATATAGTGTATGGAGTCCACTGGCACTGTCCTTCCATTCACTAAACCATTTTTAAATATTTTAGTTTTATATAAATGTTCCCTGCGGCCCATCCCCTCTGGCCTGCTTGGACTAGCAAAGAAGCATTAGCCTGAGCAGCAGTGGGCACCTGTGATTTTCTGAGAATGTCAGCTGACCGCTTTCAGCCAATTCAGGTATGGATGGGTATGGTTAGAAGGAAGTGTGTCATCTCTGCCTCAGTCATACCTCTAGAGGAGGCAGGGCTATGGCAAGCAAAGGGACCCTCATTCATTCATTCGTTAAAATGGTTTAACACTAAATGCAGGAACAGTGTGAGGGACTAGAGGAGTTAAACATATCTGCCTAATTTTTGGGGATATCGGCTTTGTCACCAGTGCTAGTTTTTAAATTTTCTCAAGTCACCAACAAAGTATAAACACTCCCTTGAACTACATTTATTAAACACAGTATATATACGAATATCGCTGTGCTGGATTAAAACTACCTCCTTTCTTGAAAGAAGAGATTCTACAAGTTGAGGGACTGCATTATTCTATAACAGACAAGATACCAATTGTATTTGGAAGGTTCTTTCCTCTGGAAAAAAGTGTAGAACCTTGTAGGCATCTCCCCACAGTTTTCTCCACCTCTAGACTCATACATAAACATCTTATAAATTTATAATAACTCTGATCTCCAGTTACCATATCATCAGCCATTTACTATTGGGTAGTTATGTTTATTCATTCTTTTAACCTTTTGTCACAAACTCTCATTCTCTTTAAATATGCCCATTCTTTTTTTTTAACATATCTATTAGAACCATTCATGGTAATAAATAATAAATAATGTGTATGTATATATATATATATTATATTTTGTAATATTGTTCCCTATTGTAACAATGTAATGTTTTGTGGACCCATGATATACTCGAAAATGAGAGAAATCTCAATGTAATTATCCTGGTAAAATATTTTATACATAAATAAATACATTTATGGTAACCAGCTAGTTTAATGTTTATAGGTTCCCAGCTGTTAAAGGGAAGACACAATGCAATGATAATGGCTCTCCTGAATGCGAAATGTAGACAGTACTGACTTATTGTAACTATTAATGGATATGCTAAATTTTTCTTGCCATGAACAATGTGCATGCCAATATCCAATTTAACGTAAAAAACAAACAGAAAAACAGGCAGCCAACAAAAGCACACAGTGACTAGAATATACCCCACCAATTTAAGATGAGAAAAGGGAAGCTAAAATTAAAATGTTAAAACACGGACAGTGGGAAGGCAAACCTGGAAGTCTGCTTCAGTTACCTCATTTCAAACACAGAGACTCTAGATCAGTTAATATTTTGTTTACTGAACCTACAGAATCTGCTCTCGCATACACTTCCATAAATGTATAAATCAACGTGTTTTTTCTCACCCTCGTAGTCGCTCAACAGATTCTGGCAGTTTCATATCCAGCTTACTTTTCAGAAATGTGATATAATGTATCCAAAGGTCCACACTAAGTGGGATTGCCTGCAATGCCTTGGAGAAGACCTGTTTACAAGAAACGTAATGTGCCATTAAGTAGGATTAGCAAAAACACAGAGCTTTAAAGTCTATTTATCAGTTATGATGTGGGTGAAAGAGACAGAATAGGCGTGCAGAACTGTTGGTGTGAGGGTGGTTGTGTGAAGATGATCACGGCTTACAGATCGGTTCTTGTATTATAAGGTCAATGGGAAACTATTATACACGACAGAGTTCCATTTTATATGGTTAATAATTTACCAGGGATAGGCAACCTTCGGCACCCCAGATGTTGTGGACTACACCCCCCATAACGCTCTTACACCCATAATGCTGGCAAAGCATCATGGGAGGTAGAATCCAAAACATCTGGAGTGCCGAAGGTTGCTTATGCCTAATTAATACTTTACAAATACACATTTTGTTAAAGGGATACTATAGTGCCAGAAATACAAAGCTGTATTCCTGGCACTATAGCTCCCTGTGCCTCCCCACTCGCCCGGGTAAATAAAGGGTAAAAAACACTTTATTTACTTACCTGAGCCAGACGCCAATGTCCCTCAGTGCTGGGCCGACGCTCTGCCCCCTCCGACAAGCGGGCTCTAATGCGCATGCACGGCAAATGCTGCACGAGCATTAGACCTCCCAATAGGAAAGCATTGAATCAATGCTTTCCTATGGGAAAATATCTGACGCTGGGTGTCCTCATGCAGAGTGTGAGGACGTCAAGCGTCAGATACCGGACCAAAGATCTGTTTTAATCCTGGAAGCCCTCTAGTGGCTGTCTGGTACACAGCCAATAGAGGCTGACTTAGTGCTGCAATGTAAACATTGCAGTCTATCTGGTGCAAAAGGGAAACTGCACCCAGACCACTTCAATGAGCTGGGTCTGGGTGCCTAAAGTGTCCCTTTAAATAAACACTATAGGCACCAAAACAACTTTAGCTTTATGAAGCAGTTTTGGTGTACAGATCATACCCCTGCAGTGATTGAACGCCATTTAGGAGTTCAATCACTAATCACCATACTTTATACTGCTCTAGTCACAACTCTATGCATGTGACTTACACAGCATTCCTAAACACTTCCTGTAAAGAACCGTCTAATGTTTACACTTCCTTTATTGTAAATGAATCAGTTTACACCTGCCCTTTGTGACAAATGGGAATTCTGAGCCTTGATTCTAGCTGTCATATCACACCTGTAACTACATGATTGTTTAGTGATAAATACAGCAATATTCTATGTGCGTCACCCAGTCATTGTCACTTAACACATACCTCTTCAGCCAATTCTTGATTCTTAAACTGGACCTCTAGGTCTGCATACTTCTTCCAGTAGCCATAACAATACGGAAACCGTGTTAGAAAAGCATGATATATCCTCCGGTTTCCTATTAATGTTGTCTTCAAGAGAAAATATATATTTTTTTAAAGTTACAGGACACTCAATTTCAGAATGAGTGACAAGTCATATTGTGACATAGAGACAAAGACGTACAGGAAACATGGCAGAATGACAAACAGTTGTGTTTATTCTTTTAAATTAGGTTTGCATGCAATATTGAAGTACGGTTTAGTTTTGTGTGCAAATTGTAGAAAGCAGTTGAATGTGGGATAAAAATAAATTAGCCAAAAGGAAGACAGCAGCCTAAAGAGTTCCAGAAATATAAATATATATATATATATATATATATATATATATATATATATATATATGGATAGCAAGAAAAGAAAATGAAAAGCATAGTTACAAGATTAGTGATATATATTAAAGGTGACACTATGTAAGGTTATGGTATAAACTACATAAAGGGATAGTCTAAACAAGTTTAGCTTAATGAAGGAGTTTTGGTGCACTGATTGTGCTCCTGCATTCTCAGTACTCAATTATCTGCCATTTAGGAGTTTAATTACTTTTGTTTCTGTTTATGCAGCTCTAGCCACACCTCCCTTGGCTGTGACTGACAGCCTCCGTGAAAAAAAAATAAAATGGTTTTATCTCAGGTAGTGTATAGGAAGGCTATGAGTCTTAGGTAAGGGACTTTTGGCTGGGGCTGCATAAATGACAAAAATGTAAATAGTGACACTGCTAAGGCATGAACTATACACTAAAACTGCTTCATTAAGCTACCTTCCCATTCCCTTAGAAGGGGAAACTCATCACACAGTTTGCACGTAAGCATTTTAAACATGCTAGAGTGTGAATGTCAGGGAAACAGGCAGAGACAATATCAATATATCACTTCTCATAGAAACACAATATAATTCTAGAATGCAATCAAAATAGTTGCTTATATTTTATCTTGCAATAAAAAAATCTGTTTACTGGAAAGAATAGAATAGTCTCACCTGATTTTCTGCATGTTCCAACAACTTAGTCCAGCCATTGAAATCACAAGGATTCTTCATAACAGTATCCCACAAATGTCTACACTCATCAGAAATCTCAGGCTCACCAGCTTCATTGGAGTCTTCATCACTACCTGTGCAATCCTCTGTGGTTAAAGGGACTTCAGAATCTTAAGAAAAATAAGAGACAGTCACTGTATGAAACAATACTGTCCTTTCCAATTTAGCACTTTGAAAGTCTGACAAATACAGCTAGAAATACTATCTACTCCCTGACACCACACACTTATGAACATGTTAAAACCACTTGTAGAGTAATTTACTGGGTGTGAAAGACGAAGAAAACAGTTTAAGTGGGGGGAATGGTAAGGTGGGAAGGTATATGTTAGTAGAAGGTTAGTCAGACAGGTTATTCAATAAGTCTTTTTTTTTTTGCATTTTGAACTCAAACAGAAAAACGTAGGCAAAAATAAACAAAAGATGTGACTATGGCAAAGTTTGAGAATTTTTACAGATCAGCAATGTTTGCCTCAGTTTTTTACTCAGATTTGAGATATATATATATATATATAATAAATTGGAATTTAGTATATAACCCAAGAGCATGACAGCTACGAGTTGTATTTCAAATACACTAGTTATTGAAGATAAACGTACCCACTGCTACATTCCCTAGATTACCCCCAGGTAAGTGTAAAATACAGACTGTTGGGTTATATAAAGTAAAACCTTCCAGATATAGAAAGCTTGTGCCCAATAAGACAGAGCAGAGAGGGAACCTGGGACTAATGATATGGTGTGGGTGGCTAACTAAAACCTACCATAAAACAAAGTTATGTGAAATACAGCCTTTATGTGTGCTACTGGTTACTATTACATGAAGTCAAAAATATTATTTCAAAAATTGTAAAGGGATGTCTCAAGCACCACAATGTATGCTACTTGGTACAAGGAGGTCCCCTGGTCCTATCTCTGTGCATAATGTCTTTTAAACCCACCAACTCCTATAAAACCAGACCACAACAATTAGAGATGGATTTCTTTTCATTGAAAAAATAAATATAATCACATTTATAGGTTCTTCATGAGACAGCAGTAAGCTGTTTGGATGTGTTCATTAATGTGGTTACAGTAACTGCTGCCAATGCTGAAATGAATATTTCATAAATCTCTCCAGGGCACAAGTTTATGGGATATGCTCATAAGTAGGAGCGATAGGGCTGCATAACCAGTATTGGAAGATATATAATCAGAACCGAATGGAGCCATGCAAGAGATTGAGTGCCTGATATCCACACCCCACTAGTCCTGCAGTTCAATTCCCCCACCCTAGGGCTGCTCATGTGCTGCTGCTTTGGACTTGTATAGCAAATCCTTAGTTTGCAATTTATATAAACCAATTAACTAATATTGTGCATGTATGCAGATAACGTATTACAAGAGAGAGAGGGTTTTACTCTGTGTACAAAATGAATGGAGTATCTTAGATACATCTCACTGTCATTGTGCAAGATGACACAACATTCTGTATTATCCCCTTTATATTCTCGCAAATTGACCAATAAAATAAATAAATAGATAAATAAATGCATTATAAAATCCAAATAAAAATAAGGATGCCACATTCAGCATGAGCAGGTATCATGTCCTAACGTTTGATGTATATATATATATTTATAGGCAGTCCTTGTCACTGTCACACTGGGACTGAAATGCTGGAGGACAGAAGTGACATTATGAAACAAGGAGTCCTTTAACATGTTAGTTCTATAACACAGAAATAGCCCCATGAAGCAATGATTGGCAGCAATTCAATGAGGACCCAGCAGGCAGATCCTATGGATGGCTACATACTGACAGCACTATCTGCCATCACTACCTACAGCTCAGAAATCCTGCTCTTCTTATTATTATTATTATTAATCACTGTCTCTATACAGACATCTCAATGTCCACTCCTGGCCCCCCAGAAATGTTTTGAAATCAAACCTGCAGGCACTTGGCTTGGAAACCTCCAATTCGCCGCCATCTTGCTTTCTATGACGTCATCCACCGCGACAAACAATCACCTATTCCATTCGAGGGAAACGTATCGGGCGACGCACTGAGGCTGAAGCGGCCATGTTGGTAAAGGTTAGCCCGTCTACTGCTTAAGATAATAAATGTTTTACGTTTTCCTGAATTGATTGTCTCTGTATTGTGTTATTGAATCCACGCACATTCTTTATATATATGTATATATATATATTTTTTTTCATCATTAAGCGTGCATATTTTCCAACATATCACTTAGACAAATAATGATATTTTAATTATAGGGGTGTAAGTGGGTTGTGGCCAGGGGTAGGGATCTTCTGAGAAATATTTGGTGACTTATTAAAAACATTTTATGCAGCTAACATTTAATACAGAATTAAAACAATGTATCTATTTTACACAGATTGGTTTCTTAATACATTTATTGGTGTTTAAAGAGACATTACTGTGATTATTATTGCCGTGGAGCGCTGTTATACACTCAGACACACCAACAATAAAGAGCGCATGGAAAAGAGGGACAGAGGGATTTGGGTTCAAAATAGGGACTGTTCTGCCTCCATATGGACACTTGATAAGTATGCAATTAAAATAATGTGCTGCTACCCTTTATGCTATAGTATTATTTGTAGTTTATATCTTTATTATATGCCCTTATCGTTATTATAGAAATGGTTTGGTATGTACGACTTCCATCAATATTGTATTAGGTATATATTTAATCTGTAAGAACCTATATGCATACTGCTCCACTCATCTCAGCTTCTTTAATCGTTTATTAAAGGTTAAAGTTACATTGCCACTGGAGGTCTGGTGGCTGGAGGGAGGGCAGGTAAAGGTGAGATTTACTTACCTGAACCTGTCCCTCAAAGGCACGGCCATCTTTTTCTAGCAGGTCTGCTTCAGCGCCAGGAGTAGACGTCGTTGCTGTACTCCCTGGCAAAGCCCCTTGGTGCCAAGAGTGCCCTGTGCCTACCCAACCCCCCCCTACCCCCTCCCCCTCTACTCCTTCAGACATCACAAGAGCTGCCACGAGAAAAGCTGAACATATTGACTCCTACCGCCATGACCCCTTTTAAAAGTAGAAATGGTCATGGTGTTTGGAGGAACCCTTTAAGTAATTTTTTTTTTTTTTTTAGTTGAAGCAAAAGTTACCTGTCTGTAAACTTTCTAAACAATGCGTGCCAATGGGAATCAAACGTTGGTAACTTAATCCGCCATCTTTTTCTGTCATTAACACAAAGGTCTGTAAGATCCTTTTGATAGAAAAGTTGATCATCACAAATCTAAACTGCATATTTTATACCTCCAAACTAAGCTAACAAATTTCACCTATTTTATAATTCACATGTGATAATAGGCGACATGTAAACAACGACATGCATGTATGCTTCTATAAGCATTTTCAGATTGGGCATTTGAAGAAAAAAAAACTAACTTTTTACTACAATTTGCCAGATATTACTGCTTCAGCAGCAAGCACTCAAAAAATAGTCACACAGAAAATCTTAAAGGGACACTATAGTCATCAGAATCACTACAGCTTAATGTAGCCGTTCTGGTGTCTATAGCCTGCCTTAAGGCTTTTTACTGTAAACACTGCCTTTTCTTAACGTTACTGCCTCGGAACACCTTATTGTCTGTCACTCAGATGCCAGTAAAGTTTCTTCCTGGGTTGTGCAGCACTGACGTTTAGTGTCTCTATTCTCTGATTCAATGGATCTCTACGAGGAGATGCTGATTGGCCAGGGTGGTGTTTGACCCCGCCCCCAGCCCATCTCCTTGGTGGAGATAATCAGAATTGATTTGATGAACTAAGCCACACAGATGGTGCCTGCCCAGTGTTAATTTTGGCTGCAAATTTTAATTTAGCTTTAGTCATAGTCTTTTGACTAAAAACCAATTTTAGTTATCTAAATTGTTTTTGTCAACTAAATCTCCAGTAGATTTTAGTCAACACAAGTAAAATCTAATGTGTTTAGTTAAAGTCTCTGTATCTTTTGCCCTTTCCCCAGCCCCTCTGTGTCCTCCCAGCCCCTCTAGGTGTCTCTCTCTCAAGTCCTGGTCTGTGTTTTTTGATCCTTCCACAGCCACTCTGTGCCGTATTCATTTTGGAGGCAAATTTAAATTTAGGGTTTAATAGTCATATTTCAGTAATCTGAATTTTTAGTTTTAGTCTAGTTGTAGTTGACTAAATTTAATTTCTTTTAGTAGACTAGAATTAACACTGGTCCAGTCAAAATAGGACCAGTGCAGCACTGGAAAAAAAAAAAAAATGACTAAAATTACCTTTTAAAAGTAAGGAGAGGGGAGCTGGAGGCCTAAACATTGCTTTTAAAAATACAGTGTCAGGATTTAATTTTGTAAAAATGACATGGTATAAACTGTCTCGTTTGCTAAATAGTGATACAGCTGCAATTTAGGCAATCACAATTATTAAATATGTTTACCATTGTGTTTTGAGATGAAAAGCATTATTTTAGTTGCACTGTTACACTTTTCAACAACACTTCCACCATTATTGGTTGGGTGAAAAAGAATCCTATACCTTATGTTAGTCAAGATTAACCATTCGGAAATCCATTGGAAGAAGAGTTATAAACATATTAATAGAACCATTAAAGGGATACTCTAGTGCCAGGAATACAAAGCTGTATTACTGCCTCCTCTGCACCACCCCTCCCCGGTAAATAAAAGGTAAAAAGCACAACAACCACCTTTATTTACTTACCTGAACCCAGAGCCGATGTCCCTTGGCGCTGGGTCGATGCTTCACTCCATCTGACATCCCACGACGAGCGGGTGCTAATGCGCATGCACAGCAAATGCTGCGCGCACATTAGACCTCTCCTTCCTATGGAAAAAAATAGACAGTGGATGTCCTCATAGAGAGCATGAGGACATCGAGCGTCAGATACTGGACCAAACGTCCGTTAAGATGTAGGAAGCGCCAACAGTGACTGTCTGGTAGACAGCCAGCGGAAGCAGACTTAGAGCTGTAATATAAGCATTGTCATTTCCCTGGAACTGCAATGTTTAACATAGCAGCATTAAGTGCAATAGGAACACTGCACCCAGACCACTTCAATTAGCTGAAGTGTTCTGGGTGCCTATAGTGTCCCCTTTAAACACTTTGCAAACGCAACACCAAAAAGGACTTATTAAGCCAAAGCTACAAAGTAAAGAAATTGATCACACAAATACACGTGCTTTAACCAACATGTCAAATATGAATATTCTAAAAGAAACATGCATGCATATCAGCGTTCATTTCTAACACAACAGGTCAGTGACAAATAAACTATCATCTCAACAAAATAAAAAGGGGACAAGCAGGCAAGTCAGATCCTTTCAAGATGGATCCATTTTGGTTGTTGATAAAACTTGCAATGTCAGAGTATCTATCTCAAAATCGTGAGATTAACGATGACAAATTAAGTTTAGTGGTTATCGAGCTGTAGTCAAGGTGCCAGATGTCATCTGCTACTGCACCAAGATTATGGTGTCAAACTGGAAAATCCGTGTTAGCGATATCTGTAGAGTAGCCAGGGGACTGATGCAATTATCAAAAGTTTTTGAAGACTGACTTCTTAACATTGGATGGTACATAGCAGGCTAAGTTAAGCCCGTTTTTTTTTTTTTTGAGAATGACTTGGAAACTTTTTAATTGTGTTGAGAGAGAAAAAAAGACCTAATGCAATACTGGCCATACATCAAAAACTGTCAATGAAATCTTGAAACTGGATTATGACTTACCACACTTGCATTTCCTACGTAAGAACATTGATAGCATTTAGGTTAGTATTGTTTTGTTTTAAATGTATTAATATTTACCTTTGTAGTTTTTAATAATAAGCCATCAGCATAACTGTAAAAGACTAGAAATAATGCTTTGTGTGTCATATGGTATTGCACCACCTGTCCCATCCATGGCAGTCAGATTGGAGGAGACATTGTACGGAAGTATATATTTTGCCAGCAAAACAAACATTACATAACGTGTACCTGTGCAAAGGTGACTTTGTCACATATGCACTTTGCAGAAGACCGTTCCATTCATGTTTTTTTTTTTATCTGTTCATTCTTCTAATTTTAACTCTCTCATATACCAACTGCCCTGATCCTAGAGCAGTTAGTCTATCACTGTATACCTAGTAATCTTGGTACAAATCTCATTGGTCATAACAGTACAGAAGATATACACCTAGTATATAATCACTAAAAGGATTTAAAAAAAAACCAAAGCATTTGGCAACATTTTAACTATCAACTGTTAAAAAAAAACAAAAAATAAAAACATACCAAAACATTTACTAAATGCAGCTGTCATAAAAACAAAATGCTTTGGTGATTCTTGTAGGGAGTAAAATAATTTAAATATTCTTGCCGCCAAATGTCAAACAGAAGCATAGTTTAACGATGTATCTCATTTTTCTCTTTAACAAGTTCCCTATAATAAAAAACAAAAAACAACTCATCTGCCTTATAATTCAGGCAAGATCTTGCAATGCAGAACACACTTAGCATTTGAGGTCACTTGCGGGCCTACACTTAGCATTGTAGGTCACTTATGGGCAGGGCAGCTTCATGTAGTGGCCATTTTGAAGGATGCAGTCTTCAAGTAAATTGATTTTTTTTTTTTTTTTAAATCTGTACATCTGGCAATTATACGAGCACAATGTACAGATTACATTTATATTTACTTGGATGGGAACGTCTCTAAAATTCTTTACACTTTAATTTTTACAAAATGCTTATTTATATTATTATAATTTATATATTTTTATACATAAACTGTCATATAAATTATATGCAAATAAGACACAGGAAAAGACAAATCTTTAATTTTACTGAAATGAGTCCAACATGTTTAATGAGGCCAGCAGTCCATCCTCAGATAATGAGCATCTGCCCATATATGGCCCATCCCATGTCCTTAAAAAATATATATATTTATGTAAGTCCAGCTCAACATTTGCAAGGCTCTTAGTTGAGTCCAATTGAAGCATCATTTTTTCCTCCAAAAGCATAATTTCCCTATTAAGTTCATAGTCAAAACAAAAATATCAGAGAAACAAAATCGCTCAAGTGGAGCTTCAGTGAGATTCATTAAGGCCGGTTTCCAGTTTTTGAAGCCTACGTCTTCGTATCTCTGCAGTGTCTGGTTCTTCTGTTGAACTTCCTGCTTCAGCTGGGCTGAAAGTCTCATCATTTTCAGGTTCAGGAGAAACTGTTGGACAAGTATTTAAAAAGGAAGGATGAAAGCACCTGTATGTTACAACCTCAGAATCCAATTACATACCACAACTGTGTTAGGTCAATAAATGTATACCATGTACAATGCTACAACTGACTGTACTTTTATTTTTTTAAAACATCAGAAAGGTATTTATCCCATAAATTTGCGCCATTATCTCTTAATAATATAATAACTACCAATTCATCATATGTTGTTATATATAATTAAATTTCTATTAAAAGGAAAAATGTTTACTTTATTTTATTGGACGTAAGACCAGCTATAGGGTATCAATATCTATCCTATTGTACATCGTAATCTATATTAGCCAGTATGTTGAGACCTTACTTCCTCTATAGTCATGCTTTATAAAAAACATAATACATAGAAGACAAACTTCTCATTCCAACAGTGCACCAAAGCTATTAGAGAATATCTGATGAAAGTTTCTAACTTTAAGGACCAGTTTTTATTAGTATGCTCTACATTATTGGTTAATGGATGTCTCGGTTATCCCGGGTTCCCATATCTTGGTGTGTATATTTGTAATGTTAAGATTTCTATATACCTGTTTCTCCATTAATTGCTGGTATCCTATTTGAAATTCCACCTCTCTCTATGAGGGAATATTTACTGTTTTCCAATATCTGGCTATGCAAATTTGAACCACCATTAATATATGAATAATTAAATATTTTATAAGTTTACTTTTAGTAAGAATATTCACATGTAACAAAAAATAATTGTGGAGAGAAGTTCATTGTTTTTTTTTTTTTTTTTTAAATATTCTTGATTTTTGTAGATGTCGCTTGCTTTAACGAGACAAGAATATAAGAATCCCACCAAATATGTTTCAGAGTTCCCTCATATCTAAGACATCTCCAGCAAACTGAGTCTGTAGGGGGATGGAATCTTGCGACTCTCGCTGGAACCATATACCACCTATGAACCAATTTAATCTGTAGTTCATATAAACTTATCGCTTTTTTAAGCAAATCAAATGATTCTTTCCATTGATCCAATGAAAACTCACTTCCAATAAAATTTTCCCACTTCAGTATAGATTTAATTTTGTCCTTATTATACCGGCTATATAGAACCTTATTTATTTTTGAGACCATATTATTCTTATGTTCTATCTTAAGGATATTATCTGTAACTGAGGTGTTATATATTGAGTTAGATTGAATAAAATGCTTAATTCTAATATATGTGAACTGTTCTTTATCAAGACCTTTTGTTTCTGTAAGTATTTGTTGAAACGATTTTATTTGCAGATCCGACTTTAAAATATCAGCTAATTTTACCAAACCATTCTCCTTCCACTTTTTAATATTAATATCCTCAATATATATTTGCAATATTTCAATTGATGAATTTATAGTTAGTTGTTCAATAATCTCTATTTTTTTCTTCAGCATTTGCATATTAGAAAAAAATATCCAAAATGATCTTATTTGTAATTTATAAAATGTTGAACGATCAATCCAGTATAACAATTTAATGTCAGAAATATTACTCAAAATTTGTTCTTGGTCTATCCACAAGTTGTCCTTAAAGTTATAGTTAATCCATTCTAGGATATGAGAAAGCATGATTGCGTCATGGACTTGATACACATCTGGGAATGATATTCTGCCATCTATAAATTTTCTAGTTATATATTTCAGCGCTATTCTTGATTTTTTTTTTTCCCCCCAAAGGTATTGCGAGAATATTTTTTTGTATTCTTTTGATATAATTTTTGGAACTTTGATGGGAATGGTTCTCATTATGTATTCGAGTTTAGGTAGCAAATAGTGTCTAACCGTATTTGATTTCCCAATCCATGATACGTATAAGTTGTTCCATTTAAGTAACGTATCTTTTATATCTTTCAATAATGGGTAATAGTTGATTTTGATTATTTGATTTCAGTCAAAACTTATTTTAACTCCCAAATATTTTATACTCTCACTCAACCAAGTAAATTGGAATTTAGATTTTAAAGATAGAAGTTGTTGTTCACGTAGGTTGGTGTATATTGCCTGTGTTTTATTTATGTTGATTTTATAATTAGAAATAAGTCTATACTTCTCAGTTAATTCCAGAAATACGTATAGTGACTCCTCACATTCAGTTAACCCCTTAAGGACACAAAATCTGGAATAAAAAGGAATCATGACATAATATTTCTATCATGTGTCCTTAAGGGGTTAATGTTAGAATTATATCGTCCGCATATAGTAGGACCTTGACTTGTTTGCCGGCCATAGGAATCCCTTTAATTTTTCCCTCTAGTCTGATAGCTGAGGCAAGTAGTTCTATATTTAAGGCATATAGCAATGGCGCCAAGGGACATCCCTGGCGTGTCCCATTATTTACGTCAAACCACTCAGATGAGATGCCCCTGCCCATGACCCTGGCCGTTGGATTCTAATGGGGGTCTTTGAAAGGTTATATAATGATTTATAATATTGACCAAATGCTTCCCCTATATCAGTTGGTGATAAATAATCTTTATTATTATATTTTATCTTTATAATCTTTTGTTGTCTTTTTTTGAATTTTAATTAGACTTTTTTTACTCGTTCTATTTTCTCCAAAATACCACTGTTGTTTTAACCTTATAATTGCATTGTTTACTTTATTTGATAAATTGATTTTAATTTGAGTTTGTATTTCTTTAATTTTGTTTAATCTTAATATATTAAAATCTTTTTTATTAATATTTTCTAATATGGCTAATTCTATATAGAGATCTGTTTTTCCCCTGATCTTTTTTCAATTTTGCTCCAATTTTTTTCAAAACTTCTTTATTATCGTTGAATCTTATAGTTGAATACTTCTGATATATTAAAAATCTACACGGTCTACTGATCTTACCTTCCATAAATTTACTTTCTAATAGAATAGACATTCCCTCCTACTACTCTCCATTCCTCATCACTAATTTTCAAATTGTGCCATCATAGATTTAGTTAAATGTCACTGCTTAAACCACTGGTTTTCATGTTGATTGCTCCACACACTGAACACGTAACTAGTGTTCTACTTGCAACACTATTATAAACAACTATATCCATCACTAGTGGAGTGTAATTCTGAGTAATTCTATCTGATCCGGCTTTGTACCAATTTGCCCTTAATTGCACTTAGAGAAAGTTTTCCATGAATTTAGCGATATCTTTTCCAAGGTTGCAAAACCCCTCATGAAATTTGCCAAAGGTGACCCAGCTTAAATGTTAAAGAATATACATACTAAACATTATTTCATAATTTCATCTTGATGGGGAGTTCGATTCATTTCAGATCTTTATGAATAAATAGTTACATAGGCGGAATAAAAACTTGCGTCCTTCAAGTTCAACCTCTCAAATCTGCTTCTTCTGCTAATTAAAAGGCAAAAAGACCACGTTTGAAGCACTTTCCCCTTTTGCAACAAACTAGAGGAAAAAAAATATTTTTGACCACAGAATGGCAGTCAGATCTCTTATTGGCTCCAGAAGCCGTTACCCCACATATTAAAGTTTATATTCCCAGATATTATGTTTTTTTGTAAGAATCCATCCAGTCACAGTTTAAAAAGCTTTATAGACTGACAGATCCCACTAGGTTCCTTTTTTGTTCTAATAGCTGATAATATGACAATAGATTAAAACATCATGCAATTAAATGTTTTACTAACAATGATCCTGTATGCCAGTGATTAGGATGGGGCACTTGGGATATCAATCTTTTATGCATCATGATCAATATAACAGCTAAGAAGTTTAATATACCTGGGTCTCAATTTCCTTATATGAAATATTATGGCAATGCAACTAGGATTCTAATATGTTGACTTTTGTGCATATTAGCGATATGTTTACCAAGGTACACCACATAAACAATGGAAGATCAAGGATAAATGTATGTTATGTGTGGATTGCATTGCTATCTCTCCATTTGGCTACATAAAATCATATACCTCTCTGGGAGGAAGAGGAAGGTCCAGGATCAGCTGTAGTGGAAGTTGTTTCCGGGGACTGAGCGGTTTCAGTACTGTCAGGAGAAGCAGCATCAGAGGAAGTTGAGGGAGTTTGCACTGGAGGAGAGGTGGTGCGTGGGGGCCTGTGGAAGAAGAAGCCATTTGAAGAATCAGAGAAAAAGAGCTATGGATAACCGTGAAATGTTAATAGCATGACACATAACCTGTATTAAGAAGAGTGGAATTCAATAAATGTAACTACACATATAAAATTTTTTTGCACAGAATCCATAGAAATTTAACCCCATACCTTGTAATTCACCAGCAACTCTGAGCATTGGCATATAAACTTATAACAGCTCAGGTGAATCCACAGAGTCAGCAAATATTAAATAAAAAAATAACTACAACTAATAGTCTTTATGATCCGATTTCCCCCAAAAAAGGAAAAAATAAATACAAATAAAACCCAAGGCAGCAGACAGTGATATAATAGCGACTCACTAACAGCAGGTTAAATGAAACTTAACACATTTAACACCACATTATGTAACTTACTGTAGGTGAGCTGCTGTCCTGGGATTTAATTTTTCTTTTTTAATATATTTTTGCTTTTTGCATATCAAATAATAAATGCTCTATTCAGAGGATTTTAGCTTTACGGACTCGCCTGAGCTAATTATTCCTGTGTGCGCTCAAGAAGAGGGGCAGTTGGGGGCATAAATAAACTACAGGTTATCATCAATATATTGTAAAACCGATCTTATAATGCATTGCACTTCACACTGGAAGAACCACTTTAAAATGATGATTAGAGTTTAAAATGGAATATTATTGGTCTATGTTGTCCCCTTTAAGCTGATGAACAAAATATATATATATATTTTTTTTATAGACTGGCCACAGAAATCAAGTGTGACCTTAACGCGAGTTCTCACCCAATGTTGGCCAGTACTGTGAGATACTGGTTGATTTGTAACATTGCTGCATCCAGTAACGTGTGGATGTTTTGAAGACACTGCAGTCTGGCTTCTAAATTCTGTCTTTCGTGTCCTTCCATTGCTCTCAATTCTTCATCTGTGAGTCCTGCAAAGCCAGCAGGTGGCATGGGCATAGGAGGCAGACCTTGTAAGAAGAAAAGGAGGGTTCAAGTGACCAAGAGCTAAAAGATACATGAGTAACATAAGATACATGAGTAACATAAGCCAGATTCCTCAATGGTTTCTCATTCACAAGTGACTTACCAAATGGAGGGAACATAGGCATTCCAAGAAAGGGAGGTGGGAATGGAAAACCAGGTAAAGACGGTCCAGCTGCTGTATCAGAACTACTACCTTCAGCGCCATCTGGAGGTCTTGAAGATGCTGAGACAGAAAGAGATGAGAAAGAATGGGAGAGATTAGTGCATTGAAGCCATCTTAATGTGTAATATATATATATATATA
>OW240923.1:74156017-74299774 GCA_933207985.1 Pelobates cultripes
AATCCAAACTAGAGTCCATATGAGACTCAGGGTGACCAACTGCGGGGGTTCACCCTTTAGTAATATCAGCATCATCCTGATGGGGGTCCCTCTCTGACCACAAGACCTCTCTCTGAATCACTCACCTGAGAGGTGAAATCAACTGGTAATAAACCTCGGGCTGTGCCCATCTTGAAAAACAGAAAGGTATGTTGAGAGAATGCAACCTCTAGAATACAAATGGAATCTACCAACAGCCCGCCCGGATCCCGTGCACGCTTGCGGAGTCCAGGATGACCGTCGGCAGCCTGAGGAAAGCTGGAGACGTTCTCCCCAATCCACGAGAGCCCGGGAGGTCAGAGAAGGTCAAGTCAGGCCTCTTGACGACCCAAGCGATAGGAAAATTGGAAGGCACAAAACAAAGAAACGACAATAATGTAATTAAGGTAAATACGTACCTCGGAGAGATGCTAAAAGGCAGACCAGAAAAGCCAGACAAGTAAACCCAACTGAGGGCCAGGAGCTAAAACTGATGCAGAAATAACTACCAATACCTAAAATGGATACCAGAAAGGCAGCTAAAGGGATAGTTGCCAAAGACAAGGAAACACTGTACTCCCCTGATGGTGTCTGAGCACTGGACCCATCACGTGCGAAGTCCTCCTTGGAGATGTGCCGCCGCCGGGCTGGCGTAAACCGTGGTTGCGCGTCCGGGGATCTTCATAAAAAGCCTTGCCCCTAGGGCATGAGGTTTAGGGCCTTCACCCTTCCAATCACATTTAGGTGCCCATATACTGGTGTCCTCTTGGACAGTATGGCAGCAGTGCTTGCCTGGACATCCACCTATTTCCATGTCCATAGTGGGTACTGGGCTTACTTTTGTGATATTCCCCAGGCCTGCAGCCAAAAGGGGGCTCTGGCACAGACATAGCAGGCCAGTCAATGGGGCACAGACATACCAGGCCAGTCAATGGGGGACAGACATAGCAGGCCAATCAATGGGGCACAGACATAGCAGGCCAAACATAGGTGTAGTGTTCTGCCAGCAGCAGGAGACCAAACTGCATGGATAGAGCTTCCTCTCTATATATAGATTCTTGGCTAATTAGGTGAAAGCCATACAGTATACCAAACCCTCACGGTAAAGAGAAAAATGTGCTAAGAGCACTAACATAGGAACTCTGGCAGTAAGCAGGAAAAACATCTAGTAGTGTGTATGGTCTCATGAAATCTTGTCACAATAGGTATGTCCGTTATGATAATGAAGTGTAGGTAACATAATCCTATCAAATTCACCTATTAACAAAACTAGTTGCAGAAGGTCTGTAAAATTTAACAGTATATTTGCCATGATATGAATGTAGCTTTACCTATTTAGATAAGGCTAGAAGATTTCCACTAGATAGGGGACCCAACTACCTATCCAACCACCGTCTAACAAAATATATATAAACCCCTCCTTCGTGATGCCCAGTATCAGGAAGGTGAGTAATCATCCGGGGGGGAGGGGGCACAAGCAGGCACAGCCTCCCCCACCCGGTCGGACGCACGTGGTCCGACTAGGGAGCCGGCCGCGGCAAGTGGCCATGCAGGAAATAAGTTCCGGCCGTCTGGCATTCCAGGGCCGGTAGACTGAGCACGGGAGCGTCAGACCTGCACCCCAAGGTCCCGTAGTTCGGAGGTCTCATAGGTGGTCGGAAGCATAAAGCCTCCTGAGACCTCTGAGCAGTATTAAACCGCCGAAAGCAAAACGGCAGATGGAAGAAAAAGGGGGGCTTATGGCAATAGACAGAGGGGGAAGTTGGGGGATATATGAAGCGACAGGGAGCAAAATGACAGTGCAGTATAGTATATAAAGGCACCATAAGGTAACTATAAAGGGTACATATAAAGGCACTGAAAGATATTTCAGTGGCACTGTAATGTCTATAAAGGCATTGTAATGTCTATGAAGACACAGTAAGGCTGACAAAGACCCCCCCCCCCCATGAAACCAAAGTAAGTCTAACAAAATATAGGAAAGCATAAGATGCACATACAATCCCCCAATAAACCTCTATAAAGAACTGTAAAAAGACAATAAATCCCAAAGCCACCCTAGAAGCAGGAGGCAGTGGTACTCTGCAAAGAAAGAGGGAATGATGCACGGGGAGGGGAGTTTTATAGTACCTAACTTTTTTCTGATTGGTTGTTTTTTCTGTGCTGCTGTTGAGTTCTAGTAAAGAGAGACTTAAGCAAATACAAAGCCTCCTGTCATGTTATAAAATTGCTTGCTGCATGTTACATTCATAGAGACTTTTATCTGAACTGAATATCTCCTGCCAGACTTACTGCCAAAACATGTCAGGCAAAATAATTTTGTTGTGTTTCACTCATTCTTACAGTGTAATTAGTTTCAACTTTTTTTTTTCCATTCTTTGTTTCATTTCATCGGCTACATTCAGTCTCTCTCTATGACTTCCAGATACAAAGAATTAAGGGAATACTATAGTGTTAGGATTACAAACATGTAATGCTAATACTAAAGTGTTCCCATAGCTATTTAGGCATCCGCCTTTTAAAGGAAAGATTTGAAAGGAAAGTAATAGTTACCAGTCAACCCTCGCCATGCTGGTTTTGGTGTCGCTACACTGCCTCAATGGCTGAGATCATCAAAGTAGATGCTCTCAGCCAATCCAACACAAGCATAGGGAGACTTATGACTATAGAAACATAGAAACATAGAATGTGATGGCAGATAAGAACCATTCGGCCCATCTAGTCTGCCCAATTTTCTAAATACTTTCATTAGTCCCTGGCCTTATCTTATAGTTAGGATAGCCTTATGCCTATCCCACGCATGCTTAAACTCCTTTTACTGTGTTAACCTCTACCACTTCAGCTGGAAGGCTATTCCATGCATCCACTACCCTCTCAGTAAAGTAATACTTCCTGATATTATTTTTAAACCTTTGTCCCTCTAATTTAAGACTATGTCCTCTTGTTGTGGTAGTTTTTCTTCTTTTAAATATAGTCTCCTCCTTTACTGTGTTGATTCCCTATGATTGGCAAGACACCGCTCTGCACCAATGAAATGCTCTACAAGAGCAACATTTGAATAAGAACTGAGTCTGACTCGAGTTTTACAGGGGAAGTGCTTTAAGTGAGGCTGGTGAGGAAGCTTAGTTGGTAAATTCCCTGACTCAACTCAGCCCTTCATCCTTCCGAGGTCAATAAACTGAGTACCATCAATTGGGTAAAAATAACATCTATTACTATTCAGCTGTCGATTTGGTTAATTCTGAGAAAGTGCGCTGAAAAGGACTTTGAGTCCCACTGGGAGAAAGCACTATATAAATAACAGTTATTATTATTATTATTATTATTATTATTATTATTATGTTGCTGTATTTAGCACTAGTGCTATTTGATTTGTCTCCCACGTTTGGAATGACTGTATAACCCACTAATATTGGGATACTGTGAAGCATAAGCGCAACTAGAAACCATTCTCATTCTTTCTGTCCCCAGCCCCTCCGGGTGTCTCATTTCACCTACAGAGAGGGGAAAAAGTATTCAAAAAAATGCTGATTTTGAACGTTTGCCCACTGACAAAGAAATGATTTGTAATGGTAGGTGTATTTTAACTGTGAGAAACAGAATAACAAAAGAAAATCCAGAAAAACACATGTCAAAAAAGTTATAAATGTCAATGAGTGAATTAAGTATTTGATCCCCTATCAATAATCAAGATTTCTGGCTTCCAGGTGTCTTTTATACAGGTAACGAGCTGAGATTAGGAGCACTCTCTTAAAGATTCAGATTCAGATGAGATTCAGTTCATTATCTGTATAAAAGACACCTGTCCACAGAAGCAATCAGTCAATCAATCAGATTCCAAACTCTCCACCATGGCCAAGACCAAAGAGCTGCACAAGGATGTCAGGGACAAGATTATAGACCTACACAAGGCTGAAATGGGCTACAAGACTATCAACAAGCAGCTTGGTGAGAAGGTGACAACAGTTGGTGCAATTATTCGCAAATGGAAGAAACACAAAATAACTGTCAGTCTCCCTTGGTCTGGTGCTCCATGCAAGATCTCACCTCGTGGAGTTTCAATGATCATGAAAACAGTGAGGAATCAGAACTACATGGGAGCATCTTGTTAATGATCTCAAGGCAGCTGGACTAGTCACCAAGAAAACAATTTGTAACAAACTATGCCATGAAGGACTGAAATCCTGCAGCGCCTGCAAGGTCCCCCTGCTCAAGAAAGCACATGTACAGATATGTCTGAAGTTTGCCAATAAACATCTGAATGATTCAGACGAGAACTTGGTGAAAGTGTTGCGGTCAGATGAGACCAAAATCAAGCTCTTTGGCATCAACTCAACTAGCCGTGTTTGGAGGAGGAGGAATGCTTTCTATGACCCCAAGAACACCATCCCCACCATCAAACATGGTGGAAACATTATGCTTTGGGGGTGTTTTTCTGCTAAGGGGACAGGGTAACTGCACCGCATCACAGGGACGATGGACGGGGGCCATGTACCGTCAAATCTTGGGTGAGAACCTCCTTTCCTCAAGCAGGGCATTGAAAATGGGTTGTGGATGGGTATTCTAGCATGACAATGACCCAAAACACACAGCCAAGGCAACAAAGGAGTGGCTGAAGAAGAAGTACATTAAGGTCCTGGAGTGGTCTAGCCAGTCTCCAGACCTTAATCCCATAGAAAATCTGTGGAGGGAGCTGAAGGTTCAAGTTTCCAAACCTCAGCCTCGAAAGCTTAATGGTGTCTCATTCCCTCTCCCCAGCCCCTTCATGTGTCTCACCCCCCGCCTAGTGTGTAATTTCCTCCCCCATCCCCTCCATGTGTATCATCCCCCTCCAGCCCTTCCTTGTGTATCATTCCCCCCAGGCACCTCCATGTGTCTTTCACCCCCCTTCACTCTTGCCCCTCCATGTGTCTCTCTTCCCCCTCTACTCCAATTCTCTATCCCCCTCCCTCTCCTGCAGCCTCTTAATTTATCTTTCCCCCGCTCCCTCCTCTCCATTTCTCTATCCCCCCTCCTAACCCCTGCAGCCCTCAATTTTTCTCTCCCCCTCTTATCCCCTGTGCCACTCCATTTCTCTACCCCTCCCCTGCAGCTCCCTCCCATTTATTTCCTTCCTCCCCTGCAGCCCCTCTATTTCTCTCCCCCTCCCTTCCCCTGCAGCACCTCCATTTCTCTTTAACAACCATTTCCCAGCAGCCCCTTAAGTTTTCTGTTCCCCCTTTCCTGCAACCCCTCCCTTTCCTCTGACCCTCCCTTGCAGCCAGGGCCAGTGCAAGAATTGTTGGGTACACAGACAAAGATGCATTTTGCCACCCCCCCATCCCCCCCAAAAAAAGCATTTTCACCTGTGTGTCTCTTAACCCCCCTTTTGGGTTTCGTATCCTCTCTTTTAAATGTCTTACCCCTTTTAGTGCATCTTATCCCCTATTTTTCACCACTGTTACACCCCCTTGTGTATCTCTTACCCCCCCTCTTTGTATGACTCTTGCATCCCCCACATATTGTGTCTTTTACTCCGAGCCCTGTGTGTCTTACTCCAGGCTGCCTGTGCTGCCTAATGGACACGCCGGCCCTGCTATTCCCCCCCCTTCCCTTGCAGCCCCTCCATTTTATTCCCTCCCTTCGCCTGCAGTCCCTTCATTTCTCTCTTCCCCTCCTCTGCAACCCTCCCTATGCCTGCTGGCCATGGTAACGGTACCCGTCTGACAGGAAGTTCTCTCTCAATGAGCACTCCCTGTCAGACTGCTCGGCACGCTACACACAGAGGCAGGAGGGGAGCAGCACAGCACATCGTTCCCCTCCTGTCATTGAACCGGCCAATGACCCCCGGCCGATGCAGCTGCGCACTGGGTCTAAAGTATGCTGGCGGTCCACGGTCGCAGCAGCAGGGCCCCCTGGAGTGACGGGCCCAGTCACAACTGACACCTCTGCGACCGTGATAGTAACGTCACTGCTGTGAAGTAGTGGTGGGCTTAACACAATATGGCTGCATGGTGGAACTGAATCCCCATATTTATTTGCTGAGATAGGCAGTTTTAAGTAGCTTTATAGAATTTAAAAGTGTATTTTTATGAGTGCACTGTTCTTTAATCTGTATTATGTATAAATTCAATGGTCAATGGTCACTATGGCAGCACCATTTCAGGAAAATGCTTGTTCTGGGTTTGCCCCCAATTCTACTGTGTTAGCGAGTGTATTTCTGATTGCAAAAAGGAGTGGGACTTTTATATTTATATATATATAAATATAGGTGGAGTCAT
Organism: Pelobates cultripes; assembly: GCA_933207985.1. Lineage (NCBI taxonomy): Eukaryota > Metazoa > Chordata > Amphibia > Anura > Pelobatidae > Pelobates > Pelobates cultripes. The sequence goes on from OW240923.1 coordinate 74,162,296, forward strand.
TGCCATAGAACATGCATGTCTGGACCAGAAATTTGCCTCTGCACCCTGGCGTCTGTGACCCTAGATTCAGCCCTGCACTGTCCCACAAACAACAGTGGGAAGCTAAGTAAGCACAATTATATCTTTGTTTTAAAAGTATTGAAAATGAGACAAAGAAGCAGGTAAGGAGCAATAATAATGATAATAATAACAAGAAACAAGGCAAAAATACTTAGATATTAAAACTTGCACTTTAAGAGAAGCATATTGGCAAAAATATATATATATAAAATAAACAAATGTAAGTAAATAATCTTTATGAAACCATGACGTAACAAATGTGCTTTATCGTCTCAAAAATTTTTTTGTTAGGTAAGACTCACTATCATCACTCATGGTAAGTACCATGATTTTTAATGTTACAATTTTTTTTTTTTGTCAACAAAATTCTTGATTTGTAACGTTATCATCATCTTCAGAGGTAATCCTAGCTTCTTTATAAACAGTGTATCTGATTAAGTAGAGGGGTATATAAAAAGATCAAAATAAATTCTAAAAAGCTTAAAATAAAAAATATAAGGTGCCTTAAGAAACAAGTTTAAATTTTATGACAAGAATGCTATCAGTGAATAGCAAATACCTGAATGTTCACTCCCTTTAGCAAGGGCAGCTCACAGAAAACCATAGAAATTGCACAACATAGTGTGTTATATATAATAAAAATAATGAAAACAATAAATAAAATGTTCTATGTACTTTGCATTCGATTATTTATATTTTTATCATGTATGCATCATTATTATGTGCTATATTTTCCTATTGACCGATTTTTCCAAGGGAAAAGGAAGTATATTGGAAGTACATTGGATATGTACAGATTTTAGTGTTTCTTGTTAAATACAGAAATTCCTGTTTGGTAAAGTGTCTTCATATCTATTGCAAAACTGTGTTTTGATGGAAAATTTTATGAGTCTGAATATCGGTTATTTATTTGATATGTGTGTTGAAGGAAAACGTGTGTTAATTTTTTGGCTCAACGCATATATTTATGTTCTATTTTACATTTGTGCTACTTTCACTATTTTAGCAATATCTACCACAATATAGCTTAGAGGGAGATCAATCTCATGCCTCCAGGGCCACATCAGATAGTTTAAGGCATCACAGCAGGTAAATTAAATTGTAAGAGGAATTCCATCTAATGCATTGCGTTACCGTTAGGCTGCAAAATTTACAGGGTCTGTAACCCTTAAACTGCCATGGGATTTTTTTCCTCAAGTAAGTGGTTAATCTCATAAGAGCAGACATTAGGCTGTTAGTGTAGGACCTGCCAAAGATGGGGTACATTGACGTTGTGGCAGGCTTATACAATGTATGATCATATAATGTAACTAAACCCCCATTATTTTTGCCTAGATTAGGTGTTTTTAAAAAAACTAATAAAATCTTTCAACATTGAAGTTGCTGTTTAGTGGATAGGTGAGTGCGCAGGATCTTGTGTTTTGTATTATTTGGCCCCCAGCAGCACCCCCATTTATGCATGTTCAGGTGAGTACAGCCAACCCCCCTTGTTTCATATATATATATATATTTGGGAGTCTAGCCAACTCCTTGGTTTTGCACCCCTCCCTGTCACAGGTGCCTCATCCCAGGACCCTATTTGGCCTTGTACTGCAGAGAGCCCCAGATGGAATTTTTTTTCCTCAAGTAAGTGGTTAATCTCATAAGAGCAGACATTAGGCTGTTAGTGTAGGACCTGCCAAAGATGGGGTACATTGACGTTGTGGCAGGCTTATGCAATGTATGATCATATAATGTAACTAAACACCCGTTATTTTTGCCTAGATTAGGTGTTTTTTAAAAAAACTAATAAAATCTTTCAACATTGAAGTTGCTCTTTAGTGGATAGGTGAGTGCGCTGGATCTTGTGTATAATAAAAAAAGATACGTAGGAAAGGTAACAGGAAAGGAGTAACAAGTACCTGCAATTCAACACAAGGAGGAGAAAAGCAATAGTGACTGGAAGCACAGGAAGTAGAATATTCTATGAAATTGCTTCCTGAAGGATCACCATCTTGATGCCATCCCCAACATAGTACTACCATATGTAGGCATAAAAAGGCACAGTTGCTTCCAGTACCCAACCTCTCCCAGTGCTGGATGGGGATTTATGGACCTGGGACACAATATGATAATAGAATGTGTGTTTCTGGTCTTTTGTGCATAGGAGAGTTTGCCTGGCCTCTGCTGGCAACTAGTCTTTGCCACCATATATACAATCATCCCAATGTGCATTTGTAAACTGAAAATAATAAAATCCATTTTTACCAAGTAGGCTAAGAGAAATCCATAGGGAAACCCAGGGTTATAATGGGTACGTACCAACCCTATGGGGCAAGTGAGTCTGTGTGCAATGGACCTGGGGTACATTTGCATCCATCTTGTTGTTAATCATAGTTAATCATAGTAGGAGGTCAGCCAAAAAAGTATAAGAAAAAAAGATTCTGAAACTACAAGCAAATAGGACATCCAGCAGCAGCTCCTATGCATGCTTTGCAGTTGGAAGGATTGTGCATCACCATATACACCATATATGAACACTGGATCCAAAGTGGTGGCATTAGTACACATGTCGATGTACACTGAAAATGTTGATGCCTTTCCGGCCAAATGCTATGTGAATATTACCTCGCATTCCACGTCAGTAGCAGATCACAAAAAGAAAACATATATACACTTAGGACATGTATAATGTATTAGTCGGGAGTCTCAGCTCTGATAATTCTTTCTCTCTGTTCCTGACATCTCCCATTTACTAAACCCAAGCTGCAGCAGGTACAGACAAAGAAAACAATAGAACGTAAAGAAAAAAGTAAAGCACCTCAAGTGTACAAACACCTCTGTGTGAGCACTGTGGTAAAGCCTGTGATAGAAATTGGGAAAACACCTAAATGCTGCGACTTGACACATGGCTTGCAGGATAATAAGAGCATAACAATTAGTCAAATATCAGAGTTTAGGAATCCATAAGCACAAAATACAAAAATGTAAAACATATAAAAATAAGATTTAGCTGTAGAACTAAAAAAGCGATAAGGACAATGGTCACTAAGGATAAGGTAAACCTGAAGGAGAAGAGTGTTCTTTGTGAAAGTTGGAAGCTGTGGCACCTTACAAAGTTTTTAGTTAGTGGGGGCCTAGGAACCACTGGCATTTGATCCCACCATCTCTGTAAACGTTACTTCTAACCTTTTGGACTTTGCCCACTTAATGTGCTATTATCATAATATATTGATACTATATTAAAGGGACATTATAGTCACCAGAACCACTACAGTTTATTGTATTTGTTCAGAATCATTCCTTTCAGGCTTTTTGCAGTAAACACTGTCTTTTCAGAGAAAATAAATTGCTTACATTACAGCCTAGGGTTAGCTCCTCTGGTGACTACTTAGAAGGCTGCTAGAGGTGCTTCCTAAGGAAGTGTTGTGCACTGTGCAGTACTGTCATTCAATGTCTCCACCCTCTGCATGCACACACTGAACGTTGCTTATAGAGATGCATTGGTTCAATTTATCTCTATGAAGAGATGTTGATTGGCCGAGCTGTGTTTCACTTGTTCTAGCTCTGCCCCTGATCTGCCTCCTTGACAGTCTCAGCCAATCCTATGGCAAAGCATTGTGATTGCCTCACAGAATCACTTCTCATTATGGCAGCTGTAAGCAGGCAGAACAGGGGCAGAGGCAGCAACTGCAGACTTGAATACATGTAAGATTTTACCATATTAAGAGGGACAAGGGAGGTAAGGGGGGCTAGATTGTGATTTTAACACTATAGGGTCAGGAATATATGTTTGTGTTCCTGATCCTATATTGTTCCTCTAAGGTTGTTATTACTGGCAGGGTCAGTTAGTGACCAATTGGTGTGCACTTTTAGTCGCTGCCTGAATGAGGCTGCAATGGAAAGCTGTCAGCAGGGGAGAGAGTGAAGGAGGGACTCAAAGCACGGAGCACGGAGGATTAGTGATGCACCGAACGGTTCGCTGGCGAATAGTTCCTGGCGAACATAGCATGTTTGCGTTCGCCACGGTGGGCGAACATATGCGCGGTTCGATCCGCCCCCTATTCGTCATCATTGAGTAAACTTTGACCCTGTACCTCACAGTCAGCAGACACATTCCAGCCAATTAGCAGCACACTCTCCCTAGCAGACCCTCCCACCTACTGGAAGGCATCCATTTTACATTCATTCTCAAGCTGCATGCTTAGTGAGAGGAGGGAAAGTGTAGCTGCTGTTGATTAGATAGGGAAATGCATAGCTAGGTTAGGGTATGCTTTTTTTTTTTTTCTGTGTAATGTAAATGCAGTTAGCTGTCTGCCACTGCTGCCAGCTTCTGTGTCAGGCTCACAGTGGATACTGAGCCCATTTGCCCAGTCATTGCCACCACTCATATCTGGTGTCACAATAGCTTGCATTTAAAAGCAAAAAACTTTTTTCACTGTTATAGATTGAATAGCAGTCAGTTGTCTGCCACTGCTGCCAGCTTCTGTATCAGGCTCACAGTGGATACTGTGCCCATTTGCCCAGTCAGTGCCACCACTCATATCTGGTGTCACAATAGCTTGCATTTAAAAACAAAAAACTTTTTTCACTGTTATAGATTGAATAGCAGTCAGTGTCCTTAAAGCGGGTGTGTCAGGCTCACAGTGGATACGGTGCCCAGTGCCACCACTCACTCACTGGTTTCACAATAGCTTGCATTTAAAACCAAAAAACTTTTTTCACTGTTATAGATTGAATAGCAGTTAGTTGTCTCCAAGCGTCTGTGTGTCAGGCTCGTAGCGTATACTGTGCCCACTTGCCCAGTGCCACCACTCACTCACTGGTGTCACAATAGCGTGCATTTAAAAACCCAAAAACTTTTTTCACTGTTATAGATTGAATAGCAGTTAGTTGTCTCAAAGCGGTGTGTCAGGCTCACAGTGGATACTGTGCCCAGTGCCACCACTCACTCACTGGTGTCACAATAGCTTGTATTTAAAACCAAAAAACTTTTTTCACTGTTATAGATTGAATAGCAGTTAGTTGTCTGCCAGTGTCTGTGTCAGGCTCACAGTAGATACTGTGCCCAGTGCCACCACTCACTCACTGGTGTCACAATAGCTTGCATTTAAAAACAAAAAACTTTTTTCACTGTTATAGATTGAATAGCAGTTAGTTGTCTCAAAGCTGGTGTGTCAGGCTCACAGTGGATACTGTGCCCAGTGCCACCACTCACTCACTGGTGTCACAATAGCTTGCATTTAAAAACAAAAATTTTTTTTCACTGTTATAGATTGAATAGCAGTTAGTTGTCTCAAAGCGGGTGTGTCAGGCTCACAGTGGATACTGTGCCCAGTGCTACCACTCACTCACTGGTGTCACAATAGCTTGCATTTAAAACCAAAAAACTTTTTTCACTGTTATAGATTGAATATAAAAGTGGCCTCTTTGAGAGAAATATTTCCCACAATCAGAACAAAAATAAGGTTTCTCTCCTGTATGGCTCCTCAAATGATGCTTAAGATTAGAAGCGGCTGAAAAGTATTTCTCACACTCAGAACAAAAATATTTTTTTTTAACATTCTCTCCACTTTGAACAAAATGACGTTTGGGAAGAGATTTTGTATGAGTAGGTTTTTCATGTACGATATGGGAACATGATTTAGATCCTTGGTAAGTTTTGCGAGATCCAATAGTGTGTATGTAGGGGGAACAGTCAATCCATATCTGCCAAGTGACCCTATGTAGGAGGAACAGTCTCTATTCTGCTCTGTGTCAGTGTGTATCATGTTCTCTGAGGACAGGTGTCAATCCATATCTGCCAAGTGACCCTATGTAGGGGGAACAGTCTCTATTCTGCTCTGTGTCAGTGTGTATCAGGGGCTATGAGGACAGGTGTCAATCCATATCTGCCAAGTGACCCTATGTAGGGGGAACAGTCTCTATTCTGCCCTGTGTCAGTGTGTATCATGGTCTCTGAGGACAGGTGTCAATCCATATCTGCCAAGTGACCCTATGTAGGGGGAACAGTCTCTATTCTGCTCTGGGTCAGTGTGTATCATGGTCTCTGAGGACAGGTGTCAATCCATATCTGCCAAGTGACCCTATGCAGGGGTAACAGCCCTATTCTGCTCTGTGTCCGTGTGCATCAGGGGCTCTGAGGACAGGTGTCAATCCATATCTGCCAAGTGACCCATGGGGAGTGAACAGTTCCCCATTCTGCCTCTGTGTCAGTGTGTATCATGATCTCTGAGGACAGGTGTCAATTCATGTTAGGAAATAAGGTTCGCTATAAGGCTTCTGTGTTAGTGAAAATGTCGGCTTACTATTTCTAATGTATATATAGATATATATATAGCTAAGCACACACGTTATAATTAAGATGGCTGCTAGAAGCTTCTAGCTCCTTTCCCCCCCCCTTTCCCTTTCTCCTTCCTAACATTGACTAACTACCTCGTGCACCAAGATGGCGCTGGGAAACCGTGGGAGACCCTCATGGCCCCGGTGACATCACCTACAGTAGGCAGAGCATTGAAGCAACCACTTAACACCTAACCAATAATTGATGTATTATTCCATGTTATCTCTGACAATGCTTATGATGTAATTTTGCTTTAAAAGGGACTTGCCGTCCCCTCTGAATAAACATTCCTCAAGTTATTCAACAACCTGGAACCTGTGTCTGGTGTGAATTACTTCAGGGAGTGTGCACGCATTGTTTCATTGATTTGGCCAGGGGCAGATACACAAAGAAATAATCAATACTTTGATTTTTCCATTTCAATTGGCGCCCAACGTGGGGCCACCGGAGGGCCGGTTCGGAGGGCCGGAACCAACGGACTGGAGCGGACCTCCGGAAAGTGGGACAAGCGGAGCCTGATCACCTCCATAATACAGCTGTTGCCTGTGTTATTCTCCTGTTTTGTGTCGGTCTGTCTCCGAGTCCACTTCCGGCTTCCAGAAGGCTACTAGAGACAGGTAATTAACTCATCCGGTGTGCCTTTTAAGGTGAACCTGTCGATTGTCTATCTGCCTCCTGTATTTGTTTGAATGTGTGTGACGGCCGGAGTGTGTGTTTTCCCCCTTTTTAAAAAAGACGATAGCTTGACTGCCTAGCGGGCAGGGAACGCATTACAGCCGGTGGGGCTGGGATTTTACAGCCGGTGGGGCTGGGATTTTAAGTTAGCTTGACTGCCTAGCGGGCAGGGAACGCATTACAGCCGGTGGGGCTGGGATTTTACAGCCGGTGGGGCTGGGATTTTAAGTTATTTTAAGTTAGCTTGACTGCCTAGCAGGCAGGGAACGCATTACAGCCGGTGGGGCTGGGATTTTAAGTTAGCTTGACTGCCTAGCGGGCAGGGAACGCATTACAGCCGGTGGGGCTGGGATTTTGTTTGTTTATTACTGTGCTCTCATTAATACTTGTGTTATACTGGGACCAGCCTGGTGGGTGAAGGCTGAGGATTGCTATACTTCGTTTATTCAGCACTGGTGTCATTAACATGTACATGGCCATTTTACTCTCTGTCATTCTGTGGTTCTTGTTTAATTGTTGTTACAGCGTGGGTACCCTTGGTGTGTGCGTGTGTAATGTGTGGTTAGTTCTGGACTCCGGAGTCTATGCACATTTATATGTTTGTGATTTTTGCAAATGTCTTCTCATTAGCGCAGCCACGTTCATCTTTTCTTTTGTGCTTTATCTCTCCTGTGCCTGTTGCCCAGAGCTGTGTTAGTCACCCACTCCCGTCCGTGACCACCACCCCGGGTGGGCGGATCTCCGTGACTAGTCTACGTTTGGGGAAGACGCACGGGGCTCAAGTTCTCGTGGCAGTCGAGCACTGTAGACACTCCTTCTCCCCTCCTTTCTTATACCTCCTCTATCCATCTGTCTTTAACGAGTGGCACGCTTTGTTTGGTCAAGATGGGGCAGGAACATGCTAGACCTGCTAAAGGCTTATTGGCTTGTGATATTGTGAAAGAAAGGGCAGGGGAAGATGCTATGATGAAACTTCAAAAGATTGCTAAGGTGTGTGGCTTTCAGATGTTACCCAGTGGGAGATTGCAACCGGAGTTTTGGAGAAAGCTACTCATAGATAAGGAAGGTTTATTGTTGGATAACGGACTGACAAAGGTTGCAGAGGCTTGGTATCGTGTAGCCAGAGGTTTGAAACGGGAAGGATGGGTCGAGGAAGAATTGGAATTTGAAGGGCAAATTGTGCATGTTTACCATAGGAGTGTTCACAATGATGATGTTGTTTCCATTGTTCCACGGCCACCACCCTATGATGGCGCCCAGAGCGCAACCATAAATTCCCGCCCTGCTTCTCCCGTCACAGCTCAGACCCCACCCCCCGGGGGTGTGCCTACAGCCCCCACTCCCCTATGTCCTGTACTCGGTGTAGACGGAGCTTACTATTTCCCAGTGCCACATCACTCGTTCCCACCCACTCCCATGCCCCAACCCTCCTGTGACCAGACCCCCTCTTTCAGCCATCATCCCGTCATGTCCATCGGAGCCCCCCCACCTCCATGCCCTCCGTTACCTTTCCCAGCGCCAGCCCTCACCCCGAGCACTGCCCCGACTATTCCCGCCTCGACCATGGAAGTTCCATCCCCCTCCTCCTCTCAGTCCCTCTCCACTTTGAGTACCCCTTCCCTAGTAGTCCCCGCTCCTTCACCCTCTCCGTCCGTCCTACGTCCTACACCCCCACTCTTACCTACCCAACTGACCCCGTCTCCCCGGACCCCTGTCCCCCGGTCGACTCTCCTTCTCCGGTATCCTCAGGAAACCCCGTGACCCCTACCCCTGCACCCCCATTGTCCCCCACTCCTTCTCATCCCCTCTCCTCCTCCCCCTCATCTTCCAAAGATCCCCCGTCCCTACTCTCCGCTCTCATGAATCTTGTTCAGCCCGTTAGTCCCGGTTCCTTTACCTCCGGCCCCTTATCCACAGATACCCCTCCCATCCTCAAGGATCCTCTCACTTCTCCTCCAGCGTTACCTCCTCCTGAAGCCCCAGCCTCCTCTGCCTTGTTGCCTCCTACTCCCGCGGCCGATTTGCCGTCCCTGATCTCCGCCCTCACCACCCTAACCCAACCTCCCGTCGCCATCTCCCCGGCCTCTTTTCCCCTGTTATCACCTCCCGACATCCCTGCCCCCCCGACCTTGACACAGGCCCTTGGTCCCGTCCCTCCGACCCCTTCCCCCGTGACCCCTGACACACACATGACCAATGACCTGTCCGGCTCAATATCCGCCCTCTTCACTGCTGTTACTTCCCTAGTTACTTCCGTGATCCCCGTACCGCCTCCCATTGACGTACCTCCTCTTCCTCCTCCCCCTCCCCCCGAGCCTCCGGCCCCACCCTTGTCTCCTGCCGAAGTCCCCGAGCCCTCCGATCCAATCTCCGCCCTTGCACATGTCCTAAATACACACCTTTCACGCCCAACCCACCCGGCCCCTGTGACAGCCCCTTCCACGGCTTTGGTCCCTCGTGTCCCTTCCGCCAGTCCTAGTTACCCAATCATGGTGGTTGGATCCGAGGTGTCTGGGACATCTGACCAGCCCTATGCAATGGGTGCCTCCCCCCAGGCCTCGGGTTTCCACCCAGTTACCTCACCTACCACAGCCCTCCCTGTTGTCCCCGCTACAGCTACCCCTGAGGCTACCCTCCACCGTGGCCCAGTGTTGCCCGAAGAGGTTGTTGTGGTTGACCAGAATTCACCCCAGGTGGGGGTGAATAGGCTCCCCCAACAGCACACTATCCCTCAAGGTTACATCCCGATCAACCATGGTGCGGATGGTGCACCGCCTATGTATGTTACCTTTAACCCTTCCCAAGCTGCCACCCTTGTGACCTCACTCCCTGATCCTGAAAAACACCCTATGCCCTTTTTCCGCCGGATGGCTCAGATCCGTAAAACGTACTCCGCTGCTTGGCGGGATCTTATTAGTCTATGTGAAATTTATTACAATAGGTAACTGGCAAGCCTGTGTCAGCAACCCCTGCCATGGCAGTGTCTGCGGGGGATGGCGGAGGACCTTTAGCTACTGTAGTTCTCCCCGTGGAGGGTCACCCAACCACCTTTTTAGTTGACACAGGTGCAGCCCGTAGTGTCCTTAGGGAACAAGACCTGCCAGACCCTTCCTTCCTATCTGACACTGATGTCTCCTGTGTTGGGGTGGATGGTACACCACGCAGTAACCCCCTTACCAAGCTCTTACATGTAGGCTCACATATCCTGTCCCGTTTTGTTGTTTCCTCCACCTGTCCCATTAACCTCCTAGGTGCCGATGTTCTCTCTCGGCTCCAGGCTTCCATTACCTTTACTGCAGATGGACAGGTTGAGTTGACAACCCCCTTATCACAGAAAGATACTTCTGTACTCTGCTCACTCCCAATTTTGTTGAATCTAACTGACAATACAGGGAATGCACGGGTCACACACACCCCCAGTGCCCTGGATCGTATCCCCCAAGAACTTTGGTCCACCGGCCCGGATGATATTGGACGCTTACATGTACCCCCAGTCCTGGTCCAGTTCCTGCCTGGTGCACTCCCTCCTCGTAGACCTCAGTATCCTCTGAAGCCAGCACAAGCTGAAGCCATCACCAAACAAGTTGAGACCCTGCTTGCAAAAGGTGCCCTCACCAAGTGTACATCTCCATGCAACACCCCTCTCTTCCCTGTTAAAAAGCGAACTGTTAAGGGCCAACCCGACCAATACCGTATGGTACAGGACCTCCGTGCTGTTAACGAGGTAACCATAAAGGACACTGCTATTGTTCCAAACCCTCATACCCTTTTGTCCCAAGTGCCACCAACTTCAACAATTTTTACTGTTGTGGATCTGGCTAATGCCTTTTTCAGTGTTCCCCTTGATCCCTCCTGCCGTTTTCTCTTCGCCTTCACACATGAAGGACAACAATATACTTGGACTGTTATGCCCCAGGGAGCGCAGAACTCCCCAACACAGTTTGCTCATGCCATGTCTCTGGTTCTGGATCCCTGGCAGAAATCTCATCTCGATGTTGTTTTACTACAATATGTTGATGACCTTCTACTCTGTGCTCCTAATTTGCTAATTGCAGAACGTGACTCAGAAGATCTCCTATGTTTCCTCGCTGCTGCCGGGTGCAAGGCCTCAAAATCAAAGCTACAATGGTGCCGGCCCTCTGTGGTCTTCTTGGGACACTGCCTTTCCCATGGCACCAAACATCTAACCTCACAACGGGTGCAAGCTATCCTGCAACTCCCATTACCTGCAACCCATCACTCTCTTCATGCTTTCTTGGGTCTCATCACATACTGCAGGTCTTGGATACCTGAAGCATCCAAACTCATGCAACCTCTCTATGATGCACTTCAAAGTGAGCCCTTTCACCTCACTGAAGAAACTATTAACTGTTTCCATACTCTGAAAAGAGCTATTGCCTCTGCTCCTGCCTTGGGCCTACCCAACTATCAACTCTCTTTCAATTTGTTTGTCTCTGAAAAATCAGGACATGCTTCCGGAGTCCTTACTCAGAAACATGGGTCCAGACAACGGCCCATTGGCTATTTTTCCTGTATGCTTGACCCTGTTGCAAGGGGCAGCCCCTCTTGCCTCCGTGCTGTGTTTGCCGCCAGTGCCCTCCTGGACAAGACTAATGACTTTGTATTGGCCATCACCTTACCGTGTTGGCCCCCCATGACATTACTGCTATCCTGCAACAAGTTCAACCCAAGCACCTTTCCTCCCAACGCCACCTCCGCCTGCAAACCTCATTGCTTTTACCTGACAACATAAAACTTCAGAGATGCCTAACCCTGAACCCGGCCACTCTTCTGCCACTTCCCAAGGGGGGAGTTGTGTACCACTGGTACAGCCTGGATATCAACCCGGAAGTTCTAACAGATCTGCAACTACCTGCACTTGCACCTCCACATGATGAACAATCAATGGCCCTACTTCATTGCACTTTGTGGATTAGGGATGAACCAGGCCCTGATATGAATTACGAGGCAGAAGTATTCCAACTCAAAGAAATCCAAATTACCCTGACTGACTTGTTTTGGGACCTCACAGGTACCATGCTCATCTTGGTCCACCTCCCAGAGAGTGTGACACATCTCTATCACCATTGGGAAACATCGATCCCACACATATCTCTCACCAGACCCCCCGACATCTCGTGGAAAGACCTAGGCCCGATGGCCAAAACCTGGAGTCAAATGACCCCAGAACAACTGACTTCTACGAGAATCAACAAAAAGACTATTAATTACTGTACAACTGGGTACCCCAGGTACCATACAGAAGCCTGTGAGGATCCACTCACCACAGACTGTGACCTCGATATCCCTCATGATTGCTTTGAACAAATGAAAATGGAAACTACACATCTACCAACTGTCTATGAAGCTGCACTACTCAACCCGGACCAAACATTATTTGTGGATGGGTCAAGATTTGCTGATGAACAAGGGCAATATCACACTGGGTATGCAGTTACCACAGAATGTCAAGTGTTACAAGCAGCTGCCCTACAACCAAATAAGTCTGCTCAAGAAGCTGAATTGACAGCCCTAACTGTGGCTTGCAAATTGTCTGAAGGGTTGCGTGTCAACATTTACACGGATTCAAGATATGCCTTGGGAGTAGCACATGATTTTGGCTTAATTTGGAAGACCAGAGGATTTCTTACGGCCACTGGTACCCCAGTAAAACATGGGGCAGCCATTGCAGAGCTGATGGACGCATTGGAACTTCCAGCTGAGGTGGCAGTACTGAAGGTAAAAGCCCATGGAAGACTAGACACAGAAGAAGCACGTGGCAATCACCTGGCTGATCAAGCAGCTAAAGAAGCAGCACGGCAAAGATGGGAAGTGGACAGAAGAGTGGCCACAGATACACTACCTATCTATACTATGCAAACATTGCCTACAGACCTCAGGCTTCTGAAGGAACAGCAAGCTGCTGCTACTCCCCAAGAGAAACAAGGTTGGAAGAACAAAGGAGCTGTACTCCGTGATGATGTTTACACCATTAATCTCAAGTTCTGCCTACCTAGAAGTATGTACCCAGCGGTGGTCCAATGGGCCCATGGGCCAGCTCATCTGTCAAAACTCCTGATGAATTCACTGATTGACAAATATTTCGAAGCACCAGGCATCACCACCTTAACACAGAATTACTGTAAGTCATGTACTATATGTGCTAAATGCAATCCTGGAAAGATTATAAAGACTGCACCTAATCACCTAGCCAAGCCGCAATATCCCTTCCAGAGGATCCAGATTGATCACATTCAGATGCCAAAGAGTGGACGTTATGAATATGCATTGGTCATAGTGGACATGTTTTCAGGATGGCCAGAGGCCTTCCCAGTGACTAATCTCACCGCGAGGACTACAGCCAAGTATCTTTTGACAGAAATTGTTTGCCGCTATGGGGTTCCAGAAGTAATTGAAAGTGACCAAGGGACCTCCTTCACTGCCTCGCTAACACGGGAAGTCTGGTCAGCACTGGGGGTGACCCTTGCATTCCACACACCATATCACCCACAGAGTAGTGGTAAGGTAGAGCGCATGAATGGCACTTTGAAAGCCAGAATGCTTAAAATGTCACAAGAAACTAACATGCCCTGGCCCGAGAGTCTTCCACTAGCGTTATTCAGTGTAAGGTACACTCCCAGAGGAAAATACAGTTTGTCACCTTATGAGATTTTGTTTGGTACAGCACCCAGGTTAGGTTGCTACTTTCCCCAACAGCTTCAGATTCAGTCAGACGCTATGGTAGACTATGTGACTGCCCTTTCACATGCCTTGACCAAGATACATGCCCAAGTGTTTTCTTCTATTCCAGATCCTGAGTCGAATACAGGTACACACAAGCTGCTTCCAGGTGATTGGGTTATGGTTAAGAAGTTCCTCAGGAAACACACCCTAGAACCAAGATTTGATGGTCCTTATCAAGTGCTCCTGATTACAGCAACGTCAGTTAAACTAGCTGGAAAAAGTTCCTGGATACACGCTTCACATTGCAAAAAAGTGCCTGCTCCAGGAGAAGCTGATCTTGTTGAAACATGAATTTATTATGTGTCTTGTGTTTTCTTATATTGTTGCATTTTGCCTGGGCCCAACAAGTGGCCATAACCAAAGATAATCATGTTTACACTTTCTGGTACAATTCTTCTGATACTGATGTAGCTACATACACCTTTGATTACTGTGACATAGTTACCTGTACATTCCCACAGACACAACATGCAGCCATATACAAGGTCATACCTAACAAAAAGGACCCATACATTTGTGTGACTGGAGGAGCTTGGGGACACCACTGTAGTTCATGGAAAGCTGCCGGGTGGAATACAGGTAGACCATGGGGCTACAGACCTCAGGTTGCACTAGACAGACTTGACAAAGACGGGAAGCCCCTACTTTCTAGAATGACTCTTAGTAAACCCACAGGGTCAACTCCCATTAAACTTACCTTGAATATAGAACACCCTAGTCCAAGGGACGCGGGGGAATATGTGATGGGGATGTACTGGAAGGGAGGTGGCTCACACAATGCACTGGGGACATTCTACCTACAAGACATGCTCACCTCCCCCGACTGGGTGGGGACCACTCACATGATCGTTAACCCGTTAAAACCACATATTAAGACCCTACATGACATGGTAGCTATAGCCAACCCCACCTTTGAAGACACTATGGCAGTGGAAACTGGTTTTTCAGACACTAATTTATGGCTAGAATGGATGAGGTATAATGCCAACTCACACAATAAGACCAATTGTTACGTGTGTGGGGGAGCCAGGCCCCATCTGGGCACAGTTCCTCTGAATTTACCTCCTGAAGTAGAATCATGTGTTCTGAGCCTTTACACACAGTCCGTCACCAATTCCTCGACATGTGAATCGTGGAAGAGAATTTACCCGATCACTCACGGACATGTAAAACCACCTGATGGAGTCACCATCTACCCAGGTAATTACACATGTTATACAATATCTAAGAACACCGGTTTGTATCTGGGCAAATTCCCATCAGGATATTGCTCAACTTACCATAATCCACCTGTATCACTGTTAATGAACCACACAAAGACAATCGGCGATATCTATTGGTTATGTGGGGATAAACAATTGAGGTCCCAATTAATTGGGCAATGGTGGGGGGAGTGTGCCCTAACCAAAGTCATAATGCCTATCCATATCATTCCAGATGGTGATCATAACACGTTAAACCTCACACATGCACACTCTAGAATCAAACGAGAGACTCCTATTCGAGGGAGTTTCGACCCCCATGTGTATATTGATGCCATAGGTGTGCCAAGGGGGGTGCCTAACGAATTCAAAGCAAGAGATGAAGTGGCTGCAGGATTTGAGTCCCTAATTCCAATGATAACTGTTAACAAAAATGTCAATTGGATTAACTATATTTACTATAATCAACAGCGTTTTGTCAACTACACTAGGGATGCCCTACAGGGCCTGGCAGAGCAACTACAAGCCACTACCCAAATGACATTTCAGAACAGAATGGCCCTAGATATGATTTTAGCTGAGAAAGGGGGTGTATGTAAAATCCTCCCTGAGACCATGACATGCTGCACATACATTCCAGACAACACTGGGCCCAATGGTAAGGTGACTATGGCCATAGAGAAGTTAGATAGTCTTGCAGACGAGCTAAAGAAAAATTCAGGAGTCATCGACACTTGGGACAGATGGTTTGGATGGATGAATGGTTGGCAAAGGACCCTCTTCCAGGTGGGGACAGCAGTTCTCATAATGATCGTTATTTTCTTATTTCTGACCTGTTGCATATTCCCCTGCATACAGAAGTATCTACAGAAAGCGGTGGACAAGACTATAGATGACGTGACCCCTACTTTCATACACCAAGACATCACAGACCTCGAAGATGATACTCCACATACACCCCTTCAATCACATCAGTTCAAACAAACAACTGCTTTCCTGTAGGGACAGTATAGGGAAAGCGTCTGTCTTAACTGGCGAGTCTCACGTGTGGAGATGTAGTGGACTAGCCACTGCGGGTTACCCGCGGAGTGAAGTGTTCGATGCTAGTTAAGGCAGATAGGTTGCAGGCAACTAGGGACATATTAGGGACAGTAGCAGTTGTTATGGTAAATAGCCATTTTAGGGGGGGCTGTTGTGGAAATAAGGTCTACACATATTTCCTAGTTAGTGAAAAATGTCTATTTACTCATTTCACGATATATATATATATATAGTTAAGCACACACGTTATAATTAAGATGGCTGCTAGAAGCTTCTTGCTCCTTTCCCCCCCCCCTTCCCTTTCTCCTTCCTAACATCGACTAACTACCTCGTGCACCAAGATGGCGCCGGGAAACCGTGGGAGACCCTCATGGTCCCGGTGACATCACCTACAGTAGGCAGAACATTAGAGCAACCACTTAACACCTAACCAATAATTGATGTATTATTCCATGTTATCTCTGACAATGCTTATGATGTAATTTTGCTTTAAAAGGGACTTGCCGTCCCCTCTGAATAAACTTTCCTCAAGTTATTCAACAACCTAGAACCTGTGTCTGGTGTGAATTACTTCAGGGAGCGTGCACGCATTGTTTCATTGATTTGGCCAGGGGCAGATACACAAAGAAATAATCAATACTTTTAATTGATTTTTCCATTTCAGCTTTAGTCAGTCTTTTGACTAAAAACCAATTTTAGTTATCTAAATTGTTTTTGTCAACTAAATCTCCAGTAGATTTTAGTCAACACAAGTAAAATCTAATGTGTTTAGTTAAAGTTTTGCCCTTTCCCCAGCCCCTCTGTGTCCTCCCAGCCCCTCTAGGTGTCTCTCTCTCAAGTCCTGGTCTGTGTTTTTTGATCCTTCCACAGCCACTCTGTGCCGTATTCATTTTGGAGGCAAATTTAAATTTAGGGTTTAATAGTCATATTTCAGTAATCTGAATTTTTAGTTTTAGTCTAGTTGTAGTTGACTAAATTTAATTTCTTTTAGTAGACTAGAATTAACACTGGTCCAGTCAAAATAGGACCAGTGCAGCACTGGGAAAAAAAAAAAAAAATGACTAAAATTACCTTTTAAAAGTAAGGAGAGGGGAGCTGGAGGCCTAAACATTGCTTTTAAAAATACAGTGTCAGGATATAATTTTGTAAAAATGACATGGTATAAACTGTCTCGTTTGCTAAATAGTGATACAGCTGCAATTTAGGCAATCACAATTATTAAATATGTTTACCATTGTGTTTTGAGATGAAAAGCATTATTTTAGTTGCACTGTTACACTTTTCAACAACACTTCCACCATTATTGGTTGGGTGAAAAAGAATCCTATACCTTATGTTAGTCAAGATTAACCATTCGGAAATCCATTGGAAGAAGAGTTATAAACATATTAATAGAACCATTAAAGGGATACTCTAGTGCCAGGAATACAAAGCTGTATTACTGCCTCCTCTGCACCACCCTCCACGGTAAATAAAAGGTAAAAAGCACAACAACCACCTTTATTTACTTACCTGAACCCAGAGCCGATGTCCCTTGGCGCTGGGTCGATGCTTCACTCCATCTGACATCCCACGACGAGCGGGTGCTAATGCGCATGCACAGCAAATGCTGCGCGCACATTAGACCTCTCCTTCCTATGGAAAAAATAGACAGTGGATGTCCTCATAGAGAGCATGAGGACATCAAGCGTCAGATACTGGACCAAACGTCCGTTAAGATGTAGGAAGCGCCAACAGTGACTGTCTGGTAGACAGCCAGCGGAAGCAGACTTAGAGCTGTAATATAAGCATTGTCATTTTCCTGGAACTGCAATGTTTAACATAGCAGCATTAAGTGCAATAGGAACACTGCACCCAGACCACTTCAATTAGCTGAAGTGTTCTGGGTGCCTATAGTGTCCCCTTTAAACACTTTGCAAACGCAACACCAAAAAGGACTTATTAAGCCAAAGCTACAAAGTAAAGAAATTGATCACACAAATACACGTGCTTTAACCAACATGTCAAATATGAATATTCTAAAAGAAACATGCATGTATATCAGCGTTCATTTCTAACACAACAGGTCAGTGACAAATAAACTATCATCTCAACAAAATAAAAAGGGGACAAGCAGGCAAGTCAGATCCTTTCAAGATGGATCCATTTTGGTTGTTGATAAAACTTGCAATGTCAGAGTATCTATCTCAAAATCGTGAGATTAACGATGACAAATTAAGTTTAGTGGTTATCGAGCTGTAGTCAAGGTGCCAGATGTCATCTGCTACTGCACCAAGATTATGGTGTCAAACTGGAAAATCCGTGTTAGCGATATCTGTAGAGTAGCCAGGGGACTGATGCAATTATCAAAAGTTTTTGAAGACTGACTTCTTAACATTGGATGGTACATAGCAGGCTAAGTTAAGCCCGTTTTTTTTTTTTTTTGAGAATGACTTGGAAACTTTTTAATTGTGTTGAGAGAGAAAAAAAGACCTAATGCAATACTGGCCATACATCAAAAACTATCAATGAAATCTTGAAACTGGATTATGACTTACCACACTTGCATTTCCTACGTAAGAACATTGATAGCATTTAGGTTAGTATTGTTTTGTTTTAAATGTATTAATATTTACCTTTGTAGTTTTTAATAATAAGCCATCAGCATAACTGTAAAAGACTAGAAATAATGCTTTGCGTGTCATATGGTATTGCACCACCTGTCCCATCCATGGCAGTCAGATTGGAGGAGACATTGTACGGAAGTATATATTTTGCCAGCAAAACAAACATTACATAACGTGTACCTGTGCAAAGGTGACTTTGTCACATATGCACTTTGCAGAAGACCGTTCCATTCATGGTTTTTTTTTTTATCTGTTCATTCTTCTAATTTTAACTCTCTCATAAACCAACTGCCCTGATCCTAGAGCAGTTAGTCTATCACTGTATACCTAGTAATCTTGGTACAAATCTCATTGGTCATAACAGTACAGAAGATATACACCTAGTATATAATCACTAAAAGGATTTAAAAAAAAACCAAAGCATTTGGCAACATTTTAACTATCAACTGTTAAAAAAAAACAAAAAATAAAAACATACCAAAACATTTACTAAATGCAGCTGTCATAAAAACAAAATGCTTTGGTGATTCTTGTAGGGAGTAAAATAATTTAAATATTCTTGCCGCCAAATGTCAAACAGAAGCATAGTTTAACGATGTATCTCATTTTTCTCTTTAACAAGTTCCCTATAATAAAAAACAAAAAACAACTCATCTGCCTTATAATTCAGGCAAGATCTTGCAATGCAGAACACACTTAGCATTTGAGGTCACTTGCGGGCCTACACTTAGCATTGTAGGTCACTTATGGGCAGGGCAGCTTCATGCAGTGGCCATTTTGAAGGATGCAGTCTTCAAGTAAATTGATTTTTTTTTTTTTTTTTTTAAATCTGTACATCTGGCAATTATACGAGCACAATGTACAGATTACATTTATATTTACTTGGATGGGAACGTCTCTAAAATTCTTTACACTTTAATTTTTACAAAATGCTTATTTATATTATTATAATTTATATATTTTTATACATAAACTGTCATATAAATTATATGCAAATAAGACACAGGAAAAGACAAATCTTTAATTTTACTGAAATGAGTCCAACATGTTTAATGAGGCCAGCAGTCCATCCTCAGATAATGAGCATCTGCCCATATATGGCCCATCCCATGTCCTTAAAAAATATATATATTTATGTAAGTCCAGCTCAACATTTGCAAGGCTCTTAGTTGAGTCCAATTGAAGCATCATTTTTTCCTCCAAAAGCATAATTTCCCTATTAAGTTCATAGTCAAAACAAAAATATCAGAGAAACAAAATCGCTCAAGTGGAGCTTCAGTGAGATTCATTAAGGCCGGTTTCCAGTTTTTGAAGCCTACGTCTTCGTATCTCTGCAGTGTCTGGTTCTTCTGTTGAACTTCCTGCTTCAGCTGGGCTGAAAGTCTCATCATTTTCAGGTTCAGGAGAAACTGTTGGACAAGTATTTAAAAAGGAAGGATGAAAGCACCTGTATGTTACAACCTCAGAATCCAATTACATACCACAACTGTGTTAGGTCAATAAATGTATACCATGTACAATGCTACAACTGACTGTACTTTTATTTTTTTAAAACATCAGAAAGGTATTTATCCCATAAATTTGCGCCATTATCTCTTAATAATATAATAACTACCAATTCATCATATGTTGTTATATATAATTAAATTTCTATTAAAAGGAAAAATGTTTACTTTATTTTATTGGACGTAAGACCAGCTATAGGGTATCAATATCTATCCTATTGTACATCGTAATCTATATTAGCCAGTATGTTGAGACCTTACTTCCTCTATAGTCATGCTTTATAAAAAACATAATACATAGAAGACAAACTTCTCATTCCAACAGTGCACCAAAGCTATTAGAGAATATCTGATGAAAGTTTCTAACTTTAAGGACCAGTTTTTATTAGTATGCTCTACATTATTGGTTAATGGATGTCTCGGTTATCCCGGGTTCCCATATCTTGGTGTGTATATTTGTAATGTTAAGATTTCTATATACCTGTTTCTCCATTAATTGCTGGTATCCTATTTGAAATTCCACCTCTCTCCATGAGGGAATATTTACTGTTTTCCAATATCTGGCTATGCAAATTTTAACCACCATTAATATATGAATAATTAAATATTTTATAAGTTTACTTTTAGTAAGAATATTCACATGTAACAAAAATAATTGTGGAGAGAAGTTCATTGGTTTTTTTTTTTTTTTTAAATATTCTTGATTTTTGTAGATGTCGCTTGCTTTAACGAGACAAGAATATAACAATCCCACCAAATATGTTTCAGAGTTCCCTCATATCTAAGACATCTCCAGCAAACTGAGTCTGTAGGGGGATGGAATCTTGCGACTCTCGCTGGAACCATATACCACCTATGAACCAATTTAATCTGTAGTTCATATAAACTTATACAATGTATCGCTTTTTTAAGCAAATCAAATGATTCTTTCCATTGATCCAATTAAAAAATTCACTTCCAATATAATTTTCCCACTTCAGTATAGATTTCATTTTGTCCTTATTATACCGGCTATATAGAACCTTATTTATTTTTGAGACCATATTATTCTTATGTTCTATCTTAAGGATATTATCTATAACTGAGGTGTTATATATTGGGTTAGATTGAATAAAATGCTTAATAATTAGAGTCATGTCTACAAATGCTCGCAGTTTAGGGAATAAGATCCATGAACTTGTGGCAATAATGCCAACTGATAGTGTAGATTTAGTCGCTGTTACTGAGACATGGTACAATAAGAAAAATGACTGGGACATAGCAATACCAGGGTACTCTTTATATAGGAAAGATAGGGAAGGTAAGAAAGGGGGAGGGGTGGCCTTGTATGTGAAGGATAGCATTAAATCTAGCCTAATAAAAGTTAGTGAGGCAAACATAGAGTCTGTTTGGGCTACGTTAGAATTTGGTAATCACACAGTGTAGGTGTGATTTATAGGCCCCCAGGACAAATTGAAGAGTTAGATAATCTACTAGTTGAGGAAATAGCTAAAATGACAATGAAGGGGAAGTTATCATCATGGGTGACTTTAATCTTCCTGATGTAAATTGGAAAACAAAATTAGCTACTTGTGCCAGGAGCACACATATTCTAAACTCCCTACTGGGATTGTCTCTAAAACAAGTTGTTGAGGAGCCAACTCGTAAAGAGGCCATACTAGATTTAGTGTTAACAAATGGAGATTTGGTATCAGATATTACTGTAGGTGAAAGTTTAGGATCCAGTGATCATCAGTCAGTGTGGTTTAATATAAGAACAGTGACTGAGTCACACCACACAAAAACAAAAGTTTTAGACTTTAGAAAAACAGACTTTTCTAAAATTAGAATATGGGTAGAGGAGTCATTATCAGACTGGAGCAATTTAAATGGAGTCCAAGAGAAATGGGATTATTTAAAAGTTGCACTATTGAAGGCAACAGAAAATTGCATTAGGCTTGTCAGTAAAAGCAAAAAATTCAAGAAACCACTGTGGTACTCCGCAGATGTGGCCAAAATAGTTAAAAACAAAAAGTTAGCATTTAGGAATTATAAAAAAACCCAGAGTGAGGGAGACAAAATGATCTATAAGATTAGGCAGAAAGAGGCTAAGCAAGTTATAAGAGCTTCCAAATCACACACAGAAAAGAAAATAGCACAGTCAGTAAAAAAGGGGGATAAAACATTTTTTAGATACATAAATGAGAAAAGAAAAGTAAAACAAGGATTAGTTAGATTAAAAACAAAAGAAGGAAGGTATGTAGAAGAGGATAAAGGTCAGGCTGACTGCCTCAATGAATATTTTTGTTCTGTATTTACAGAAGAAAATGAAGGAAAGGGACCTCAGTTGAGAAAAAGGATAAATGAGTCATTTATTACACGTGAGTTTACAGAGGAAGAAGTTCTATTTCAACTGTCAAAAGTAAAGACAAATAAGTCAATGGGACCTGATGGAATACACCCAAAGCTATTAAAAGAGCTTAGTGGTGTACTAGCAAAACCATTAACAGATTTATTTAACCAATCATTGTTAACAGGAGTAGTCCCAGAAGATTGGAAGTTAGCGAATGTTGTGCCCATTTACAAGAAAGGTAATAGGGAGGAGTCGGGCAACTATAGGCCAGTAAGCCTTACTTCAGTAGTGGGGAAAGTGATGGAAACCATGTTAAAGGATAGGATTGATGAACATCTAAAAACACATGGATTTCAAGATCAGAGACAACATGGGTTTACTTCAGGGAGATCATGCCAAACTAATCTTATTGATTTTTTTGATTGGGTAACTAAAATTATAGATCAGGGTGGTGCAGTAGACATTGCTTACCTAGATTTCAGTAAGGCTTTTGACACTGTTGCACATAGAAGGCTTATCAATAAACTGCAATCTTTAAGTTTGGATTCCAATATTGTTGAATGGGTAAGGCAGTGGCTGAGTGACAGGCAACAGAGGGTTGTAGTTAATGGAATATATTCGAAGCTTGGACTTGTCACCAGTGGGGTACCTCAGGGATCTGTACTTGGACCCATTCTCTTTAATATTTTTATTAGTGATATTGCAGAAGGTCTTGATGGTAAGGTATGTCTTTTTGCTGATGATACTAAGATATGTAACAGGGTTGATGTTCCAGGAGGGATAAGCCAAATGGCAAATGATTTAGGTAAACTAGAAAAATGGTCAGAATTGTGGCAACTGACATTTAATGTGGATAAGTGCAAGATAATGCATCTTGGACGTAAAAACCCAAGGGCAGAGTACAGAATATTTGATAGAGTCCTAACCTCAACATATGAGGAAAGGGATTTAGGGGTGATTATTTCTGATGACTTAAAGGTAGGCAGACAATGTAATAGAGCAGCAGGAAATGCTAGCAGAATGCTTGGTTGTATAGGGAGAGGTATTAGCAGTAGAAAGAGGGAAGTGCTCATGCCATTGTACAGAACACTGGTGAGACCTCACTTGGAGTATTGTACACAGTACTGGAGACCGTATCTTCAGAAGGATATTGATACCTTAGAGAGGGTTCAGAGAAGGGCTACTAAACTGGTTCATGGATTGCGGGATAAAACTTACCAGGAAAGGTTAAAGGATCTTAACATGTATAGCTTGGAGGAAAGACGAGACAGGGGGGATATGATAGAAACATTTAAATATATAAAGGGAATCAACACAGTATAGGAGGAGACTATATTTAAAAGAAGAAAAACCACAACAAGAGGACATAGTCTTAAATTAAATAAAAAATAATATCAGGAAGTATTACTTTACTGAGAGGGTAGTGGATGCATGGAATAGCCTTCCAGCTGAAGTGGTAGAGGTTAACACAGTAAAGGAGTTTAAGTGTGCGTGGGATAGCACTAGGGACTAATGAAAGTATTTAGAAAATTGGGCAGACTAGATGGGCCGAATAGTTCTTATCTACCGTCACATTCTATGTTTCTAATATATGTGAACTGTTCTTTATCAAGACCTTTTGTTTCTATAAGAATTTGTTGAAACTATTTTATTTGCAGATCCGACTTTAAAATATCGGCTAATTTTACCAGACCATTCTCCTTCCACTTTTTAATATCCTCAATATATATTTGCAATATTTCAATTGATGAATTTATAGTTAGTTGTTCAATAATCTCCAATTTTTTCTTCAGCATTTGCATATTAGAAATGATCTTATTTGTAATTTATAAAATGTTGAACGATCAATCCAGTATAACAATTTAATGTCAGAAATATTACTCAAAATTTGTTCTTGGTCTATCCACAAGTTGTCCTTAAAGTTATAGTTAATCCATTCTAGGATATGAGAAAGCATGATTG
This sequence comes from Pelobates cultripes, assembly GCA_933207985.1. Lineage (NCBI taxonomy): Eukaryota > Metazoa > Chordata > Amphibia > Anura > Pelobatidae > Pelobates > Pelobates cultripes. The sequence goes on from OW240923.1 coordinate 74,186,745, forward strand.
CGTCATGGACTTGATACACATCTTGGAATGATATTCTGCTATCTATAAATTTTCTAGTTATATATTTCAGCGCTATTCTTGATTTTTTTTCCCGCCCAAAGGTATTGCGAGACTATTTTTTGGTATTCTTTTAATATAGTTTTTGGAACTTTAATGGGAATGGTTCTCATTACGTATTCGAGTTTAGGTAGTAAATAGTATCTAACCGTATTTGATTTCCCAATCCATGATACGTATAAGTTGTTCCATTTAAGTAACGTATCTTTTATAACTTTCAATAATGGATAATAGTTGATTTTGATTATTTGATTCCAGTCAAAACTTATTTTAACTGCCAAATATTTTATACTCTCACTCAACCAAGTAAATTGGAATTTAGATTTTAAAGATAGAAGTTGTTGTTCACGTAGGTTGGTGTATATTGCCTGTGTTTTATTTATGTTGATTTTATAATTAGAAATAAGTCTATACTTCTCAGTTATTTCCAGAAATACATATAGTGACTCCTCACATTCAGTTAACCCCTTAAGGACACAAAATCTGGAATAAAAAGGAATCATGACATAATATTTCCATCATGTGTCCTTAAGGGGTTAATGTTAGAATTATATCGTCCGCATATAGTAGGACCTTGACTTGTTTGCCGGCCATAGGAATCCCTTTAATTTTTCCCTCTAGTCTGATAGCTGAGGCAAGTAGTACTATACTTAAGGCATATAGCAATGGCGCCAAGGGACATCCCTGGCGTGTCCCATTATTTACGTCAAACCACTCAGATGAGATGCCCCTGCCCATGACCCTGGCCGTTGGATTCTAATGGGGTCTTTGAAAGGTTATGTAATGATTTATAATATTGACCAAATGCTTCCCCTATATCAGTTGGTGATAAATAATCTTTATTATTATATTTTATCTTTATAATCTTTTGTTGTCTTTTTTTGAATTTTAATTAGAAATTTTTTTACTCGTTCCATTTTCTCCAAAATACCATTGTTGTTTTAATCTTATAATTGCATTGTTTACTTTATTTGATAAATTGATTTTAATTTGAGTTTGTATTTCTTTAATTTTGTTTAATCTTAATATATTAAAATCTTTATTAATTCTATATAGAGATCCGTTTTTCCCCTGATCTTTTTTCAATTTTGCTCCAATTTTTATAAGGTTTCCCCGCATAAAACAAACATTTATAAGTGCACAAAAGAGTACTATTAGAAACTTCTTTATTATCGTTGAATCTTATAGTTGAATACTTCTGATATATTAAAAATCTACACGGTCTACTGATCTTACCTTCCATAAATTTACTTTCTAATAGAATAGACATTCCCTCCTACTACTCTCCATTCCTCATCACTAATTTTCAAATTGTGCCATCATAGATTTAGTTAAATGTCACTGCTTAAACCACTGGTTTTCATGTTGATTGCTCCACACACTGAACACGTAACTAGTGTTTTACTTGCAACACTATTATAAACAACTATATCCATCACTAGTGGAGTGGAATTCGGAGTAATTCTATCTGATCCGGCTTTGTACCAATTTGCCCTTAATTGCACTTAGAGAAAGTTTTCCATGAATTTAGCGATATCTTTTCCAAGGTTGCAAAACCCCTCATGAAATTTGCCAAGGTGACGCAGCTTAAATGTTAAAGAATATACATACTAAACATTATTTCATCTTGATGGGGAGTTCGATTCATTTCAGATCTTTATGAATAAATAGTTACATAGGCGGAATAAAAACTTGCGTCCTTCAAGTTCAACCTCTCAAATCTGCTTCTTCTGCTAATTAAAAGGCAAAAAGACCACGTTTGAAGCACTTTCCCCTTTTGCAACAAACTAGAGGAAAAAAAAATATTTTTGACCACAGAATGGCAGTCAGATCTCTTATTGGCTCCAGAAGCCGTTACCCCACATATTAAAGTTTATATTCCCAGATATTATGTTTTTTTTGTAAGAATTCATCCAGTCACAGTTTAAAAAGCTTTCTAGACTCTGATAGATCCCACTAGGTTCCTTTTTTGTTCTAATAGCTGATAATATGACAATAGATTAAAACATCATGCAATTAACTGTTTTACTAACAATGATCCTGTATGCCAGTGATTAGGATGGTGCACTTGGGATATCAATCTTTTATGCATCATGATCAATATAACAGCTAAGAAGTTTAATATACCTTGGTCTCAATTTCCTTATATGAAATATTATGGCAATGCAACTAGGATTCTAATATGTTGACTTTTGTGCATATTAGCGATATGTTTACCAAGGTACACCACATAAACAATGGAAGATCAAGGATAAATGTATGTTATGTGTGGATTGCATTGCTATCTCTCCATTTGGCTACATAAAATCATATACCTCTCTGGGAGGAAGAGGAAGGTCCAGGATCAGCTGTAGTGGAAGTTGTTTCCGGGGACTGAGCGGTTTCAGTACTGTCAGGAGAAGCAGCATCAGAGGAAGTTGAGGGAGTTTGCACTGGAGGAGAGGTGGTGCGTGGGGGCCTGTGGAAGAAGAAGCCATTTGAAGAATCAGAGAAAAAGAGCTATGGATAACCGTGAAATGTTAATAGCATGACACATAACCTGTATTAAGAAGAGTGGAATTCAATAAATGTAACTACACATATAAAATTTTTTTGCACAGAATCCATAGAAATTTAACCCCATACCTTGTAATTCACCAGCAACTCTGAGCATTGGCATATAAACTTATAACAGCTCAGGTGAATCCACAGAGTCAGCAAATATTAAATAAAAAAATAACTACAACTAATAGTCTTTATGATCCGATTTCCCCCAAAAAAGGAAAAAATAAATACAAATAAAACCCAAGGCAGCAGACAGTGATATAATAGCGACTCACTAACAGCAGGTTAAATGAAACTTAACACATTTAACACCACATTATGTAACTTACTGTAGGTGAGCTGCTGTCCTGGGATTTAATTTTTCTTTTTTAATATATTTTTGCTTTTTGCATATCAAATAATAAATGCTATATTCAGAGGATTTTAGCTTTACGGACTCGCCTGAGCTAATTATTCCTGTGTGCGCTCAAGAAGAGGGGCAGTTGGGGGCATAAATAAACTACAGGTTATCATCAATATATTGTAAAACCGATCTTATAATGCATTGCACTTCACACTGGAAGAACCACTTTAAAATGATGATTAGAGTTTAAAATGGAATATTATTGGTCTATGTTGTCCCCTTTAAGCTGATGAACAAAATATATATATATTTTTTTTTTATAGACTGGCCACAGAAATCAAGTGTGACCTTAACGCGAGTTCTCACCCAATGTTGGCCAGTACTGTGAGATACTGGTTGATTTGTAACATTGCTGCATCCAGTAACGTGTGGATGTTTTGAAGACACTGCAATCTGGCTTCTAAATTCTGTCTTTCATGTCCTTCCATTGCTCTCAATTCTTCATCTGTGAGTCCTGCAAAGCCAGCAGGTGGCATGGGCATAGGAGGCAGACCTTGTAAGAAGAAAAGGAGGGTTCAAGTGACCAAGAGCTAAAAGATACATGAGTAACATAAGATACATGAGTAACATAAGCCAGATTCCTCAATGGTTTCTCATTCACAAGTGACTTACCAAATGGAGGGAACATAGGCATTCCAAGAAAGGGAGGTGGGAATGGAAAACCAGGTAAAGACGGTCCAGCTGCTGTATCAGAACTACTACCTTCAGCGCCATCTGGAGGTCTTGAAGATGCTGAGACAGAAAGAGATGAGAAAGAATGGGAGAGATTAGTGCATTGAAGCCATCTTAATGTGTAATATATATATATATATAATTCTGAATTACTTTATTATTTACTACTTCCACGTTAGACAAGAATAGTGATGTTTAAGGTAAAATCATTTAGAATGCAGTCCAAAATGATAATAGTTACACAATTTTACTGATTTTTTTTTTTTTTATATATGACTATAGTTTATATTTATTTAGATATATACACAATTTCACTTTTAAGGCACCAATGACTTAAAAAAAAATAAAAATAAAAAAGGCAGAGAAGAGAAATGCAATTTAAAATGAAAATCATTTGAATTTTATCCATGATTCAGTTGATCTTGGATATTACGTAGTCCGCAAGGAGGAGTAAGCTGTCGATTAACCCCTAATTACCATCACTTGTTAAATATAGTATCAATGTGCAAAGTTCATGACTCTACTGGCCAATAGGCATAACTCACAACTGTCTCATTTTGCTTGCAAAAAAAAAAAAAATCTTCTTCCAAATTGAATGCAATGGAGGGCGTCCTAATATATACAGCCTGTCTATCAGTAAATTTAAACAGCAAGAGCGATTCTCAAATATGTTCTCAATTCACCTGATAGAAATCTCAGATCAACTTTAATAAGTTTGTTGCATGCCTGCACTCAGTGGTGGCTTTTGAAGTTTAAAATGGTAAATAAAGAATAGAAATAATAATAAAAAAAAGCACATTGTAGTAACAATATTTTTTAATAATGCCTCTGGTGAAGCTTCTTGATTACTAGATGGTTTATCAAGCAAATTGGCATATACTAAGCCGTAATTGCTACCTTGAAGATCTATATACCCAATGTTAAGTTCCATTAGATGCATGTATTTGTTCAATCATTTGCAATAGTGTCTGCAACAGTTTATTGTCCTATAGAGAATCATCACTTGTTGATAAAAATGCTTTCTGGTGTGGGATCTAGTAATTATGAAGCATCTTACCATGTGAGGGTCCTGAGCTGGCTTCTTCAGGGTGGTTTGGTCCTTGCGCCCCAGGAGCAGGTGGAAATGGTCCCAAAGGAGGCCAAAGAGGAAACATACCAGGTGGAAAGGGAGGAAGGATCCCAGGAGGGACTGAAAGAAAAGCGACAAAACATGTGACTAAAGACACCACTACCTAAACATGCTGAAATGTTACAGTTGTCCATGCTGGTAAATGTCATCAGAACAAAATACCATAGAAGACAAATGCTAAATTTCTTGTATGTAATTTAATTTTAGTATCTGAAACCTCAACATATGTATCCACGACTAATCTTTTCTCTTGTGTATTTTTATGTACTAAGCACAGTTGTGTAGCAGTTGAATTATACTGGCTTGTTGCAGTGCAGAGTGCCCATTGATTACTCTTGCGTAACGCTGCCTTGTCATGCGGAAAAACAAATGGCTGACAATTGCACTTCCTGTTGCCCAAGTCTTGCATATAAATAATGGAGCATACAGTGAGCACATCCGGTTGATGATAAACACCTTTTTTGAAGAGTTTCAAGTGTAATGTCAGTGGCATTCCAATCTATGCATTTGTATATTTTAGGCTTTAATATTCTGTACTATAACCACTGGAGTAAACAAGCTTAGCTATTTTACATGAACACCTGCACTTTTTCATTCCTTTACAGTCAGTCAGTTTGTTGGCATTATATACAGTTAAATTGGAAGCAAAGCAAACAACTCAGGGTTTTCATCAAAATGACAGAGTAAATGTGTTATTTCTCCCAAAGACACGAAAACTAGCACAAAGTGCAAATGTTATTCAAAGTAATGTTCAAGGTTGCTAATCCAAAGACAAATTCAACTCCCATTTTAAAGTCATATGTAGACATCACTTCAAATGGTGTTTGTTTTTTATTTCTTTTGGATCAACAGCATAAAGAAACATGTTTTAAAGGATCACTATAGGGCCAGGAACTCAAACATGTATTCCTGACCCTATAGTGTTAACACCATCTAGCCCCCCTGTCTCCAAATAATAAAAGAAAATTCTTACTGTATTCAAGCCAGAAGCTGTAACTCTGCATGCTGTTAGACTCCGAAAAACAAGCAGTCTGACACCATTAGAAGTGGTGGCCTGAGCCAATCACAATGCTTCCCCATATGATTGGCTGAGACTGACAAAGAGGCAGATCAGGGGCAGAGCCAGCATGATTCAAACACAGCCCTGGCCAATCAGCATCCCCTCATAGAGATTAATTGAATAAATGAATCTCTATGAGGAAAGTTCAGTGAATGCATGCAGAGGGAGGAGATACTGAATGTTTGGATGCATTTTAGGCAGCCATGACCCAGGAAGGATCTCTAACAGGTATCTGATGAGTGGCCAGTAAAGTTATCACTAGGCTGTAATGTAAACACTGCATTTTGATGTACTAGATCTTTTTTAACCTAGGTTACTATGCAACTCAATGACAGGTAATTGTCCTAACAGATCTTTTTTACTTTCTTTTTTCTATAACAATTGATATTGTTCATTGACTTACAGTTGGGTTGTGGTGGGATGATCGGGGTGGTTTGCGGAGGAGCCTGGTGCTGCTGAGCTTGATCAGGTTGATCAGCGTTTGTCTGTGGTGGGTTTGGCATAGAGGCCCTGAGCACATCCATACGACATGTTGGACACGTCTGTTGTCTCTGAAACCAGGATCGCAGACAGCTAACAGGAGAGATTGAGTATTATTATTTGCACATTTTCTAACAGGAAGGTACAGCGGAAAGCTATGATTCACAAACAAGCACCATTTCATATGTCAGAGAAGGCAGAAACATAGAACCCCCCTACAGACCTTTACCTAGCAAGTACGTAAGTAGCAACTTGCTGCGCGGTTTTAAAATTGTGTTATTTTAAGTTTAGGCATTAAAAACACTACATCTTACTCTTAGAGGGTTATTCCAAGCAACAAAAGGTATAAAAAGAAAACACTGCTTTTGCGGTCCTTTATATAATGGTCCATTCCTTAAAATGGAAAATTAAATAAAAAAAATTTAAAAAAAAAAAACACCAAAAAAAAGAATCCCACAACTTATCTATGTTCCAGCTCCAAAGCCAAGTTCTCCTGTCAGTCTAATCCTCCTCCGGTGATTTCACACTCCCTCTCTGGAGGGATCTCAGTGATGATGGGCTTAGGAGGAGAATTTGTCACCTGCGTGCGGCGCGTGCCGACAGAAGACACCTATGCACAGAATAGACATTTTCCCGCACAGAACTTGTGTCCAGGCTGGCTAAAACGGTTACAGGTACAAGGTTTAGCTACTGCAGGCAAATTACTCCACTGCTAAAGTCTCATTAAATAATATCAACTTTGTCAAGACTTTTTACACCGGTTTTGGATGGATTGTTTTTTTTTTGTTTTGTTTTTATATTGATTAATAAAAGTTGAAATTATTTTATGAGACATCAGCAGTCCAGTAATTTGTCTGCAGTAGCCAAACCTTCTACCTGTCTTCGGTTCTCAATGGGACTCATCTACATAGACAGAGACTGAAATATCTGATTTGGGCAGCAGTGTGAACCTGTCAGTGAGTACCAATTAATGCAAATGATTGGGATAATCATCTCTAAACATGTGTTTTGCCTTTCTTAAAGGGACACTACACTGCCAAAAATAAAATATATGTATATATAACTGTATACACTGTTCTAGTCTGGACTGACATGGATTGTTTTCTATAAGCTTCTATTTATAGCATTTTAAAGATAATTAGAATTCAACAACAGACTGACTGTCTAGATAGATGGTTAGCATTGTTAGCCTGATGTAAAAGATCGTAAAGAAAGGCAAACCTGGTATGGAATATATGATTGCATGGCAGTCTCTTAGCTCCAGTCACCATTTCCTCCCTGCAGATGATACACACATTGTCCATTGCCTGTAACTCTTCTGCTGTAGCATCCGGGTACCTGCAGCCAAACATGATAAGGTAAACTCATACATAGTTTTTAAACCAGAAATCAACATGACTTCTTAGGATAATGGAAACAGCTGGTGCCCATGGAAACACATGTCTACAAAATCTTTGTACTAGTTATCACAACTGGCACACAGGATGTGAATTTAACTTGAAAGTGCTATGATCCTAAGAAGCTTTGTACAGTCTAGAGTAGTCTGAGCTGCTGTCCTTTCACGTGTATTTAAATACAGACAGTCTTACTTCCTGATAGGGAATATCTGTGCCACATTTAAGCACTCTCTGAGAACCTATGTTTAAAGAGACTTCACAATGGTGGTGTTTTTAAAGCATCACAAGGGGAACATAACCATTGCAATTGGGTTGTTATGGTGTCAGGCGTGATCTCCAGACACAGGATTACAGTAAGGGGTTAAACTGTCAAACTATTTAATCCAAATGATTTTCGATTAAGTTGTTATGGTGCCCGGAAGAATTGCTTCAACACCACAGTAAGTGAAAATCTATGATCTGGTCTAAACAGCGCTATGGTGAAAAATACCAGTAGGTTTCATCATTGTGCTTGTTTAGATACCATAACTGCTTTACGTGATCAATCATGATTGATCGATCATTCTCCTCTACTCATCAGGGACCGGAGCTTCAACGCCCACATCTATGAGATGTACATGTAGAATCTTCAGCAGCCCCAGTTAGAAGATTAGCTTGCTTGAAACCAGATGGCTTTGCAAATGCCCATTATTAATCCTTTCTACTAACTTGCTTAAACAATATAACAAAATACATTAGGGTGGCTCCTTCACATATGATTCACTCCTAGTCAATATTACCTTATCTCCACATAAAATAAAGATAAATGTAAATTGTCATCGAATAACTACAGACCAATATTAGTTTTAAACAAAGATGTTAATATTTTTGCCAAAATACCAGCCGAGAGGCTGAAAGGTTATCTTATTTACCCCAACCAAGTCAATGGTATGCCTTCTAGACAGATTGGGGATTCCCCTTCATTGGGCTCATAATGTTAGCTTCATTGTGATGTGCCTTCTTTTCAAAAGTTCATGGGTAAAATATCTTCTAATTACCAAACTGATAACCTGACTGTATTATTCTACGGACTATTTTCATAAAATCTTGGAACAGGCACTGGCTAATTGAACGATAAGAGAAACGATGTGAAAAGAACACAAACTCCCTTACAGCTGTCACAATCAAAATTAACAAGGAACCAAAAGAATAATGAGAATTTCTGCAAATAGGAGGTAAAACCAGCAGCTCAGACTAGAGGGAGGATAGCAAGCACATAACCAGTCTTCTGCTTTGTCCTCATTTATATTACATTTCTGTCCATTTAAAAAAAAAAAAAAATGTTCGTTCACCTACCCTAATTATTATTATTTCATTATTACTCACAATGTGTTCATATTTCTGATTGCTCTCCTTGACATAATGGCATCCGTCACTGCTTTTTTGAACTGCCTGTAAAGAATAATGAGCATTTTGAAAAAGTCATACACATTTAAAAACACAAGTGATCAAATGTAACATTAAAGAAGGTCTATTATGATTTCTATTATTTTGGTTTTCCTTTCCTTATACCCCTTGTATCTTAATGATTATACTCCCCTCTTTGCCTTAACTTATATTTATCTTTTCCTCCTTGCGCCGGATCTTAATAGCTGGTCACCTCTGCCCATGAAGTCAGCAGTTTCCTTACAGTGAGATAATATTCCCTGATGGATTGTGAGTAAATTAGCATAGCAACTGAAATGGAACTTCGCTTAAGCTCCTCCTGTTGTCAAATATCATGCTCCTTGTGAGAAAAAGTAGTCCCTACTTCTAATGTATAACTAAAACAAACCAAGGTGAATTAAAAAGAAATAAAAACTCCTTTCCAGAGTATTGCCACATGAAGAGTTATCCACCAAGCTTTCTTTCTCTTCTTTATATTTTAGTTATTTCCCTGTGTATAAGGTTTTCATTGTCCTGCTTCATCATATTAAAAATCTCTCCCGGATGATGACAATAATGGCCAGAAACGCCTCTAGGAGCATTGTACTGCTCTCCCGGTCACTCACGTCCAAATATGGAGGTCTATACCATGGGTATAACTCTATATATCTAGAAATGACAGATGATAATTTACTTTATTTTTTTTATTAGGGTTAAAATCTATACCAGTGTTTCTGCTGGCACAATTTATAGCTGCTATTTGATGTGCTCTGCACTTTAATTTTGTTTAAAGGAGTACGCTCCATAACTGGGTGACGTTAATATGTATGTTGTGGATCACGTATTGGGAATATCTGTGTAAGATCCGCCTTTCTCTCCATCTGGCTGCTTTATTGAAATGCCAGCAACTTATCTGTTGCATCTTTATCTATCCTTTATTACTGAGAGTATATCAAGCCTCGCCAACACACGCCATTTAGATTGACATGGACATTAACAACCTGTCAATATAACAATATTGAGATCAATATTAATTTTACACTTTTTGAAAATACCTATATACTTTTGATATTTCTACCGCAGTAGATCTATTACGAGAACATTTCCTCCCCCCTGCCCTTCCCCCACTTACCTCATTGCCAGGTACATTGGGCGAATAGCAAAAAGAGGGAATGTGTGAACTTTCACCATAATAGTCATAAAAGCCATGTACAGCAAGACTTTTATAAATCCTGCAATAAAAGAAAAAAAATGATACAACTTAACTTGTACAAATGTATTCATTCAATATACCCATTATTATTGCACCATGCATAAGTCCGGCCTTTTCCCTTTCAGACATGACCTTATGCATGGAAAGTCTTCGATAACCTGACTTACTGTGTTTTTGGTCTCCCACCTTCCCTTGGATCTGTCCTATGCAAACAATTACTATATAAATGTCAGATTCTAGGTAGTGCTGGCACCTGATGCATTAAAAGGGATACTATAGACAACAAAACAACCTTAGCTTAGTGCAGGGATTTTTGTATATAAATCATGCAATCTTATTACTCAGTTCTATGCCATTTAGAAGTTAAATCACTTTTGTCTTTGTCTATGCTGCCTTAATCACACCTCCCCTGGCTGTCACCAACAAAGCTTCCACGAAAAGAAAAATGGTTAATTATTTTTGACGTTTTTATCTCCTGCTCTGTTAATTGAACTTTAATGACACACATGAGGTTTCTGCAGGCTATTAACAGAGCAGAGAAGTCCTAAATTAGACTGCACAATAAAGGAAGTTTTAACATTAGATCTCACTTTACAGGAAATAGTAGGGAGACTGGGTAGGTCATATGCAGGGAGGTGTGGCTAGGGCTGCATAAACAAAGTTACTTGGCTCCAAAACAGCAGAGAACTGAGCAGTGAGACTGCAGGGGCACGATCTATACACAAAAACTGCATTATTAAACTAAAGTTGTTTAATGTCTATAGTTAATCTCTGCTGACTTGGATAGGGGAGTTACAAAATGAATATTTGGCATATAAATAAATATTTTATTTCATTTCAAACAAGGAATCCAGATATCAGTGATAAAAATGTTATATGTGCTAGAAATTCTGAATATAATGGATTCTGCATATCCAGTGGAAAAACAATAAAATATGGCAGTTTGTCCAAAATAGAGGACATTTTTTTTATAAAAATTTACTTTGTGAATTTAGTAAACTAGGAGTATAGTGGTGAAATTTATGTTCTAGCTTGTTGACCTAAGTGATGTATGCAAGATGTTTGAGCACTCACCTGTCAGTAGTTCAGTGTATAACATATAAACTGCTTTATTGTCCCATGGATTCTCGCTCTGCAGGTCCACAGAGTGAAGGATATATTTTATGAACACAGTGAGGATCATGGTCATAAGAATGGCATACTAGGAAAGAGAGAGAAACTCATGGTGAGAAAGAAAAAGGAACAACCAAGGAAAAGTGGACGGGATCAATTATAGAAATTACATTAGAACAAAAGGGTTCATGCAGGATAAATTCTAGAATGTCTACATAAAAAGTTTTTCTGAACTCAACAAAAAAAAGATGGAGGAGGACATGCAAATTTACCAGGCAAGAGGGACAGTGGGATTGCACAATAGATAGATAGTGATTTTCAGGTAGGTCCAAAACAAGTAGGCATTTTTTTTAAAATAACCAATTATGCCATGGGTCATCAACCTGGTCCCTACCGTCCACTAGTGGGCGTTTCAGGATTCCAGGGGGACGGTAGGGACTTTCTAATTTTGAGAGATTGGGCAGGCAGGCGGGTGCGAGCCAGCGGTACCCCTGCGACCGGGTACCGCCATCACCACTTGCGGCCCCGGCCCGCGCGGCAAACTGTATGGAGGGGTCCATCGGGTGGCCCATGCTGTCAGGGCCACCCGATGGATGTGGATTGTGAGGGGGCCCGGTCAGCGCTGGGCGCTTTAACAGTGCGACCGGGCCCCCTGTGGTTACATCACAGAGCTGGGAGGAAGTGACTGTACGTCACTCCTCCCAGCTAACACAGACTGCGCGGGAGGAAGGAGGAGGGAGCCAGAGTGGGAACTCTGACTCCCATCCACCTGAGCCACCACTGGACCCCAGGGAAAGTCACCCTCCTGCACCTAAAAGGTAGGAAACAGGAGGGTGACTAAAATATTTTGTGTGTGTTTGTTTGTGTAAGTGTCTTTGTATGTAAGTCTTGTGTGTTTCTGTCTGTATATGTGTGTGTGTGTCTGTCTGTGTATATATGTGTGTATGTATGCGTGTCTTGTCTTTGTATGTATGTGTTGTGTATGTGTCTTTGTATGTATGTCGTGTGTGTGTGTGTGTGTCTGTATATATGTGTGTATGTATGTGTGTCTTGTCTTGTCTTTGTATGTATGTTGTGTGTGTGTGTGTGTGTGTGTGTGTGTGTGTGTGTGTGTGTGTGTATGTGTGTGTATGTCTATATATGTGAGAAACAGATAGGGTACAGCTCGCTATGGTATACTAAAGGAGAGGGGAGTAACCCCTAGTGGAATCAAAATAGAAGTATGGAAATAGTATACCCGTACTGAGGTGCTAGGAACCTATAGAGTACCAATGGGAGGCTGAACATACAAATCAGAAAACAAAAAAGAATTTATTAAGAGAGATGTTTAAAAATTGCCAATCACCCAAAGTGTAACACACAAACTAAATAAGGTGTAAAAGTCAAAATAAAAATGAATAATTGAAATAAAAGAAACTGAAGATAATAACTGAACATTGAAAAAGTTGCACTCTGTTGATTCTCTGTTAAAGCTCACGTCTGTTCCCTTTAAGGGAATTATCATGCAGCTTATAACATTAAGTTCATACTTACTTTCTATCATTGCACTCTACTCTTTCGATACAATTAACTAGAGGGGTTGGATTTAGGTGCCCTTGAAGGCACGGGGAGGTTATTTAAGGTCCGTTTACTAATAGGAATTATCTTTTTCACGGATTGCTTTCCTTCTCCTACAATACAATACATATTCTATCAGGGGGGGTGGTTTTAGGTGCCCTTGAAGGCACGGGGATGTTATTCATGGTGAGCTACCATCAGTCTTTTCTTTCTCCCCTTACTATCCTGTGAGCATAGCGCACCAGTGTGTTCTCACAACCCAGAGTCCTCCTAACATCTATCCAACCTTTTTTAGCTATTCTAATAAGAGATTATAATATTTAGGTATACTATCTGTACCACCTGTATAATCTATTTTTACGGAACTTTACATGCTAATATCTTGGTTCTCACTGCCAGTTTAATATACAGCAAACTGACAGTGTAACCAATTTGGTAACAATTACCGATGAATTGTTACATGTTACCATTCATTTATTGAGCCTGTTTACACCTTCTATTAAGGCTCCTTCTATTGAGGCAGTTCCTTTGTTATATATACATAGGATCTTTTTCCTCTACACCTCAGGGTACCTTATCCTTCCCCCTTCTATACTTTACATTTATCATAACTCCTGTTTAGCACAGACGTGAGCTTTAACAGAGAATCAACAGAGTGCAACTTTAGAACTTTTTCAATCTTCAGTTATTAAGCTAGTTTCTTTTATTTCAATTATTTATTTTTATTTTGACTTTTACACCTTAGTTTGTGTGTTACACTTTGGGTGATTGCCAATTTTTTGGCACTTTTTAAACATCTCTCTTAATAAATTATTTTTTGTTTTCTGATTTGTATGTTCAGCCTCCCATTGGTACTCTCTATAGGTTCCTAGCACCTCAATACGGGTATACTATTTCCAAACTTCTCTTCTGTATATATGTGTGTATGTATGTGTGTCTTGTCTTTGTATGTATGTGTTGTGTGTGTATATATGTCTTTGTATGTGTGTGTGTCTTGTGTCTGTCTGTATGTGTCTTTGTATGTATGTGTGTATGTGTGCCTGTCTGTTATAGTGGGCTATAGTAAGTAATAGTAAGTGGGATACCTAAGCTCAGCCTTCCTACTGGGCATTGCTAAAAGGAAGGTTAAAAAAATAAAAATAAAAAAAAAATTTAAAAAAGGGGAAAAAAAGGTGGGGAGGGGAATTGAGGAGGGGAGCTGACGCACAGATGAGAAATCATATTATGCGCAAACAAAGAAGTTGTCTGAATATCACCGAAAGAGGAGACCAGATATCAAATATTTAGTCTTGCAGCATCAACCTCAAGGATCTCATTAATCACTAGTAAAGGTAATTTCAATTTACTTTATTGTTTTCTCATTAAACTTTATAAAGTTAAAAACATTATAAACATGCATTAAGTAGAAATAAAACGATAAATGTACGTACATTTTTTTTTTAAAAAAAAAAACACCCTCCTTTCGAAAAAAATATTCCGCACTTGCGCGAAAACTGGTGGGCGGTAAGGAAATGTTTTCAACCAAAAAGATGCATTAGTGGGCGGTAGGTAGAAAAAGGTTGACTACCACTGAATTATGCAAATTACTCCAGGAACAGATAGAATGTATGCATTTTATTGTAAAGAGCTGCAGGATAATCTGGCGCTATATAAATACCAATAATAATAATAACATATCAAATTCTCACCTCAAACCCAAAGACTAGCTGCACAGAGGCCCCTCTAGTGACAAGGCTGTGATATGCGTGGGAGACGAATAATACATCTAGTACACCCAATAAGAGCATCAGAGCTAGGTAGAGGAGATGAGAAGACAAAGATATGATTACTATGGAGAAATAGAAGCTATTTCAATTAACTGATTAAAAACTAAAGAGGTAAAGGGGGATTTAATATCAACATTTAGCTAAAACACCTTTAAATATATATTTGCGCTTATTAATAAACGAACACAGTTTAAACATACATAAATATAGAATTACATATAAATAAATATACTTTGTTAAGAGTCTAAAGAAGATATAGCATTTGATATTTTACAATATTTTGCAGTTTTAGAAATAGACTAAGCTGTAATTTAGCTTCTTTTTTGTTTTTATAAAATGTTGACACTTAAACGATGCTTTAGGTTTTTGCACGCTGACCTATGATTCATTTTCCTGGTGCACTGCAGGTAGAACCGGGATTAGCATAAAATGACTCAGCCCACTGATTTACAGATAAACCATGGGAACAGATAAAGATACAACAAAAAAAGACAATGGTCTTAGCATTGAAGTCCCGCAGACAAAGCCCTTGGGCTTTTCGTTTAACAGACAACTGAACACGCATGTTTCACGCTCCAGTTGTCATCTCCATTATATGTATCAGCACTTTCTGAGGAGATGGCTACTGGTAACACAGGAACAAGTGACGAGTGCTACCGAATATTTATACAGCTTTACTAAATACATCCCACTCTTGTTTCAGCCTCTAGCACAAATGCATCCCCAGTATTAAGCTCTTTTTTTCTTATTTGGAGGTATTTCCAAATTGATTCAATACGTCAGAAGAGAAAGTGAATTACTAGCCTGAGCCAATCTTAAAAGCATAGGACGGCTTCTTTCAACCCTTTTATTTACACCATTTTTTCCACATGTAAACAGTGGTGAATGGAAATTCACGTGCTTCCCAATGGCTGTGTGGGTCCTCAGTGCAATCTGAAACCAGCAGCATATTGCAACAGTGGCACAAAGCAGTATCTGTAACAGTCAGCATTGAGGTTCTACAAGGGAATCCAGTAGCTGCATGTTTTTAGGCCTACCCCTCCTGCTCTCTCTTCTCTAGCCCATCAAATAGACATGACGTGTGGCAACAATTATTTTCATTTTTTTTCCCTGAGTTAGTTAGCCTTTCCTGCTGTGTCATCTGCATTGCAATAAAGAATACAAATACTGAGATTACAGGCAATTTTGGTTTTATTATTTTTAGATTTTTTTAAAAAAAGACACTCCACTGCCCAAATATACACACACACAAAGTTTAGTAGATAAACCCCCAATAAAAAAAAAATAAAAAAAAATAAAATAAAAAAAAACACACACACAGAGGGCATCTATAAACAGCTTGCAAAAGCCGCAGATATCTAATCTGAAGAATTTGCTAACCCTCCTCTCCTAACTCCGCCAAGACCTTCTGTGTCTGCCCAATTACAAACTCAATGCACCTTAAAAGAGGACCCGCTCTTCACACACAGAAAATCACTTAAAAATAATGCAGGACTGGATTAAAACAAAAATCAACACCATTAAATATAAATCCATTGTGTGTTTATATATTATTTTTGTCAGGCTATATCCATTAAAATATTTTGGGGGG
Organism: Pelobates cultripes; assembly: GCA_933207985.1. Lineage (NCBI taxonomy): Eukaryota > Metazoa > Chordata > Amphibia > Anura > Pelobatidae > Pelobates > Pelobates cultripes. The sequence goes on from OW240923.1 coordinate 74,203,131, forward strand.
TTTTCTCGCAGTCTCTCTCAGTGAAAGACACCTGACAAAGCTCTTAGGATTACAAAGGTGCTTTTTTTGTGTGTTGTTTTTGTGTAACGTCCAGGTTTCAGTTCTGTAATATTCGCTATTAAAAGCATGAAGAACAGTCACACGTGAGTATTGAGTTGAAAAGAATGTAGCAAGAAAGACAACATGAACACAGTGAATTAGATGTGCAGGTGAATGTGACATGCAGAAAGCTTTTCTTGGCCCTGGGACATATTTTCATAGCACCTGCAGCTGTATGCAAAACATATAACGGCTATGACAGTAGAGGAATTGATACCGAAAATGGCAAACTGGTGCACTTCATAGCTACAGAGCTCATTCGATTATCTACTCAAAGATTCAAACAAACCATTTCACAGGTACAAACAACACAACCACTCCAGAACATCTTTACAAGTGTAATTTTAAATAAAACACTACAGAAAGTTTTTTTTAATAATGGAGAGTGATAGGGGCGGAGCCTGACTGCCGAGCGGGATGGACGTGTTGTGGATCAGCTCCGGCTAGAAGAGACAAAAATGGGGATGAATACCCCGAAAGCAAACTCACCCACGAGTCAGAGGGCACGAGACAAGCTGGGGAAACCGGGGGGCATCGAAGAAACCCACAAGCGGGACACACACTGCCCGGGTACCCACGCAAAACACAAGGGGCCTACATGCGGCCGAGCCAAGAAGAGACGGCCGCTCTTCTGGATGGTAAAACCGCACACACAACCCTCAATGCACCTGCCTCACCCCCCCCCCCATGGGCCGGTGGGGGTTATCCCGGCCTGCACTCGACAATCACAAGAACCAACTGAGACAGCAATACCAACCTGACCTAGACAAGCAAGGCTGCAATCCCATACAATGCGCACCTAAAATGGCGGCCGGCAATGAGATATGCAAGTTGACCATGCGACCGAGGCAACTGCAATGGAGTGAGCCCACACAAAGCAAAGAGGCAATATTGAGCCACATCTGGGATCTCCTCACACAGCGGCAACAAGCAGCCCTAAACAAGCGACCCACACTACCGCCGACTGACGGGCGGAGCCACAGAAATAAGGGTGCGCCCTCGGGCACAACGCCACCTCAACTATTTTCCCCACACACTGCATAGCCCACCCAGGCTGCAGGCCACCGGGCAGAGAGCCCAGAGGCATCGACCACATAGACGGAGGCATAAGCAATGTAAGAAACAGACCGAACCTAGCCACACCGTCACCCACACAAGTGGAGAAAACCCGGGCCCTAGTGGTAGCCGAGTTTGTGGACTAAGGATGCAGGCCTGCATACCACCCTGGGGCTGGAGGGACGCCCAGCTTGACACCCGCACAGCAGCAGGAAGCAGAGACCCAGCGACGAGCACATACCGCTTCCATAAAGAGGGCATCGGCTGAAGAAGTACATGCTAGGGGCCTCACGACCTCGCAAAAGCAGGCCCAGCCTTAGCAGACTGCAGCCGACACAGCTCGTAACTTATCACTGCACGATACCATTATGCTGCCAACTTACTGTCTCTAAATGTTATAATGATTAGCATAATGTGACTGTCGATTGCTATTAAGCCTAGTATAACTAAGAACACCGACTATAACTAAATGAATGATCGCTGTATAGGCTCCATGTTATACCCATGTTATAGCAACTGAGTTACTAACACCAGCCTAGTAAAATTAAAGCTAACGGAACCTTAATGTACAAAATGCCTACCTAGAATGACTCAAGCATATACCTAAATATAAAATTAGTGCACTGTACTAACATACCCCAATGCTCTCAATACTGTGTAACCAATGTCTCGAAAATGTGCATGCGGATTGCCTTTGGGGTACCTCATGCCTGTATGTTACCTTCATATGCGCTGCAAAAATAAAAAATAAAAAAAATAATGGAGAGTGATCTGTACTAAATAAATAGTATTTATTTCCAGAGTTATCACTTCATATGATAATTGTCTCTCCAATAAATATTTCAATTATGGAGAGTGATCGTTCCAAAATTATTTGAAACAGGTTGTATCTCTGGTCTACGCAAGTCAGATTTCTTGAAATAGTCAAAAGGAGCAAAGGTGTTAATAAAAACTATGCTCTTAAAAATGACACTCCAACGAGTACTAAAGCTTACTGGATTGGTTGTTGCACTAGGAAGCTGCCCCTCAATTTTTTTTTTTATTTTTTTTTAAATCCCCTGTGATTTTTACATTTAGCTCCCAGACTCTGCTAAGATAATATAAGGGAGTGTTGTTACCTCTCTAAGTGGCCCAAGCTTTGATGACAATCTCCTTCACTTGCATAAATCATGCTGTGAGCAAGTATACAGTGGATACAGAAAGTATTCAGACCCCTGCAATTTTGTTTTACTTTTTTATGTTGCAATCGTATATGCTACAATTGTTTAAAATATTTAGTTCACATGAATATACACTCAATACCCCATAATGACAAAGCAAAAAATAATATATTTGACATCACAGCAAATATATTAAACAAAACAAAAAAAACTGATATATCACTTTGACATAAGTATTCAAACCCTTAACTCAGTACTTTTTTGAAGCACCTTTGGCAGCAATAACAGCCTCAAATTCTTTTGGGTATGATGTGGCAAGCTTTGCACACCTGGTAGTTTCTGGCATACATCTCTGCAGATCCTCAAGCCCGGTCAGATTTGGTTCCTTTTACTGTTGGAGAGAAATCTTTGGCCCAGTCTGAGTTTCTAAGTGCTCTGGAGCAGGTTTTCATTAAGGATATCTCTATATTTTGCCATGTTCAGCTTTCGCTCAAACCACACCAGTCTCCCTGCCTCTGAAAAACATCCCCAAAACATGCTACCGCCACCATGCTTCATCTTTATCATGGTATTGTGCAGTTGATGAGTGGTGCCTGGTTTCCAAAAATGATGCTTTAAATTGAAGCCAAACCATTCAATCTTTGTTTCAGAGAATCTTGTTTCTCATAGTGCAATTCTCCCTTAAGCTATTTTTTTGCAAATTCCAAGTGAGCTTTCATGTTTCTAGCAATGTGCAGAGGTTTTCATCCGGCCAGTCTGCCATAAAACCCAGAACGTTGGAGTGATCTTTCTGTTTTCCCACCCCCACACATGAACTCTGGAGCTTACCCAAAGTGACCAGCTGGTTCGTGGACACCTCTCTCTTACCATGACACGTCTCCCCCATCTGCTCAGTTTGGCTGGGCGGCCAGCTATAGAAAGAATTTTGGTTGTTCCAAACGTATTGCAGAAAAGAATTATGGAGGCCACTGTGTACTTGTGAACCTTTAGTGCAGCTGAAATTTTTACGTAGCCCTCCTCAGATCTTTGCCTCGATAATCCTTTCTTTGAGTTCTTAAGACAGTTCATTTGACCTCACAGCTTGCTTTTAACTCTGATATTCACTTACAGCTTTATATAGACAGGTGTGTTCCCCTTTCCAAATCATGTCTAATCAACTGAATTTGTCACTGGTGGACTCCAACCAAAAAGTGTAGAAACCTCAACATTAGAGCCGTCCTGACACCTTTCAATGGTAAGTAGTCAAACTGTTTTCTAAGTCTGTAACTTACCTGGGTTTCATTGGCTTCCACCGTCCAGCCACATCTTCAGATAGAACTGAAGGAGAACTTCCCCTTACACCTTTGAAATATCAATTTTATCCTATTTTGATGATATATGGAAATAATTCATTGGGTGGGTGATTGGGAATTGAATTGAGCGAATTAGCTGGCTCAAACAGGTGAAACTGACATACCTGAAGCATGAGCTTTCGCAAAAGTAACAGTCATACCAGGGATGTCAAACCATTTGAAAACATTTTGACTACTTGCCTTGTGACGACGCAAGAAAACACTAAGCAGCATAACAACTACAGAGTTAAACTAAGTTAACTAAGTTAAACAAGGTTGCAAAAATAAAAGTTCACACACCATAAGTTTTTATATTAACAAATAACAGTCCCATTCAAGGCCATGTCAGGTAACGCTGCACATGAATTTATAATCCCCATGTTTCTTTTTCATTTCCAACAAACTCCTATTACTCAACAGACTACAAATTATTCAAAATGGCAGTACCCTTTTCCAGGATGCACAAGTAACTTTTAAAGTTCAGTTTATGGAAAAGAGCAGTTTTACAGAAAATAACCCATATGAGTAGAAGTTTTCACTATTCAATGCCATCTATAAAATAAGTGAATGGGGGCGACCATTAGTTCAAAACATTGGTGCATCTTTGTTCACTGACCAAGAACTGAACACACGCTGTAAAAACATGAATGAGCCAATCAGACTACAGCACTGACGTCAACAGTGTCTGCTCCCATAACTTGTACACGCGTGTTTGAATTTCTCTTGCTGAGCTACTCCTTATAAAAGCTATCACATACAAATACATTTTATCCCTTTATATACCATGTAGTAATTGGATCACCTACCGAGGATGCGGAAATGGAAAAGCCAGGAAATGTTTGGACTGCGCTCCATCTGTAGAACAAGTACAAATATATCAGGAAAGCTTTGCATATTTATGGATACTGGAAAAAGTGTATGCAAACCTATGAAACTTTCAAACATCTCTGGTAAGGTAAAGAAAATAAATAACATATTGAAGGACAAATAATTTAATGTAACTTTTGACACCATTTCCCAATTCTAGGAATTATTATTATTGCCATTTATAAAGCGCCAACAGATTCCGTAGCGCTTTACAATATTATGAGAGGGGGGGATTTAACTATAAATAGGACAATAACAAAAAAACTTACAGGGACGATAGGTTGGAGAGGACCCTGCTCAAATGAGCTTACAGTCTATAGCAGGTGGGGTGTAAAACACAGTGGTCCAGTTAAATTCCATAATGTTGGGTTTACTGTAGGCTGGAATAGTATCCCTTACATTCTAAGGAGCTGTAACTGAAGGATCACTGTCGATTTAAGAGGTTTATGAATTAAATTTAATCTGCTGTGTAAGCTAATTAAATCCCTACTCGCAATTCACAAAGATATTTTTTATTACTTGTTATTGTGTATTTGTGTTGATTTATTTATAAAATAAGAACATTCTAAAATGTATGATATAGTTGATATTGTTTCTTTTTCTAACAGGAAAAGTGGATAAACACTATATAATAATAATAATATATGATGCTTACAAAGTCAACCCGGTCCTCTGCTAGCCAATGAAAGCATTTAAGGAACAGCAGGAGAGTAAATAGTGCCACAAAACGAGGGCTGAAATCATCACGAAAAACTGTGAATGCGAGGCATGTTTCTGTCACAGCATACCAAGATCTTTCCAGAAGATGCTTATTGGAAACAAAAGTAAAGGAGTCAAAATGGCATGCATACGTGAGCCGCAAACCCATATTCCCTCAAGCATGGAGAAATTACACATACAAAAATACTACGATAACATTGCCAACCTTACCAGAGCAAATAGCCAATCCAACAGAGCAGTGCCACAGTTCTAGTCTCTCTTGGTAAATATGTGAACTATACACGAGAACAAGGACACCCAAAACAATACTTAAGGGTTGAACTACTGTAAATGGGTTTAAAGGTTTATCTAATTGGCCTACAAATTCTGCGTGTAATTAGTAATAATCCTAAAAACGCATTTGCCCTGGAGGACTGAATTAGAGCTGAATTGTCATGGGAAGATAAAGTAATGCGAGCTACCACTACTACGTACCTCCATCTCAGCTGCTCTCAGTTGACCAAAGAAAACTTTGCCCATGAACTTTCCCAAGAGGAAAACCAAGACAAATGCTTGTATATAGATGACCTAGAGGAATGGTAAGAAAGACATTATAGAAAAATTCAATAATCATCATCCTCATTAGAGATGGCTGACTCCTACTTTTCAAGAAATGCTACTTTAATTCAATTCTAGATTAATCAAAAGGACAGTATAGGCACCAAAACAACTTTAGCTTAATGAAGCAGTTTTGGTGTATGGATCATGCTCAATTCTCTGCCATGTAGCAGGTAATCCCTTTGTTTATGAAGCCCTAGACACACCTCCCTGCATGTGACTTCCTAAACACTTCATGTAGAGAGCAATTTAATGTTTACACTTCCTTTATTGTAAATTCTGTTTAATTTTGAATTTCTGATCCCTGCTCTGTTAATAGCTTGTTAGACCCTGCAGGAGCCCCCTGTATGTAATTAAAGTTCAATTTACCAAGCAGGAGTTGAAAACTTTTAAAGTAAGTTACATCAGATTGAAAATGAAACCATTTCGTTTTCATGCAGGCTGTCAGTCACAGTCAAGGGAGGCGTGGCTAGGGTCGCATAAACAGAAACAAAAGTGTTTGAACTAAAGGGCGGTGAATAAAAAGATAACGTTGTGTTGGTGACTATAGTGTTCATTTAACAACCCTCTAGATGTCTCTTTTATAAACCAACATATTTTTCTATAGGTTTCTAAATATTTCCCCATATGTTGTTATCTGTCCCGCTACCTCATAAAAGATAACCGAATAAACGTCATTCATTCTCACATCCATTACATATGTGATTTTTACACAGTGCCTTGGAGCTTAGCAGTTTAAGTATAGTTCCACTAAGTAAAGGAACTTTATTTCTATACATTGCTAGCCATGTATCTAGCGATGTACATATGAAATGGTCAGCATTAATGGGACATTTATTCTGCAATTGGGACCAATCATCTAAAAATGCCTTAGAACTGTTTGGTGGAAAAGGTTTCTACGTTAGAATAAATAGTACATAGCTATGTCGCAGGAAATAAAGGAATCAGTAGAGTTTAGTTTGTATAATGCATGTTTTTTTTAATATGGGTAAGGAAGACATTTTCAAAGCTACCATAGGACAACTCTTTTTAGTTAGCTTTATTCCAGTTGGTCAATATGATCAAAAGAAGCAGCTAGATGGAGTGTGCTATTGGCAGATCTACTCCCTGCTTTGGTATAGAAGTTAAAAGGCTGCAGACCAATTGAGCACCAAAACCACTTTTGTTCTTTACAGAGACTATGATGCCCCTGCCTGGAATGTCTTTTTTTTTTTTTTTTTTATTCTTTATTTTTGTTGTGCATGGGTTTACAGCAGTGCTTGTATAGCCACAACAGCTTCCACAAGCGCATTATTATTTGAACATAGGTAAGTTATGCGTTAAAACTTGCACATTTTTACATTTAATGAGTTGTATGAACAAGCTAAATTAAGTAATCTCCTATATGAGATTTGCATCTAATAGATAGATTGTATGTGTTAGACAAGTATGCCTAGTTTGATTGGGTGTATGTTAGCGTTTTGTCTGAGATGGTCTAGGCGCATGAGGAGGAGATTTTGCTTTTCATCATCTTAAGTTAGTTCAGGCTGAAGAAGCCCTGTGTAGGTGCCATATAGTGATCCCTTGGGGGGGGGGGGATTGTCACTTAAGGGTTCGGGAGTATTGTGTATGTTGCTTCTCTGTGAGTAGGTCACGTTTTGCATCTGACTGAGTAGGCTCTATACTGAGCTGGTTGCCAGGGTGTGTGGTATCAGGGTTGCCTAGTGAGCATCAGGTGGGTTGGTAGGTCTCGTGCCTGAGGGTTAGTGTATAACTAGTGTAGGGAAGAGAGTGAGGGTGTGGGTATATACGCTCCATTGTGTAGTTCGCCCACTCCTGAGGGGGGTGGTTGTTGGGGATTATGGGGGGTAATCGCCATCTCGGTCGTGTAATTGTCAACCCAAATTCGGGTTTTCATGACTAGCCGTCGTGTGGTTTAAAAACATAAACTGAAGCATTAATGCTAAGCGTTGAACACATTTTAAACAGTAGGGCTTTGTTGGGGTGTTCGGCTGTCTTGTCGAGTTGCGTTTAAGTATTTAGTGTTCAGTCCTGCTAAGGCTCCATTTCCCCTGATGTGGCGGCTCTCGGTGTGAATATGGCCGTGTTCACTGGGTCCCAGGCTTTGGATGGTTTGTCTTGTGTTCTTACGGTCTGGCCTGCTATGCCTAGTGATGCAAGGTATATCTGCCCCTGCTTCTAGTGTGTGGACAGTCCCGTTATGCGTAGCATACAGCGTTCCAGGGGGGCCCCATCTGTATGTCACCCCAGCTGTTCTGAGTTGGGAAGTGATCGGTGCCAATGATTTGCGCCATTGCAGTGTGGCTCGTGTGAGGTCCTGGTAGAAGGTTAGAGAGGCGCCTTCAAAGGACAGCGGTGTTTTACCCTTCAGGGCTACCATAATCTGGGCCTTATCCTGAGAGGTAGCGCAGCGGAGTATGACGTCTTGCATTTGGCCTGGTTTTGCCGTGGGTGAGCCTGGTAGTCGAAATGTTCCTTCAATGGTTAATTTCCTGGTCACTGGGTGAGGTAAGATGGTCGCCATCAATCGCCTGGCATAGTGTGGTAGTTCATCTGCGCTAATGTTAGCAGGGACTCCCCTTATCTTAACATGGTTGCGGCGTAGTCTGTCTTCAAAGGCCGTCAGCCTGAGCGACAAGGCTGATTGGTGCACTTGGAGCTGAGTAACTGTATCTTTAATTGTGGTCAAGTCAGAGTTAACTGGAATGTCTTTTAAATGCAGCAATTTGAGTAACAGCATGGGCTTACAGCTGCTGTGATTTTTGCAAATATGTCACAGGGGATATTAGGCTTTCTTCTGCTCACACAATTACTTGCGCCATACTGAGACGCTGCCCAGCAACACTTTCTGGAGGTTGCAGTTCAGCTCCCACTTTTTTTACATTGGACCAAGTCTATATAATGAATTTGCTGATCAGTTATCTTTATATGGAAACCCAATACTTAAAATTTAAAAGCAAAAAAAAAAAAATGCATCTTTAGTTGGGAGAGCCCCTTTATGCGGGACATAGCTGAAGTAAAAAGAAGTAATAAGGGCAGACTGACCAGATAAGACGTTTACTAAAACAGCTGGAAGTCTCTGGCCGCAAAACTAGAAGTCACTTGACATATATTCAACTGATAACCACCAACTGCATCAGGATAACTGTGTGAGTGTGGACTCACATTATTCTACTAGGTATATTATAAATATCAATGCAGGAATTTTTGTTAACTGGGTTAAAAATATAATATACGTAAACAGTTGTTTTTGCTATCAAAAGTGAAAGAAGCTTTATATTCTGAAGACTTTCAAAACAATGGACTCTCTATTAAAAAGGATGAGAAGTGTCTTATTATCAACCAAGCATTTTCAGAACTAAAAGTGATTGAAGGACACATGAACAGATAAAATATAGAACTTTACAGTAAAATACATTAACAGAATAAAAGAAAACGACTTGAATAGGGGTCTGTCGACCTTATTCCTGTTGAACAATAGCAGAAACTATGGTAGGGAAGAAACATAGCGAACATTTGCAGGCATCACTTTAAAAATAACAATTGTGTTATTGTTATAAGATTTACAAATATAGAACACAAGCTGGAGGCCAGAATAATGCTGGTATGTGTTCTCAATACTATCCATTCGCCACATGTTATCAATTTGCACTACTCACTGCCATGCTGGGACTTGATTTAGTTAGATACACCACTGTTGGGTAGAACTGGTGCTTTAGATAGTAAGCATGGGCCACCACAGCAGAAGTAAGGGCCAGGCTGGCACCAGTCATCACCGCTGTCCGCATCATGGTAGTGGCAGGACGGACAGCACCCTATAGGAGAACAAGAGAAAATTAACCATTAGCAATATTTAGCAAAAGATCAGTCAACAAAGAATATAAAAGTCCATTCTCTGGGCCAGATGGCATAAAACATATACATACAGAAAGATCAGTCAAACAATCCAGACAGTGATTGTGCCAACCACTCCCAAATAGGTGACATGATCTGTACACACAGGACAGGTACGCTGCTGAAAACGTTGGAGATATTTACATATACTCTGCACTTTAGCTAGAAAGTCAATACTTGCTTGCCAAGTAACAGCAAACATTTATATACACTTTTGGTCTGACCAGCACCATATCTGACACCTATGGCAATGCTACATGCTTCTATATGAAATTATAAATACACCAACAACAGTCTGCATTAATGTCAGCATACACCAATCTACACCATAATAATCGCCACGTCATCCAAACGTCTCTCTAACAAATGACATATTGTTGGCAGTAGAATTGCCAGCCTTCAAGTTATTGTAAAATCAGTGGCAACATCTGTCACTAATACGGTTGGATGTGTTGCAGTATGTGTACATATTACAGTTCCCTATTCATACACAGCCAGCTCCCAATATATCTAGAGCGCATTTAAACAGTCATACACAGTAAAGCTTTTGCTATATATTCTTTGCAATATGTACATAAAGCATAGGTGCACCGTATTACCAGCCTTAATACACATTTCAATATGTACATTGTATGCACTACACTTCACACAACCATTTATGCACTATATAATTATACAAACGCTACCGACAGTTGCAATGTCCACTTTACAGAATACATAATTTAAATGACCACAAATTCACAAAGACCACCTTATCTTACTTTAGTGGCCTAGATATAGTGGTCCTGACAATTTAACCATTCAAGATTACAGAAACGGCAATGTTTACCTTAAAGGGACACTATAGTAACCAAAACAACTTTAGCTTAATGAGCCGTTTTATAGATCATAACCCTGCAGTTTCACACCTCCAATCTCTGCCATTTAGGAGTTAAACCAGTTTGTTTATACAGCACTAGTCACACCTACCTGCATGTGACTTGCACAGCCTTTCTACATACTTCCTATAAAGAGTCATCCGTTTTCCTGGCACTATAGGCTCTTTGAGCACCCCCTCCCTCTGCGCTGAAGGGGTTAAAACCCCTTCAGCCACTTACCCTAATCCAGCGTCAGGCTCTCTCAGTGCTGGTGACCTCTCCGACGTCAGCTCCCGAGTGGAGCCGAATGCGCACGCGTGGCCAGATAAACTTCCTTTATCGCAAATTCTGTTTGATTTAGAATTTCTTATCTCCTACTCTGGTAATAGCTTGCTACACCCTGCAGGAGCCTCCTGAATATAATTAAAGTTCAATTTACATTGCAAGAGATAAAAAAAAAAAAAACTTTTAAAGTAAGTTACATATGATTAAAAGTGAAAATTTATTTTCATGGAGGCTGTATCAGTTACAGCCAAGGGAGGTGTGTCAAGGGCTGCACAGACAGAAACAAAATTGATTTAACTCTTAAATGGCAGAGAATTGAGCAGTGAAACTGCAGGGGCATGATCTGTACACCCAAACTGCCCTATCAAGCGGAAGTTCTTTTGGTAACTATAGTGTCCCTTTAACGGGTAAAACACACCTCCATTGGCTGTTACACTGATAGCCACTTGAGGGGCTTCCTCTGTTCTGACCAAGTTAAAATTGGTCGCGTGACACAGAAGCCCCCATTGGAAATCATTGATTTAATGCTTTCCTAGGGGAAGGTTGGATGCACATGCGGTGTTCACTGGACATGAACTTCAGGTCTTCAACGCTCCTATAGGAGGAGCATTTCATTGGACCACACCGCAGGTGACCATGTCTACTCAGTGAGGTCACTAGAGGTGGAAAAGTAAACAGACCTGAGGGAGCCTCAGTGCTGGAAAAAGCTATGTAAAAAGCTTTATTTTCTCATTTTTATGGGACAAATGGGGGGTGACTATATAACTAGGGACTGGAACACTGTAGCATTATTCCAAATTTCTTTCACACAACACTGATCAAAAGCAGAAGCAGTTAAAAGTTTTTTTTGTTTTTTTTTAATGCATGATGTCTGTGCACCTGCAGGACACATCTGATGGCAGGAAGTCACAGACAACCTCAAGCTGTTCAGTATTTTGCATTCAATAAGACTATAGTAGGTATTAAAGGACCACTATAGGCACCCAGACCACTTCAGTTTATTGAAGTGGCCTGGGTGCCAGGTCCATCTAGGATTAACCCTTTCTGTTGTAAACATAGCAGTTTCAGAGAAACTGCTATGTTTACATATGGGTTAATCCAGCCTCTAGTGGCTGTCTCATTAACAGCCGCTAGATGCGCTTCCGCACTTCTCACAGTGAAAAAAAGCCTGCGTCCATAGGAAAGCATTGAGAATGCTTTCCTATGGACTGGCTGATTGCACGCGCGGCTCTTGCCGCGCATGCGGCCGATGAGGGGAAAAGGAGGCGGAGAGTCCACACTGCCGAGGGTGCCCGGCGGTTGAGAAAAGGTGTGTCTTTACCCCTTCCTCACCCTAGAGCCCGGCGGGTGGAGGAGGGACCTAGAGACCCTGTAGTGCCAGTAAAACGAGTATGTTTTCCTGGCACTATAGTGATCCTTTAATACAATAAATTACTGATCGTTCAAAGCTCAAGCCCCCATCACCTCTACATAAATCATAAACCATCTGAGATTTGAATGGTCATACACGCACCACTTACAAGGTTATTTACTCAAGTGAGAATTCAAAGTAATTTTCACATTTCTGGCCAGAGTAGTTGAATAGAAAGTAGAGGTAAAAGATTTTTTCCCATCCAGCTATTTTGTCCTTAAATTTATAATTCACTGCTCACTTTAGAGAATAACCCTGTTAGACTCCTACAGCAAGAAATATAAATACATAAAAAAATAAACAAAATATAGAAGTAATATTTCTCATGATCACTCACTACACTCTGAATTTTAATTAAATCTAAATGGGAAAACGATGAAAATATCGTATCTGTTAAAAAAAAAAAAAATCTCCAACTCATTGTCATAATGTTTGTTTCAGTTTTGCCATTTGGATTAAATGAGCAAAAATTGGGATTTTAATAAATGTAGATAAATATTAAATGAATGACATTTGTGTCATGAAATGTTACTGGTATGATTGCATATGGTGAGAATTGTATTATGTATTAAACTTTTTCAAGAGCTCAGCAGACGCTCATTACAGGTGATTAATAAATATTTACAAAGTATTGCAAAGAAATCTGCAGCATATATTGTATTGACCCATTTCTCATCAACCAACCCCATCCCAAACGTTTAACTTATTGAAAGCCAAGACTAGTTGCTATAATATTTACTATTACCAGGACTCAAAATTTCAACTCCTACACCACTCCAAAACGTCAACACTGCAAGCCAGAGTGCCCATGGAATACAAGCCAAATATTGAATTCATTTTGGTCAGGGCTGAATTTGTACTTATCAATGACTAGTGGAGAGTGGAAACTTTGAGCCATGCTTATATCATTATTTTCTCTTTCGGTGTAAGGTGTCTAAATTGCCATTTTATTCCATAGCTATTTTGGGTACTGATTTACACTTTGCAACGTATTCACAATACTAATTATCTACTCATTTATAGATTTTTTTCAGCTCAAATATTTCTCATGCAAGATATAATTTCTCCACCCTTTAGCCATCTATTAAACAAGTGTAATAATATGACTGAGCTCTGTTATCCTGTCTAATCTAATAACTTTAAATCCTGTCAATCCCTACTTTCGTCCTTTTAACTCCTACCTTGCCAATATTAGAAGGAAAGTAGCTATCGTATTACACGTCTCTTGCACCCAAACTTCTTAAAATAATCTGCATTAAGTGCCAAAATATACCATGCATGCCACTAGAACTAGCTCCATAATACACAGCCCTTTCCCAGTTCAGCATAGCACCCATTTAAACCTATTGACATTATTCTGTACACCACTGCTATTATACGCCATGGCATATTAATCTGTACACTACTCTATACTACTGTGTACACCATTGTATATTATTCTGTACACCTTTTGCCATTATTATGTACATCACCGTATACTACTGTGCACTCCTATTGCTATTATGCACCATTGTATATTATGTTGTACACCTATGGCTAATATTCTGCACACCACTGGATATTACTCTGTACACCTATTGCCGTTATACACCATTGCATATTATTCTGTACACCTATTGCCACTATACACAATTGCATATTATCATGTACACCTATTGCCATTATACACCATTGTATATTATTCTGTACACCTATTGGCATTATATATTATTCTGTACACCTTTTGCCATTATACACCATTGTATATTATTCTGTACACCTTTTGCCACTATACACCATTGCATATTATTCACCATTGTATATTATTCTGTACACCTATTGCCATTATTCACCATTGTATATTATTCTGTACACCTATTGCCATTATACACCATTGTAGATTATTCTGTACACCTATTGCCATTATACACCATTGTAGATTATTCTGTACACCTATTGCTATTATACACCATTGTATATTATTATTACACCTATTGCCATTATACACCATTGTATATTATTATTACACCTATTGCCATTATACACCATTGTATATTATTATTACACCTATTGCCAATATACACCATTGTATATTATTATTATACCTATTGCAGTTATTCTGTACACCAAGGGGTGGCCAATCAGTAGGCCCCCAGTTGTTGTAGTACTACAACTCCCATGATGCTTGGCCAATAAATCTTGCAGCCTCTCAGGGGAGATATTAGTTGTAGCCTGCTGCCCTGAGTGTGCTGCACCCTGATTCCCTGTGTGTCAGTAATGGAGCAGCACTCCCTCTTGCCCCATAACGGTTCTGTGTGCTCTGGGACTCCCTACCCCTAGCCCTCACTAATGGCAGTCTCTGCCCCCCAGGCAGCAGCATGGTACCTGCCGGCACAGTGACAGCTACACACTCACCCGCTTGTCCCCTTTCCAGCTGTTGCTGTCACCAGCTCCCCAAAAACAGGAAGCACCTCTTTCTCAGTAGACACCTCACTTCCGGTTAGATCTGGACTGTTCCACTAGGGTAAGGGGGCGGCTAAAATAAATACTCATGGATAGATAGACCAGACTAAAACCAAACGTGCTGTCCTAAATGCCATTAAATAACTGAATATGAAGTGACGCGTTTGTAAGTTTCTTAGGGGCGTTATTAGGAATGGCGAGGAGAAGCCCCTCTATTGAGGTAATGGTATCGTCCGCTGACTGAAATCCTATAACGGGTTACACCAACTGCAATGTAAATAGGGAGGCGCCCTTTGGGTGATTTGACTTCCTTGCGGATTTATTTGCATTACTTGCCACTTGTTTCTTTGTTATTTGATGATGATTAGTGAATGACACGTCTTTTCTATTTCGGGGATGTCAATATAATTTAATTTGTCTCCTGGGTACTTTATCCCTTCGCATCCCTCCATTCCCTGACAAGTGTATTACAGGGACCGTGGCTCGACGCTATTGGCTGTCCTTTAACACGTCTGACCAATAGGAAAATTAGATAGGCGATGGGGAGCTGACGCGGCCCAATCAAATGACAGGACTAGAATTGGTTGCTAGGTTAAAGTATGTATGGTTCCTTAATGAGTTCATGCTCAGTAGCTTAAACATTTCTGATTTATTGTGGACTACATTTCCCTTGATGCTTTGCCAGCATTGTGGCTGCAGGAGTACTATGGGAGATGTAGTCCACAACATATGGAGTGCCAAAGGTTGTCAACCCCTGCACTAAGTTATCAAGCAAGATGTACATATCAAATGTTACGCCAAAAATCTCCAACTCGGCTATGTTTCCAAATAAGCTGTTTTAAAGGACCACTCTAGGCACCCAGACCACTTCATCTTAATGAAGTGGCCTGGGTGCCAGGTCCAACTAGGGCTAACCCATTTATTTATAAACATGTTTACATTAGGGTTAATCCAGCCTCCAGTGGGTGTCTCATTGACAGCCGCTAGAGGGCTTCCGCGCTTCTCATTGTGATTTTCACAGTGAGAAGACGCCAGCGTCCATAGGAAAGCATTGTGAATGCTTTCCTATGGACTGGCTGAATGCGCGCGCAGCTCTTGCTGCGCATGC
The DNA here is from genome assembly GCA_933207985.1 of Pelobates cultripes. NCBI lineage: Eukaryota > Metazoa > Chordata > Amphibia > Anura > Pelobatidae > Pelobates > Pelobates cultripes. Next base: position 74,218,958 of record OW240923.1, read on the forward strand.
GCATTCAGCCGAAAAGGAGGAGGAAAGCTCCCCGCCCGGCACTGGAGAAAGAGGTAAGTTTAACCCCTTCCTCCCCCCTCAGCGCCACGGGAGTGGGACCCTGAGGGTGGGGGCACCCTCAGGGCACTATAGTGCCAGGAAAACGAGTATGTTTTCTTGGCACTATAGTGGTCCTTTAAGCAAAAATGTGAAGTTCTCTGGAAAATTACCGACAATCATCGTTTAGAGGCAGGGTAGCTGTCTGCTACTGTGTATTGTTGGGAATTAACCGGAGAATTTTAAGTCAAGATAGTTGATTCACTGTGTTAGCCAAACAGATATTACCCCATGAAAAATCCTTTTCCAATTAACCAGTCAGAGGCCGGAGTAGTGGAAGTATAGGATCACGTCTTTATTGCAATAGAGAGAGAAGCAGCGAAAAAATGAGCTTGACATTTTTATACAAATTATCAGTTGCAAAGGAATGTGAGCTACCTCCTCTATACAATTTCTCACAATATAATACACATACCCTTTGTTAGCTTATCTTGCATGGAGGTTGAGATGGGGGTGTCATAGCATCTGTTGACCTTGGGTGGCAACAAGCATATTTGGCAACAATCAACAAGTAAAAATTATATTGCTGAAAAAAGATTTATGTCTACTAACCTTTCTATTGCGAGACAGCAAGCTTATCCAATATATCAGTTTGATTACAGTGGTTTGCATTTCAGGGTTACATAACTATAAGGATATTTGTCACAACTGGTAAATTAATAACCATATGGCCATATTTAAAAGACACTCTTTTATGTAATACATTTTAAATAATAATTGTGCAAACTAGTAAATTAATCCATCAAAATAGGAATCTTATAGCATTCAATAACAGAATTATTACATAGTGTCCAATGCATCCAGGGTCGATCCTGGGTGCGGATGCACGGCACCCTGGCGCCAGAGGGGTGGTGCTGCGAGGAGTGGGCCCATGGCCTGTGAGTGTGTAAGTCAGTGAGTGACTGATTTAAATCAGTGAGATTGTGTATCTCACACATTGAGAATTGTGTCTGTCAGTGAGTGTGTCAGTGTGTGTATTTAGCAGTGTGTGTCTGTCAGTGTCTGTGTTTCAAATCAGTGAGACTGTGTGTCTGTCAATGATTGTGTGTAGTGTGTGTCAAATCAGTGTGTATGGCTGCCCATGAGTGTGTCTGTCAGTGACTGTTTCAAATCAGTGAGATTGCATGTCTCACACATTGAGAGTGTGTCAATGTGCCTGTCAGTGAGTGTGTATCTGTCAGTGTGTTTGTCAGTGAGCATGTCGGTCAGTGTGTGTCAAATCAGTGATTGTGTGTGACTGCGAGTGTAATAATTGTTTCCTATTTGGAGATAACTATTATAGGCAATTGACAGGTACCACATTGGGATCTAATATGGCTTTTTTCGTGGACATAAACAAAGTCTGTAGAGAGATCCTGTTTACTATGGGAAGCAGTGAGACTGCCATTAACTTTTTGGATCTCAAGATTATACGTGAATGAGATTGTTTCTCCACAGAGATATTTTCCAAACCTACAGACAGGCATAGCTTGTTAGAATGCAGCAGCTTGCATCCACAAGGGGCTACCCCGCAGTCAATACACCAGGGTGGCAAGGAATGTCTCTGACATTCATAAACATTCAGAATGCCTGGAGGAGATGTGTTAGGTTTTAGAGTCGTGGTTATCCAACCACACATTTAAATTCGGAAAATAATAGGATATTTGGAATAAAGAGGGATTCCCTCCTGGCACCTAGAAAGAAAACATCTAAAAATCTCCCTTGTATGCTGTTTGCGTCTCAATTTAATCCCCATAGTAACAGAGTGGCACATATTATTCGCCACCACTGGTAGACTCCTACCTATAGCACTTTTTTCCATGCCACAATTGTTGTTCCTGTAACTGCATCATTAAAGGGGATACATTTTTTTTCATCCACATAAAGGTTGTTTTTATAACCTAAAAAGTTTTTTTTACCTGAGAGTCTATTTATGTTGTCTATATTCTCAAGTATCCTTGTGGTCTCCTCTTTGTGGGAGAGACCACAATGAAGGTTCATGAAATATTGAATAAACATAAGTTCTCTATTAGGACCAGAAAGGTGGAACTGCCAGTATCTGGAACTTCCAGCATTAGGACCATACCCACAATATATCACAAGTACGCTTTCAGGACATAGACCATGTACCACCTCTCCAGAGAGGAGGTGATCGCAAAGGATTGCTTAAAAAGTAAGAGGCCTTTTAGATTTATACATTGGATATGTTATGGCCAAAGGGACTTAATAGGGAATTCATAATAGGTTCTCATTTATGATGTAGTGTTTTCCTATTGTGCCCACCTGGACCATGGCGGTGCTAAATGGGTAGAGTTTAACCTGCTTATTATTATTATTTACTATGTATTATCTCACACATTCCTTTAGCCTTTGTGGCTCTTTCAAGTATGTGTCTTGTATAAAATACAATATTTCAAATGATCCTTTTTAGAAGTTTCTATGAAAATTAATTACAGTTTTCTAGAATGTACCTAATATAGGTGGGAGAGCAAAATGCCAATACTTTATTTACGTTCACAAGATTGTCTCTGATGTATAAGCCTTCTACTCATGTATATTTCATTTGTCTTTTGTTGCACATTTTAATTTGTGTAATCCATGCCACAGTTTTCCTTTAATAAACTGGTTGTAATCATGTGAATAATTAATTAACATATAGACTACTTAAACACAATTGCTTTTTATATTCTCTATGTATGATTAAGGCCCTATAGAGCCGAAACTTGGCACATTGTTTGGGGGGGCCTACCCTCCAAAAAATTCACTATCAGTACCTCTGTAGTGTAGCCTTTATTTTCTATTTACATGTGAGTGAGAGTGTTTGACTGTCAGTGAGTGTCTGTCATTAAAGAACCACTATAGGCACCCAGACCACTTCAGCTTAATGAAGTGGTCTGGATGCCAGGTCCATATAGGATTAATCCTTTCTGCTGTAAACATAGCAGTTTCAGAGAAACTGCTATGTTTACCTATGGGTTAATCCAGCCTCTAGTGGCTGTCTCATTGAGAATGCTTTCCTATGGACTGGCTGAATGCGCATGCGGCTCGTGCCTCGCATGCGCATTCAGCCAATGACGGGAAAAGGAGGCAGAGAGTCCCCACCGCCGAGGGAGCACGGCGGTGTAGAAAAGGTGAGTGTTTAACCCCTTCCTCACCCTAGAACCTGGCGGGAGGGGGTCCCTGAGGGTGGAGGGGACCTAGAGACCCTATAGTGCCAGGAAAAAGAGTATGTTTTCCTGGCACTATAGTGGTCCTTTAAAGGACCACTATAGTGCCAGGAAAACACTCTTTTTCCTGGCACTATAGTGCCCTGAGGGTGCCCTCACCCTCAGGTCCCCCTCCCTCTGGGCTCTGGGGAGAGGAAGGGGTTAAAATCTTACCTTTCTCCAGCGCCGGGCGGGGATCTCTCCTCCGCCTCTTCTCCTCCTCTTCGGCTGAATGCGCGCGTTCAGCCAGTCTCATAGGAAAGCATTCATAATGCTTTCCTATGGACGCTGGCGTCTTCTCACTGTGATTTTCACAGTGAGAAGCACGCAAACGCCTCTAGCGGCTGTCAATGAGACAGCCACTAGCGGCTTTAGAGGCTGGATTAACCTATTTATAAACATAGCGGTTTCTCTGAAACTGCTATGTTTATAACAAAAATGGGTTAACCCTAGCTGGACCAGGCACCCAGACCACTTCATTAAGCTGAAGTGGTCTGGGTGCCTAGAGTGGTCCTTTAAGAGTGTGTCAGTGTGTGTGTGTCTGTCAGTGAGAGTGTGTGACTGTCAGTAAGTGTGTGCCTGATTACAAAAGGGAGTGGGGCTTATAGATGGAGTTGTTGCCGTAGAAACATGCATGTCTGGACTGGACATCTGCAAAGGGGAGGAGTTAGTAAGATGACCACACCCACAGGGGGCACCAAAAACATTCTGCACCCAGGCGTCTCTGACCCTAGGATCGGCCACGAGTGCATCCAATCTCTCCCCTCATAAGCTTGCTTACAATTTTATTTAATTTAAAGGGACATAAGTTACCTAACCACTTTTCCATTTAATATTATATTATGTGTTGGCAGACCTATTCAGAAAATACCTCTCACATTGCATATTAGAGATGTCGCGAAACATGGATACTGTCCAGGAGGTGGGAGGGCCTGGGAGGGAGGGTCTGCTGAAGATTGGCCGGGATGTGTCAGCTGACCGGAGCTCGTCGCGATCGGTTCGTGGCGAACCGTGGCGAGCCATTCGCGAACGGTTCGCGACATCTCTATTGCATATATATTTAGTGTTTCACATCACCTGCATTGTTCTTCCTGCATGTTTCTTAACTTGCAGTTTGTCTTATGCAATATAATATGGGAATATAAAATTATTATTTTTTTAAATCTTAAATGAAGATTAACATAAAAAAAGAGTGTGTTCTCTATTTGTTCGTTTTATAAAAAAAGAAGACTGCAATATAACTGGGCACTTTTGTAATTGTAACTTGTTACACAAGCATAGTTGTCAATCAGAAAACTTGACAGGGTTAGAAGAGGAGGGCTTGCAAAGACTTCAGACAAGAGATCTACAACTTGAGCATGCATTGCTTTTAGATATACCTTCAATTAAAAAAAAAAAAAAAAAAGCTAAATTAAATGCATGCATGTTTTCATAAGGAGCATATCTACCGAATATATATATTTTTCATTTGGACAGTGGAGAGTCCCTAAAGTGATATGCTGATTTTCCTTTTGCATCATATGTTTATGCTCCACTACATCACTTTTGTAAAATAACATTTTAAAAAAGAAGAAAAAAACAAACAGAAGCATTCGAATACTTAATCTACTTTAAACAAATAAAATACACTAAAAATACTAAAAGGGGCGTGGAGCCTGGTCTTCAAGTGACTCAGACGCATGCTGCACGAGCTCCTGACCATTTGGCCGATTTGGCGGTGCCTATCCCAGCCAACAAGCCACTATATCTGCCATCAGTGCACCATTTGTCATTACTCGGCTCTTAACTCTACCAGGCGGGAACCTGAAAATCTTTGATGTGGCCTGCTGGAGACAGAGAAGATCTTTCTCTTACACCCACCGCCTGGTCCCACTGTACTCCTAACCCTCCCCATCTGGACCTGTGGGGGATGTCCTGTTCCCAACCTAAACCCAACAAGCAGGTTTTGATGTACATGTCCAGTGCTTATAGTTGTACCCTGATAGCACTCAGCCTCCCAAGATCAAATAAGATGGTGACTGTGCCTTAACCCACCTCTAAAGCTCTAGATCCATCCTGGCAGTTGACTAGCAGCAGTGTTATATGTACCTTGCAATGCTTTGATTATATTTTCCAGACCTTCTGGCATCGGCTACAGGAACATGCACGAGTCCCACTGTCTAAGCCTTGGGTGGAGTGACGCAGGACTGTTTTGCGGGGGACACCCTTGGGGTAACTCAAATCCACAAGCGTTACACTATCCTACTGTTAACCTACCTGGGCCGAGAGCCTCACAAGGTATTGCCTCATCGCATGGCTCACACTTGTTGAAGATCAACCACAGACAGCGGAATATACCATCTGGCGGGATGGTGCATTTCACATGTTTACTCCTTGCTGTGCATCAGCATTGTCGCCAGTGGCATTCAGTCAGAGATCCAGGCCAACTTTAGTGAAATTTACGTGCCTCTCTGCTCACAGTCTTCATATGACCTCTACAATGTTACCTAGTCAAACGTAATTCTTTTTTTTTTGTTTCTCCTTTACTTTTATCCTACTCTATTACCTTTCTTAACATGTGGTGCAGTGTTGTAGTGAGCTTTACAGTTACAGTGGTTCCCATATAGGCAATTTTAAGTTGTCGGAGGCAACCTAACTTGTGATTTAATGCCTACTTTTGTTTCATACTCTTCATGTCTAGTCAGTACATTCAGAATGTTCAATTCAGCCTTGACTAACAAGTGCAGACTTAGACGTGTTTGTTTAATGCTTACATTGAAAACCAAAAGTGTTGGATTTTCACAATGTCACATACAATAACTTTTCCTGTTATACCTGAATTATTTGTTTTGATATGTGTCCAGATGCAAGTGCTGTTGTGGCATTGCAGGATTTTCTGTACTTTTCCATGCACAACCAAAATTAAAATAAAATTAAAAAGATTAACAGGATGATCCACTGAAATAAAAATTCAAAGTAAATTGAATTTCATATTTAAAATTTTAAGGCTAAAATATTCAAATTGGAAAAAACTTCCAAGTCACCTATCCAGTTTGGCAACTCTGGCCCTAAGCTTGAAATACACTTTGAAGTATCACTTGTAACAAACCACCTCTTTTACAGGTAGGATTGTCACAGATCTTGCAGTAACCACAGCCTTCTAGGGTATACAAAGTCCAGGACACATTCAGCTCAGTTTTCCTTTTTATTCAGTAAGAAAACAGGTGCTTTAAATAATAACAAAACAAACAAAATCCCTTGCTCTTACTTGAGCTCTTACTAGACAGGAATTGCTATCTGCAATTGGGTGGCTTTCCCACTTACCAATTTTCCAAACAAAAGAAATGTCTTTGCAATAAACAGAATCTCTCCTAGCTGGCTTTTTCTCCCTCACTCTGCAGCAGGCTGCTCTCTTCTTTTAAAGGCCTGTCTACTAATTGACTGGCTACAGGTGAGTGCCAATTAACTAACTCGTAAGTCAGATCCAAATAGTGGTCTGTTACGCAGCAACTAATGCTGTTGGAGCATTGGCCCACCCTGCTCTCCAAATACTCCGCCCCAGGGACCCATACCAGGTTTTGCAGAACCTTATCAATGTAGATTGCAAACTCTAACATCTCTCCCTGGGGCATTTAACTGAAAATTCTCAGGTTGCTGTTTAACAAATCAGGCCTGATGTATCTTCCATCAAGCACAATTCCACTTTTACGCTCACACACTTTAGTAAATAACGCCGACAATCTAAAGCAATGGAAGATGGTACAAGGCTGTCGTGATTGGTTCAGTGACCCGTGAGGGGGAGTTAAACAGTGTTTGGAGTTAGACCCCTGGTCTTGTATAGCTGGCAATATGGCTGCAGGCATACCTGGCCAAGGGTGAGTTTTCATTCCCTTGCTTTAGGAATCGACTGAGTGTAGGAAGGCATGTCTCTTATTATGAGACACTTTGGCAGTTGTAGCGTGTATGGATGAGAGTAGTCTGTTTTGGGCTAGTGGGCTTGTATGATGGGTGGGATTACTGTATCTTGGCCCCACCCCCCTGACTTTTCTAATTTTCTAATTAATAGCCCCAGTAGAAGACTTTTTTTGTTTTTTTTCTTTTGTAAAAAAAATGGGTGATGGGTGGTAATTGGTGATTAGAGTTTATTCTTAGATAGGATTAGGTAGTGAGATTGACCTGGTATGTAGGGGTTCCAGGCAGGGCCGTCTTCAACGTGGGGTAACCGGGGCAGCTGCCCCGGGCCCATTTACTCTTGGGGGGCCCAAAGCAGCTGCCCTCAATTGGGCATATTAAAGAGGCCACCGGGTGGGTATTTGTAAGCAGGGGCCCGGTTTCATGCTGTGGCCCTTCAACAGCGCGACTGGGCCCTTTGCTTTTCGGCAGTGCTGGGAGGAAGTGACGGCCACAAGTAACTTCCTCCCAGTAAAGAGAGGAGCCACGCGGGAAACGAATGAGGGGGCATGGGCTGGGAGAGGCATATCTCAACTCCCAACAGCCTCAGCCTCCAGTCTGGACACTGGGGAAACCACCCTCCAAGTTAGGAAACTAGAAGGTGGGTTTAAAAGTGTAAATTTATGTCAGTATGTCTGTGTGTGTATGTCAGTGTATGTGTCTGTGTTTTTGTCAGTATGTTTGTCAGTGTATGTGTCAGTATGTCTGTCTGTGTATCTCAGTATGTCTGTCATTGTATGTGTGTGTGTGTCAGTATGTGTCAGTGTATGTCTCTGTGTATGTGTGTCAGTATGTCTGTCAATGTGTGTCTGTCAGTGTATGTGTCTGTGTGTGTGTCAGTATGTCTGTCGGTGTATTGTCTGTGTGTGTCAGAATGTCTGTCGGTGTATGTCTCTGTGTATGTGTGTTAGTATGTGGGGCAGAGTCCTGGGGCCCCAAGCAAATGGTTGCCAGGGTCCCGTCAATATTAAAGACGGCCCTGGCTCCAGGTGATCTATTTCTCTTTGTTCTTAGGTAAACTGTGTGTTCCTTTAGGGTACGGAAAGATCTGCAGTTTAACCACAGAGTTACCGATCAATTTCCCAGTTGTGCTTCTACTACCATGGCGATTAGTATTGAGGCATTTTCCCTGAATTATTAGGTTGTTGCCAAGGAACTTTACCATGTTTGTTAATTTTTGCTACATTGTATTTTTTCAGTGTACCTTTGATCCACTGAGTTTTTTCTCAAGTATTATAAGTTTGATTGTAAGCAATTGGTTACAAAATGGATCTCGGGAGCCACCCAGCATGCAGTACTTGAACCAACACCTGTCCTTTAACAGCGGTATTGTCAGGTATAGCATGGCATGTATTTCGCCGTCGGAACCCACTTCCGGGTTCACGGCGCTTAGCCCCGCCCCTTTTCTCTGACGCGGTCCCTCCACGATACTTAGGAAGACCGCGCCAGATTCAAAGGGCTGGATTATTCGCACAGGTGCTGCAGAGAGATCAGCTGCTCTACTTTGATCCTACCTGCTCCACTTCTAGACCTCGGCTTGTAAAACGGATTTCTACCTTCTCCACTTCTCGACCTCGGCTTGTAAAACGGATTTCTACCTTCTCCACTCCTAGACCTCGGCTTGTAACACTGAATTCTACCTTCTCCACTCCCAGACCTCGGCTTGTTAAAACGGACTTCCACACTCTCCACTCCTAGTTCTCGGCTTGTTAAAACGGACTTCTAATTTCTCCTCCATTGGGTGAATTAACCCTTCCAGTGCCAGAACTGCCTTTAAGTTAAGTAAAACTTTTGCCAAACAAGCCAATTCCTATTATTTATGTTACACAGTATCTAAGCTCACCAAGGTGTCACTTTGTCAAGCTATTCCTCTTATTCATAAGGGATTGCTACTAAGGCTAATTCTTCCTGCAATAATCAACTTATTCTAATTGCAAGCCTGTCCAGATTCATTAATACATTTCTCATAATTTATTCCATCTTAATTAAGTTGGAAATTAGCACTGCCTATTTCCCTGCATGTGTATTTAAAGATACAGTAACCATTGTTTCTTATCAGTATAAAAGGAGGTGAAATTTATTGTTGCTGCAATCAGAAAATTCTGCAGTTGAGTTCCAATTAAAGAAGTATTACAAAATAAGTATTACAGAATAATCCAGCCATTTCAATGGAACCAGCAGATATCAACTCTCAAGTTTCTGCCCTAACCAATAGAGTGGATACGATTGCTCAGGGGTTACAGGAACTGCAAATTACAAATGAGAGAATATTAACCTATGTTAGAGACATGCAAGGCCATCTTCCTCATGCCGCTCTTCAATCGGCTGGTGATCCTGCTGTCTGTAATCCAGAAAAATTTTATGGAGATAGAACAAAGTACAGAGAGTTTTTGAATTCTTGCAAACTACTAATAGCTTTAAAACCTAGATCTTATCCCACCGAAAGATCCAAAGTCTGTTCAGTGATCTCTTTTTTAAGAGGTGAACCTATGGCCTGGGCCCATTCCTTTTTGGAAAATGATGATCCCATATTAGATTCATTGGATGAGTTCTTTGAAGCTATGTCTTTATTATATGAAGATCCTTTTAAACAAACTACTGCTGATTTAACCATCAGAACATTACACCAAAAGAATAGACCTGTTGAAGATTATATTGCAGAATTCAAAAGATGGGCTACAGAAACCCAATGGAATGACATTACTTTACGCAATCAATTCCGTCTCGGATTATCTGAAGCTGTGAAAGATGAACTCTCTCGTACAGAACTTCCTCCTACCTTAAATGCATTGATTCAACTGTCCATCAGTATTGATAGACGTCTAAGAGAAAGAAAAGCTGAAAGGGTTCTTACTAATTCTACCTGGAGAAAACCTTTCACTACTCCAAAACTACCTGAAAAAATTCCTCCTCAAACTGAACCGATGGAAGTAGGTATAAAAAGTCCTCTTACTTCTGAAGAAAGAATAAGAAGGAGACAACTAAACTTATGTATGTATTGTGCTTCGAAAGAACATCTAATTTCCGAATGTCCTCTACTGAAACATTCAAAAGGTGGTAAGCTTCATTCATCTACTTCTATATTGAACGTTCTTCAAAAAAGAAAAACATCTACTTATTTTTCTATATCTCTCATATTACAGTGGGATAGAAAAAGAATCGTGACTGAGGCCATTATTGATTCTGGTGCTAATGGAACTTTCCTTGATTTTTCTTTTGTTACAAAGAATAAAATTCCTTGTGTTCGAAAAACTAACTTTGTTCCAATCAGAGTTATTGATGGTTCATTTATATCCTCAGGACCCATAAAAGATGAAACAATTCCTCTAAGAATGATTACCAACAATGTACATTCCGAATTCCTTACATTTGATGTTATTAAATCTCCACTTTATCCCGTCATTTTAGGAATTAATTGGTTAAAAACCCATGATCCTCTAATTAAGTGGTCTCCCTTTTCCATTTCCTTTGCTTCTGATTTTTGTAAACAAACGTGTTTACAACATATTCCTATTCTCCAAACTACTAAAGAATCAGTTATACCTCCATTCTACTCCGATTTTGCAGATGTCTTTTGTAAAAAAGAAGCGGAAACACTTCCACCTCATCGGGTATATGATTGTCCAATAGATCTCATACCCGGAGCTCCTATTCCTTATGGCCATATTTATCCACTCTCTAAAAAGGAGTTAGAAATTTTAAAAGAATATCTTAATGAAAATCTACGCAAAGGGTTCATCAGACCCTCGACCTCCCCAGCTGCTTCTAGTATTTTCTTCGTGAGGAATAAAGACCAAACCATCCGTCCTATTATAGATTACAGAGCATTAAATAAAATAACAATTAAAAATCGTTATCCTCTTTAACTAATAAATGAATTAATTGAAAGGTTAAGAACCGCAACTATATTCACTAAACTCGACCTTCGAGGCGCATATAACCTCATTAGAATAAAACAGGATGATGAATGGAAGACCCCCTTCCGGACAAGATATGGTCTCTACGAATATCTAGTGATGCCTTTTGGGCTCTGTAATGCCCCTACAACATTTCAACATTTTATAAATGATATCTTTAGAGATCTTTTGGATATATGTGTTATTATCTACTTAGATGATATCTTAATATATTCTAACAATTTGGATGAACATAGGAAGCATGTTAGATGGGTTCTATCTAGACTGAGAACCCATAAATTATACGCTAAACCAGAAAAATGCCTTTTTGAGGTTACTGAATTCTCTTTTCTAGGATACATTATTTCACCTCATTCTTTGAAGATGGATAATTCCAAAATCGAATGTATTATTAACTGGCCCGCTCCTACTACTACAAAAGAATTGCAACGTTTTCTTGGATTTGCAAACTTCTATAGAAAAATTATTAGAAACTATTTGGATGTATCACATCCTCTTAACCTCCTCAACAGTAGTAAACGTCCTTTCAATTGGAATAAAGATGCACAAACAGCCTTCGACGAATTAAAAAAAAGATTTACAACTGCACCTATTCTACAACTACCTAATCCAACATTCTTATATGTTCTTGAAGTTGATGCATCAGATACAGCCATCGGAGCAGTTCTTTCTCAACAAAAGACTCCACAAGATCCACTTCATCCAGTTGCCTTCTTTTCAAGATCCTTGAGCTCTGCTGAAAAAAATTATCCTATTGGTGAAAAATAATTATTAAGTGTTAAAGCTGCCTTCGAAAATTGGCGTCATCTTCTAGAAGATACAAAACAACCTATAATAGTTTATACTGACCATAAAAATCTTGAATATCTCTATACTAACAAAACCCTTACGGCTAGACAAGTTAGATGGAACCTATTTTTTAACTGATTTAACTTCCAATTAATATACAGACCTGGAACTAGAAATAAAAAGGCTGACGCTCTTTCTCGAATTCCTTCTAAAACTACTACTGATGATTATCCTCCTAACAAAATAATAGGGATCCTCTCTTCTCTTCATGATGACATAAAGAATTTGAATCAGAAGGATCTTGAACTTCCCAAAACACCTATACTAACAAAAAACGATGGTATATTCTATTTTAAAAATAGAATTTATATTCCTCCCATTCTTAGGAACAAATTACTTAAGATGGTTCATGATTCACCCCTAGCTGGACATCCTGGAATAAAGAAAACTCTTGAACTAACTTCACGATATTATTGGTGGCCTCGCCAGGATAGAACCATTGAATTATATGTCAAAACTTGTCCTATCTGTCAAAGGTCTAAACCTGAACATAATCAACCTTTTGGATTACTACTTAACTTACCTATTCCAGAAAAACCTTGGCAATCCATTTCTATGGATTTTATCGTTGATCTCCCACCTTCTCAACATTTCACCACTATTCTTGTCGTTGTGGATCGCTTCACAAAAATGTCCCATTTCATTTCTTTAAAAAAATTACCCTCCTCTGTAGAATTGTCTAAGGTCTTTATTGACAATATTGTGAAACTTCATGGTCTTCCTGAAGAAATTATTTCTGATAGGGGGACACAATTTACCTCCAAATTCTGGAAAGAGATGTGTCTCTCCCTTCAAATTCAACGCAAACTCTCTTCCGCCTATCATCCCCAAACCAATGGGCAAACAGAGAGGGTTAATCAATGTTTGGAACAATATCTTCGATGTTATTGTTCATACCTCCAAGATGACTGGACCACATGGTTACCTATGGCCGAATTTTCCTACAATAATACCATTCATTCTAGTACGAAAATGACTCCTTTCTTCTCCAACTATGGTTTTCATCCGTCTTCATTTCCCATCCAAACTATTACTTCATCCAATCCTACTGTTACATCAAAAAACGAATTTATGTCTTCTCTATTTCTCAAATTACGGGAGAATCTTCAACTCGCCCAAAATAACCAGAAAAAGTTTTTTGACAATAATAGAAGAATTCCCCCTCCTTACAAGGTAGGGGATCTTGTCTGGCTCTCTTCAAGGAATATTACCACAAGCCGTCCTTCAAAGAAATTGAGCTCTCTTTTTCTTGGTCCCTTTCAAGTAATTACAATCATTAATGATAACGTCATTAAACTAAAACTTCCTCCAAGTTTTAAACTTCATCCAGTATTCCATGTCTCCTTGCTTAAACCACACATCCCTGATCCTTTTCATAGAGAAATAGTAACAACTCCTGAACCTATCATTGTCCAAGGTGAAGAAGAATATAAAATGCACAAAATTTTGGATTCTCGTGTCCACCGTGGCTCCTTACAATACCTTATTAGATGGAAAGGTTATGGAGTTGATGAAGACACTTGGGAAGATTCATCTAATGTACATGCTAGGAGGTTAGTTGCTGCCTTTCACAAACGCTACCCCTCCAAACCGAAATAGTGCACCCAGAGGATGCCCCATGAGAAGGGGGTACTGTCAGGTATAGCATGGCATGTATTTCGCCGTCGGAACCCACTTCCGGGTTCACGGCGCTTAGCCCCGCCCCTTTTCTCTGACGCGGTCCCTCCACGATACTTAGGAAGACCGCGCCAGATTCAAAGGGCTGGATTATTCGCACAGGTGCTGCAGAGAGATCAGCTGCTCTACTTTGATCCTACCTGCTCCACTTCTAGACCTCGGCATGTAAAACGGATTTCTACCTTCTCCACTCCTAGACCTCGGCTTGTAACACTGAATTCTACCTTCTCCACTCCCAGACCTTGGCTTGTTAAAACGGACTTCCACACTCTCCACTCCTAGTTCTCGGCTTGTTAAAACGGACTTCTAATTTCTCCTCCATTGGGTGAATTAACCCTTCCAGTGCCAGAACTGCCTTTAAGTTAAGTAAAACTTTTGCCAAACAAGCCAGTTCCTATTATTTATGTTACACAGTATCTAAGCTCACCAAGGTGTCACTTTGTCAAGCTATTCCTCTTATTCATAAGGGATTGCTACTAAGGCTAATTCTTCCTGCAATAATCAACTTATTCTAATTGCAAGCCTGTCCAGATTCATTAATAAATTTCTCATAATTTATTCCATCTTAATTAAGTTGGAAATTAGCACTGCCTATTTCCCTGCATGTGTATTTAAAGATACAGTAACCATTGTTTCTTATCAGTATAAAAGGAGGTGAAACTTATTGTTGCTGCAATCAGAAAATTCTGCAGTTGAGTTCCAATTAAAGAAGTATTACAAAATAAGTATTACAGGTATACAGGGTAGAAGTGCAATACTGTCAGGAATATATAGGGATCCAACACGCAGTGTGTAGTAAAAATAATAACGTGTACTGGACCTTAGAGTGGCCGAGCTAATGTCACAAGGACAGAGAGTAAATAGGGACAAGCCGAGGTCAGGGAAGCCAGAAATCAGGAACAGCGAGAATACAGAAGAGAAATCAAAGAAGGTAGAATCAAACAAAGCCAAAGTCAGAACCAAGAATATACAATAGAAATAATGTGCTATTTGGAACAATAATGAACCACAACAGCTCAATGACTTATACCCTTTATAGTGTGCTCTTTAAATTTGTAGCCACGCTGCCAAAACGTATGAATTTGACCGTTTTGGCGTGCTGTGACGCCACCAACATGATGACGTCGGCGCACACACACCGCATCATAAAAATGGGGCTATCGCAGCCAGAGTGAGAATCGCTGGAGAGAGAAAAGGGACTTCGGAAAAGGTCCCTCTCCATGTGCAGGACGTCTCCAGGTTGTGGTAGTCTGTGCCAGCACGCAAGGTACCTTGACAAATACTGGCCTTAAGAGTGTTCTTGTGATTATGTGCATGGTGTCTAGCTTTGTGTGCCTCTTATTGTTTATGTGCCTGTAACAGTGTGTGTGCCTGTAACTAGGTGACTGAGTATGTCGTGTGTGTGCACGTGTCAGCTTGTGTAATTGTATGAAACATGTTGTATGTGCCTGACTGTGTGCACCTGACTCGTTGCGTGGATGTGTGACCGCGTGTGTATATGTGACTGTGCGTGTGATTGTATGGCTGTGACTTTGTGTCTAGGTATATGTACGTGTTAGTGACTGTGTATATAATCGTGTATGCTGCGACTGTGTGTGATTTTGTGTCTGTGACTGCATGTATTATTGAATGTATGCATGCATGTGCATGCGTGTGGGACAAAAAGGAAAAGAGGGCTAAGAAACAGGCAAGATGTTAAGGGGGTTAAGTAATCCAGAAGAAGTAACGCGAGTTAAGAGACACACAAGAAAATGAAAAGGGATTAGGAGAAACACACAAAAAGAGTTAGGAGGTACACGCAAAGGGATGAGTGAGTGCGAAAGTGGCAATCAAAAGTGTAAAATGGGGTACAGGTTGTAAGGTTGATAAGTCAGCTTATGTTAGCAGTCTATTAATGGCTGCCCAGCTAACCCTTCCTCATTTTGCACACCAGAAATAAACCAAATCCAGAAGTACAGCTAGTTGAGAAGGAGGGAAGTGAGTGCGACTGTTATGAGTGACAACAATGAAGGTGTTTCTATTCCCAGGTATAAATCATCACTTTTATAAATTGTCACAAAGCTAAAGGTTCGAGTTGCCAAACGTCAGCCTCAAAACCTTGACTTGACTTGGAGATTATCTGCAAAGAGGAGTGGAATAAAATCCCTATTGAGATGTGTGCAAACCTGGTGGCCAACTACAAGAACCGCCTGACCTCTGTGATTGCCAACAAGGGTTTTTCCACCAAGTACTAAGTCGAAGAGGTCAGATACTTATGTCACTCATTGACATGCAAATCAATTTATAACTTTTTGACATGCATTTTTCTTGATTTTTTTTGTTTTGTTATTCTGTCTCTCACTGTTAAAATACACCTACCATTAACATTATAGACTGATCATTTCTTTGTTAGTGGACAAATGTTCAAAATCAGCAGGGGATCAAATACTTTTTTCCCTCACTGTAGATCTCTAAAATTGTAAGTGATTAGTCATTTATTTATAATACATAGATTTCTACATTTTCAAATTAATGAAAAAATTGAGACAATATTACGTCCTAGCCAAGCGTTAGGTCTGTCCGTCCATTGATCTAATTCTTTGATAAGGGTTTGGATCAGGGGGTTATAGTTACGGGTGAAGAGGGTTGAGGGGTTTGCTGTCGGTCGGATGCCCAGATACATGAACTCCTCTGGGTTTATCCTTAAATGGTGTCTGCTGCGTATGAGCACCACGTCCGGAGCTGCTAAATAAAAGGGCATAGCTACTGTTTTTGGTTTTCCCAGTACTTCCACTCCCTGGATGTGTGGGTGCTACCTTATAGCTTTTATGAGCAGCTCCAGTATCAGGGCAAATAGTAAGGGGGACAAGGGGCACCCCTGTCTGGTTACGTTTCCAAGGGAGAACGGTGTATTCTTCGCTCCTGTTATGAGCGCCTGTGCGTGTATGTCCGTGTATAACGCCTAAATCGCTGTCACACAGGGTTGAGGGAACCACTGAAAGTGGAGCAAATGGAACAGGTACAGCCACAGCACCCTGTCAAACACCTTCTCTGCATCTAGAGAGCGCACCAGAGAAGGCGTCCTGGATTCCCTCATGTACCATAGAATGTCCACCCCATCGGGTGTTCTCATATAGCTGTCGCCCAAGTATGAAGCCAATCTGGTCTGGGTGGATCAGGTGTGGAAGGAGGGGTGTGAGTCTGGAGGCTAATATTTTGGCGAATATTTTAAGATCAGTGTTTATGAATGATATTAGCAATTTTTTTTGTGTTTTCATTTGTAATTGTATCTTTGTATCTTCCAGGTTAGAATTAAATAGCAAATGACTATACCATTAGATAATTGACAGTTTATTTTTTTCATTGAGCAAAAATACATTTTCACAATGGTTTTCTAAAGAAGTATAATGTAAATCTAGATGTTGAATGTAAATCCCAAAAGATGACTTTGATGAGAGGTGCGACCAAAAGCCTTCTTGCTTAATCTTGAGCCATAATCTAGTTTTCTTCAATGAGCAGTCCAGTTAAACCTCTTCTCTTTCAATCCACAAATCTCTTGACTGAGCTCCCTCTGTGTATATAATTATGGCTGTGTTTGATGCAGTTGTCTCAAATTTCAGCAGTGAAGTTTAGTCTCTTCTCCTTCAACCGATGAATCTCTTGACTCAGCTCCCTATGTTTATATAATTCTGTCTGTGTTTGATGCAGTTGTCTCAAATTTCAGCAGTGAAGTTTAGTCTTTTCTCCTTTAACCCATTAATTTCTTGACTCAGCTCCCTATGTGTACAGGATTTTGGCTGTGTTTGATGCTGTTGTCTCAGATATTCAAGCATAAGGATCCAGAGCCTGGTAGTAAAATATATACACCGACATTTACTGTCTACATAAACTAATTCTGATAAACATTTGATGATAACCACACTTTTTTAATACACCTAAAACATTCCGATAAAATGTCAACATTTTTCTTTTGGAAGGCTACATACTATTTAGATATATGGTCTTAGGTTCTAGACACCATTAATTTAATCATATAATGAAATGCAACAATTTGAAGAATGGACCAAGTTTTTTTTTTTTAATTCTTCTATTTTTACTAACATTTCATTATTTGCAGAATCAATTTTGTCCAAGGTTGAACACCATTCGATGGCTGAGTGTATCAAGGGCCAATAAGCAAAAAAGGATAATGAAGACTAATAATTTGGTTTCTAATATAGTAACAGAGAGACCCTTACCAGTTCCAGTCTCTGTGCAGTTAAATTGTCTTCTCTCCTCTGGGAAACATTCCACTAAAATAGCAATAAAATAATCATATTTATTCATTGTGCTTGTTTTAATGCATGTTGTTAATAAGCAGTTATTAAGAATTGTTATTATTAACACCTGCTAGGACGTTAAGGCTTAGAAATAGGATAGGTTTTCATGCTCCATCCCTGCATTTACCTTCTACAAGCAGCTCATGTCCAATTTCACAAATGACAAGAACCTCATGGCTTGGTCCTCTTACAAATTCTTATACCTGTAGAGATGGTCGTCTCTATTCTTTGAAACTACTGGGCAAAACAAATCATAATAAAAATCCTCTCACAACAAAGCACCAACCAATAATTATGGAGCGACACTGACACAGGAAGCCATTTATTTGGTTATGGATTCTCTATGTGTAAGTGTATTCTCCTACAAAAACGTCTGTTTCCAGACTTTGAAACTCAAGAAAAGAGGACACATTGCTGACCTGACATCACTGAAGATTCACCAGTATGTAATCCACTTCTCCATACAGCAACTTTTAAAATAATTGTGAAGCAGCAAACTAGCCAACAAGGCTCTTTTCCATTCTCTCTTATGTATATAGTCCAATCGTTCTGTCTATGAAGGTAGATGATCTCCTCTCTCCATTGAAACTATTGGATAAAGCACAACAACAACAGAAACAACCCTCCCACAACAACAATGCAATAACCCACACTTATGGAGGAAACAATGCATTACATTTAAAGAAGAAAAGATACAGACCTGTCTTGTTAAAAGGATGTCCTCTCAAATAATCCTCAGCCTGCGCATGATAGACCAATCAAAATAATTCTCCACACCTCACATATTTCCATATCTCTATAAATTCACATCAGCCATTTATTTTTTTTGGGTTATGGATTCTCTCTCAATTTTAATTGCCTTCTCTTATATCAACGGCTCTTCCCAAACTCCTCAGAAGACTCTGAAACTCAAGAGAAGAGGACACATTGCTCACCTGACAATTGCTGAAGATCTAACTGTATTAATCCATATCTCCATACAGCGACTTTGAAAATAATTGTGAAGCAGCAAACTAGCCAACAAGGCTCTTTTCCATTCTCTCTTATGTATATAGTCCAATCATTCTGTCTGTGAAGGTAGATGATGTTCTCTCTCCTTTGAAACTATTGGATAAAGCACAACAACAACAGAAACATCCCTCCCACAACAAAAATGCAATAACCCTCACTTATGAAGGAAACAATGCATTACATTTGAAGGAAACAATGCATTACATTTGAAGAAAAAAAGAAACAGACCTGTCTTGTTAAAAGGATGTTCTCTCAAATAATCCTCAGCCTGTGCATGATAGACCAATGAAAATAATTCCCCACATCTCACATATCTCTATAAATTCACATCAGCCATTTATCTTTTATTGGGTTATGGATTCTCTCTCAATTTTAATTGCCTTCTCTTATATCAACGGCTGTTCCCAAACTCCTCAGGAGACTCTGAAACTCAAGAAAAGAGGACACATTGCTCACCTCACATTACTGAAGATCCACCAGTATGTAATCCATTTATCCATACAGCATACAGAGACTTTTAAAATAACTGTGAAGCAGCAAACTAGCTAACAAGGCTCTTTTCCATCCTCTCTTATGTATATAGTCCAATTGTTCTGTCTGTGAAGGTAGATGATCTCCTCTCTCCTTGAAACTATTGGATAAAGCACAACAACAATAGAAACATCCCTCCCACAACAACAATGCAATAACCCACAATTATGGAGGAAACAATGCATTACATTTAAAGAAGAAAAGAAACTGACCTGTCTTGTTAAAAGGATGTCCTCTCAAATAATCCTCAGCCTGCACATGATAGACCAATCAAAATAATTCCCCACATCTCACATATTTCAATATCTCTATAAATTCACATCAGCCATTTATTTTTATTGGGTTATAGATTTTCTCTCAATTTTAATTGCCTTCTCTTATATCAACGGCTGTTCCCAAACTCCTCAGGAAACTCGGAAACTCAAGAAAAGAAGACACATTGCTCACCTGACAATTGCTGAAGATCTAACTGTAATGAATCCATAGCTCCATACAGCGACTTTTAAAATAATTGTGAAACAAGGCTCTTTTCCATTCTCTCTTATGTATATAGTCCAATCATTCTGTCTGTGAAGGTGGATGATTTTCTCTCTCCTTTGAAACTATTGGATAAAGCACAACAACAACAGAAACATACCTCCAACAAGAACCAATAACCCACATGTATGGATAAAACAACGCATTACATTTAAAGAAGAAAATAAACTGAAAAGGATGTCCTCTTATATAATCCTCAGCCTGTGGATGATAGACCAATCATCTCACATATTTCCATGACTCTTTGAAATCACATCAGCCATATATTTTTATTGGGTTATGGATTCTCTCTCAACCTATATTGCTTTCTCTTATATCAACGGCTCTTCCCAAACGCCTTAGGAGACTCTGAAACTCAAGAAAAGAGGACACATTGCTCACCTGACATTACTGAAGATCCACCAGTATGTAATCCATTTCTCTATACAGCATACAGTGAGTTTAAAATAATTGTGAAGCAGCAAACTAGCCAACAAGGCTCTTTTCCATTCTCTCTTATGTATATAGTCCAATCATTCTGTCTGTGAAGGTAGATGATCTTCTCTCTCCTTTGAAACTATTGGATAAAGCACAACAACAACAGAAACATCCCTCCCACAACAAAAATGCAATAACCCACACTTATGAAGGAAACAATGCATTACATTTGAAGAAAAAAAGAAACAGACCTGTCTTGTTAAAAGGATGTCCTCTCTCATAATCCTCAGCCTGTGGATGATAGACCAATCATCTCACATATTTCCATAACTCTTTGAAATCACATCAGCCATATATTTTTATTGGGTTATGGATTCTCTCTCAACCTATATTGCTTTCTCTTATATCAACAGCTGTTCCCAAACTTCTTAGGAGACTCTGAAACTCAAGAAAAGAGGACACATTGCTCACCTGACATTACTGAAGATCCACCAGTATGTAATCCATTTCTCTATACAGCATACAGTGATTTTTAAAAGAATTGTAAAGCAACAAACTGTCCGACAAGGCTCTTTTTCATTCTCTCTTATGTATATAGTCCAATCATTCTGTCTGTGAAGGTAGATGATCTCCTCTCTCCATTGAAACTATTGGATAAAGCACAACAACAACAGAAACAACCCTCCCACAACAACAATGCAATAACCCACACTTATGGAGGAAACAATGCATTACATTTAAAGAAGAAAAGATACAGACCTGTCTTGTTAAAAGGATGTCCTCTCAAATAATCATCAGCCTGCGCATGATAGACCAATCAAAATCTCACATATTTCCATATCTCTATAAATTCACATCAGCCATTTATTTTTTATTGGGTTATGGATTCTCTCTCAATTTTAATTGCCTTCTCTTATATCAACGGCTCTTCCCAAACTCCTCAGAAGACTCTGAAACTCAAGAGAAGAGGACACATTGCTCACCTGACAATTGCTGAAGATCTAACTGTATTAATCCATATCTCCATACAGCGACTTTGAAAATAATTGTGAAGCAGCAAACTAGCCAACAAGGCTCTTTTCCATTCTCTCTTATGTATATAGTCCAATCATTCTGTCTGTGAAGGTAGATGATGTTCTCTCTCCTTTGAAACTATTGGATAAAGCACAACAACAACAGAAACATCCCTCCCACAACAACAATGCAATAACACACACTTATGGAGAAAAACAATACATTACATTTAAAGAAGAAAAGATACAGACCTGTCTTGTTAAAAGGATGTCCTCTCAAATAATCCTCAGCCTGCGCATGATAGACCAATCAAAATAATTCTCCACACCTCACATATTTCCATATCTCTATAAATTCACATCAGCCATTTATTTTTATTGGGTTATGGATTCTCTCTCAATTTTAATTGCCTTCTCTTATATCAACGGCTCTTCCCAAACTCCTCAGAAGACTCTGAAACTCAAGAGAAGAGGACACATTGCTCACCTGACAATTGCTGAAGATCTAACTGTATTAATCCATATCTCCATACAGCGACTTTGAAAATAATTGTGAAGCAGCAAACTAGCCAACAAGGCTCTTTTCCATTCTCTCTTATGTATATAGTCCAATCATTCTGTCTGTGAAGGTAGATGATCTTCTCTCTCCTTTGAAACTATTGGATAAAGCACAACAACAACAGAAACATCCCTCCCACAACAAAAATGCAATAACCCTCACTTATGAAGGAAACAATGCATTACATTTGAAGGAAACAATGCATTACATTTGAAGAAAAAAAGAAACAGACCTGTCTTGTTAAAAGGATGTTCTCTCAAATAATCCTCAGCCTGTGCATGATAGACCAATGAAAATAATTCCCCACATCTCACATATCTCTATAAATTCACATCAGCCATTTATTTTTTATTGGGTTATGGATTCTCTCTCAATTTTAATTGCCTTCTCTTATATCAACGGCTCTTCCCAAACGCCTTAGGAGACTCTGAAACTCAAGAAAAGAGGACACATTGCTCACCTGACATTACTGAAGATCCACCAGTATGTAATCCATTTCTCTATACAGCATACAGTGAGTTTAAAATAATTGTAAAGCAACAAACTGGCCGACAAGGTTCTTTTCCATTCTCTCTTATATATATAGTCCAATCATTCTGTCTGTGAAGGTAGATGATCTTCTCTCTCCTTTGAAACTATTGGATAAAGCACAACAACAACAGAAACATCCCTCCCACAACAAAAATGCAATAACCCACACTTATGAAGGAAACAATGCATTACATTTGAAGAAAAAAAGAAACAGACCTGTCTTGTTAAAAGGATGTCCTCTCTCATAATCCTCAGCCTGTGGATGATAGACCAATCATCTCACATATTTCCATAACTCTTTGAAATCACATCAGCCATATATTTTTATTGGGTTATGGATTCTCTCTCAACCTATATTGCTTTCTCTTATATCAACAGCTGTTCCCAAACTTCTTAGGAGACTCTGAAACTCAAGAAAAGAGGACACATTGCTCACCTGACATTACTGAAGATCCACCAG
Organism: Pelobates cultripes; assembly: GCA_933207985.1. Taxonomy (NCBI): domain Eukaryota; kingdom Metazoa; phylum Chordata; class Amphibia; order Anura; family Pelobatidae; genus Pelobates; species Pelobates cultripes. The sequence goes on from OW240923.1 coordinate 74,241,969, forward strand.
TATGTAATCCATTTCTCTATACAGCATACAGTGATTTTTAAAAGAATTGTAAAGCAACAAACTGTCCGACAAGGCTCTTTTTCATTCTCTCTTATGTATATAGTCCAATCATTCTGTCTGTGAAGGTAGATGATCTCCTCTCTCCATTGAAACTATTGGATAAAGCACAACAACAACAGAAACAACCCTCCCACAACAACAATGCAATAACCCACACTTATGGAGGAAACAATGCATTACATTTAAAGAAGAAAAGATACAGACCTGTCTTGTTAAAAGGATGTCCTCTCAAATAATCATCAGCCTGCGCATGATAGACCAATCAAAATCTCACATATTTCCATATCTCTATAAATTCACATCAGCCATTTATTTTTTATTGGGTTATGGATTCTCTCTCAATTTTAATTGCCTTCTCTTATATCAACGGCTCTTCCCAAACTCCTAAGAACACTCTGAAACTCAAGAGAAGAGGACACATTGCTCACCTGACAATTGCTGAAGATCTAACTGTATTAATCCATATCTCCATACAGCGACTTTGAAAATAATTGTGAAGCAGCAAACTAGCCAACAAGGCTCTTTTCCATTCTCTCTTATGTATATAGTCCAATCATTCTGTCTGTGAAGGTAGATGATGTTCTCTCTCCTTTGAAACTATTGGATAAAGCACAACAACAACAGAAACATCCCTCCCACAACAACAATGCAATAACACACACTTATGGAGAAAAACAATACATTACATTTAAAGAAGAAAAGATACAGACCTGTCTTGTTAAAAGGATGTCCTCTCAAATAATCCTCAGCCTGCGCATGATAGACCAATCAAAATCTCACATATTTCCATATCTCTATAAATTCACATCAGCCATTTATTTTTATTGGGTTATGGATTCTCTCTCAATTTTAATTGCCTTCTCTTATATCAACGGCTCTTCCCAAACTCCTCAGAAGACTCTGAAACTCAAGAGAAGAGGACACATTGCTCACCTGACAATTGCTGAAGATCTAACTGTATTAATCCATATCTCCATACAGCGACTTTGAAAATAATTGTGAAGCAGCAAACTAGCCAACAAGGCTCTTTTCCATTCTCTCTTATGTATATAGTCCAATCATTCTGTCTGTGAAGGTAGATGATGTTCTCTCTCCTTTGAAACTATTGGATAAAGCACAACAACAACAGAAACATCCCTCCCACAACAAAAATGCAATAACACACACTTATGGAGAAAAACAATACATTACATTTAAAGAAGAAAAGATACAGACCTGTCTTGTTAAAAGGATGTCCTCTCAAATAATCCTCAGCCTGCGCATGATAGACCAATCAAAATAATTCTCCACACCTCACATATTTCCATATCTCTATAAATTCACATCAGCCATTTATTTTTATTGGGTTATGGATTCTCTCTCAATTTTAATTGCCTTCTCTTATATCAACGGCTCTTCCCAAACTCCTCAGAAGACTCTGAAACTCAAGAGAAGAGGACACATTGCTCACCTGACAATTGCTGAAGATCTAACTGTATTAATCCATATCTCCATACAGCGACTTTGAAAATAATTGTGAAGCAGCAAACTAGCCAACAAGGCTCTTTTCCATTCTCTCTTATGTATATAGTCCAATCATTCTGTCTGTGAAGGTAGATGATCTTCTCTCTCCTTTGAAACTATTGGATAAAGCACAACAACAACAGAAACATCCCTCCCACAACAAAAATGCAATAACCCTCACTTATGAAGGAAACAATGCATTACATTTGAAGGAAACAATGCATTACATTTGAAGAAAAAAAGAAACAGACCTGTCTTGTTAAAAGGATGTTCTCTCAAATAATCCTCAGCCTGTGCATGATAGACCAATGAAAATAATTCCCCACATCTCACATATCTCTATAAATTCACATCAGCCATTTATTTTTTATTGGGTTATGGATTCTCTCTCAATTTTAATTGCCTTCTCTTATATCAACGGCTCTTCCCAAACGCCTTAGGAGACTCTGAAACTCAAGAAAAGAGGACACATTGCTCACCTGACATTACTGAAGATCCACCAGTATGTAATCCATTTCTCTATACAGCATACAGTGAGTTTAAAATAATTGTAAAGCAACAAACTGGCCGACAAGGTTCTTTTCCATTCTCTCTTATATATATAGTCCAATCATTCTGTCTGTGAAGGTAGATGATCTTCTCTCTCCTTTGAAACTATTGGATAAAGCACAACAACAACAGAAACATCCCTCCCACAACAAAAATGCAATAACCCACACTTATGAAGGAAACAATGCATTACATTTGAAGAAAAAAAGAAACAGACCTGTCTTGTTAAAAGGATGTCCTCTCTCATAATCCTCAGCCTGTGGATGATAGACCAATCATCTCACATATTTCCATAACTCTTTGAAATCACATCAGCCATATATTTTTATTGGGTTATGGATTTTCTCTCAACCTATATTGCTTTCTCTTATATCAACAGCTGTTCCCAAACTTCTTAGGAGACTCTGAAACTCAAGAAAAGAGGACACATTGCTCACCTGACATTACTGAAGATCCACCAGTATGTAATCCATTTCTCTATACAGCATACAGTGATTTTTAAAAGAATTGTAAAGCAACAAACTGTCCGACAAGGCTCTTTTTCATTCTCTCTTATGTATATAGTCCAATCATTCTGTCTGTGAAGGTAGATGATCTCCTCTCTCCATTGAAACTATTGGATAAAGCACAACAACAACAGAAACAACCCTCCCACAACAACAATGCAATAACCCACACTTATGGAGGAAACAATGCATTACATTTAAAGAAGAAAAGATACAGACCTGTCTTGTTAAAAGGATGTCCTCTCAAATAATCATCAGCCTGCGCATGATAGACCAATCAAAATCTCACATATTTCCATATCTCTATAAATTCACATCAGCCATTTATTTTTTATTGGGTTATGGATTCTCTCTCAATTTTAATTGCCTTCTCTTATATCAACGGCTCTTCCCAAACTCCTCAGAAGACTCTGAAACTCAAGAGAAGAGGACACATTGCTCACCTGACAATTGCTGAAGATCTAACTGTATTAATCCATATCTCCATACAGCGACTTTGAAAATAATTGTGAAGCAGCAAACTAGCCAACAAGGCTCTTTTCCATTCTCTCTTATGTATATAGTCCAATCATTCTGTCTGTGAAGGTAGATGATGTTCTCTCTCCTTTGAAACTATTGGATAAAGCACAACAACAACAGAAACATCCCTCCCACAACAACAATGCAATAACACACACTTATGGAGAAAAACAATACATTACATTTAAAGAAGAAAAGATACAGACCTGTCTTGTTAAAAGGATGTCCTCTCAAATAATCCTCAGCCTGCGCATAATAGACCAATCAAAATAATTCTCCACACCTCACATATTTCCATATCTCTATAAATTCACATCAGCCATTTATTTTTATTGGGTTATGGATTCTCTCTCAATTTTAATTGCCTTCTCTTATATCAACGGCTCTTCCCAAACTCCTCAGAAGACTCTGAAACTCAAGAGAAGAGGACACATTGCTCACCTGACAATTGCTGAAGATCTAACTGTATTAATCCATATCTCCATACAGCGACTTTGAAAATAATTGTGAAGCAGCAAACTAGCCAACAAGGCTCTTTTCCATTCTCTCTTATGTATATAGTCCAATCATTCTGTCTGTGAAGGTAGATGATGTTCTCTCTCCTTTGAAACTAATGGATAAAGCACAACAACAACAGAAACATCCCTCCCACAACAAAAATGCAATAACCCTCACTTATGAAGGAAACAATGCATACATTTGAAGGAAACAATGCATTACATTTGAAGAAAAAAAGAAACAGACCTGTCTTGTTAAAAGGATGTTTTCTCAAATAATCCTCAGCCTGTGCATGATAGACCAATGAAAATAATTCCCCACATCTCACATATCTCTATAAATTCACATCAGCCATTTATTTTTTATTGGGTTATGGATTCTCTCTCAATTTTAATTGCCTTCTCTTATATCAACGGCTCTTCCCAAACTCCTCAGAGACTCTGAAACTCAAGAAAAGAGGACACATTGCTCACCTGACATTACTGAAGATCCACCAGTATGTAATCCATTTCTCCATACAGCATACAGTGACTTTTAAAATAATTGTGAAGCAGCAAACTAGCCAACAAGGCTCTTTTCCATTCTCTCTTATGTATATAGTCCAATCATTCTGTCAGTGAAGGTAGATGATCTCCTCTCTCCTTGAAACTATTGGATAAAGCACAACAATAGAAACAACCCTCCCACAACAAAAATGCAATAACCTACACTTATGGAGGAAACAATGCATTACATTTAAAGAAGAAAAGATACAGACCTGTCTTGTTAAAAGGATGTTCTCTCAAATAATCCTCAGCCTGCGCATGATAGACCAATTGAAATAATTCCCCACATATTTCAATATCTCTATAAATTCACATCAGCCACTTATTTTTTTTATTGGGTTATGGATTCTCTCTCAATTTTAATTGCCTTCTCTTATATCAACGGCTGTTCCCAAACTCCTTAGGAGACTCTGAAACTCAAGAAAAGAAGACACATTGCTCACCTGAAAATTGCTGAAGATCTAACTGTAATGAATCGATATCTCCATACAGCGACTTTTAAAATAATTGTGAAACAAGGCTCTTTTCCATTCTCTCTTATGTATATAGTACAATCATTCTGTCTGTGAAGGTTGATTATCTCCTCTCTCCTTTAAAACTATTGGATCAAGCACAACAACAGAAACAACCCTCCCACAACAACAATGCAATAACCCACACTTATGGAGGAAACAATGCATTACATTTAATGAAAAAAAGAAGCATACCTGTCTTGTTAAAAGGATGTCCTCTCACATCCTCCTCAGCCTGTGGATGGTAGACCAAACAAAGGGATTCCCATCATCTCACATATTTCCTTTTCTCCTTGAAATCACATCATCCATATTTTTTTTATTGGGTTATGGATTTTCTCTCTCAATTTTATGTGTATTCTCCAAAATCAATGGCTGTTCCCAAACTCCTCAGAGACTCTGAGTGTCAAGAAAAGAGGACACATTGCTCACCTGACATTACTGAAGATCCACCAGTATGTAATCCATTTCTCCATACAGCATACAGTAACTTTTAAAATAATCGTGAAGCAGCAAGCTAGCCAACAAGGCTCTTTTCCATACTCTCATATAAATATAGTCCAATCGTTCTGTCTGTGAAGGTAGATGATCTCTCTCCTTTGGAACTATTGGATAAAGCACAACAACAACAACAACAACAGAAACAACCCTCTCACAACAACAATGCAATAACCCACACTTATGGAGGAAACAATGCATTAAATTTAAAGAAGAAAAGAAACAGACCCGTCTTGTTAAAAGGGTCTCTCGAATAATCCTCAGCCTGCGCATGATAGACCAATCGAAATATTCCCCACATCTCACATATTTCCATATCTCTATAAATTCACATAATCCTCAGCCTGTGGATGATAGAGCAATCATCTCACATATTTCGATATCTCTTTGAAATCACATCAGCGATATATTTTTATCGGGTTATGGATTCTCTCTCAATTTTAATTGCCTTCTCTTATATCAACGGCTGTTCCCAAACGCCTTAGGAGACTCTGAAACTCAAGAAAAGAGGACACATTGCTCACCTGACATTACTGAAGATCCACCAGTATGTAATCCATTTCTCTATACAGCATACAGTGAGTTTAAAAGAATTGTAAAGCAACAAACTGGCCGACAAGGTTCTTTTCCATTCTCTCTTATATATATAGTCCAATCATTCTGTCTGTGAAGGTAGATGATCTCCTCTCTCCTTTGAAACTATTGGATAAAGCACAACAACAACAGAAACATCCCTCCCACAACAAAAATGCAATAACCCACACTTATGAAGGAAACAATGCATTACATTTGAAGAAAAAAAGAAACAGACCTGTCTTGTTAAAAGGATGTCCTCTCTCATAATCCTCAGCCTGTGGATGATAGACCAATCATCTCACATATTTCCATGACTCTTTGAAATCACCTCAGCCATATATTTGTATTAGGTTATGGATTCTCTCTCAACCTATATTGCTTTCTCTTATATCAACGGCTGTTCGCAAACTTCTTAGGAGACTCTGAAACTCTAGAAAAGAGGACACATTGCTCACCTGACATTACTGAAGATCCACCAGTATGTAATCCATTTCTCTATACAGCATACAGTGATTTTTAAAAGAATTGTAAAGCAACAAACTGTCCGACAAGGCTCTTTTCCATTCTCTCTTATATATATAGTCCAATCATTCTGTCTGTGAAGGTAGATGATCTTCTCTCTCCTTTGAAACTATTGGATAAAGCACAACAACAACAGAAACATCCCTCCCACAACAATGTATATATATTAAAATTCTAAGTGTACATTTAAGTAATATTTTAACATAATTATGTAATTTAATTAGTTAAAATTTGATTGTCGTTCCTGACAACCCCGGCAGAAAGTGCAGAGAATTTGAATTGCAAGCACTATATTTAACCCTGTAACTTTCATACTCGGGAGGGAAGCCAGGGATAATACCATCCGGGCCCTTAACATCTTGCACACAGCCACGGCCAGCAAACGGGACATGGTGCTACTATCCACCGATGCCGAAAAGGCATTTGACCGGGTAGACTGGACCTTCATGACGGAGACACTAAAACACATGGGTTTTAGGCCACACCTGCGGACCTGGGTGGCTGCAATGTACACCACACCATCAGCATGCATACGGGTCAATGGAGCACTAACGGACTCGTTTAACATATGCAACGGTACGCGTCAGGGCTGTCCCCTGTCCCCCCTCCTATTCACCCTCACCCTTGAACCCTTCCTTGAAGCGGTCAGGCAAGATGGAGGAATCACGGGTCATCGCATAGGCGGGAGGGAGCACTGAGTGGCGGCATATGCTGACGACATGCTCTTCTTCCTTCAACAACCCAGGATCTCGACGCCAAACCTACTGGAGGCTTTCCGGAACTATAATGAGGTATCTAACCTGAAACTCAATCTGGATAAATCGGAGGCGATGCGGCTCGCCCGAGACACCGCCCTCCAACAACACATACGTACACAATACCCTTTCAAAATGTGCACAACCAAACTACATTATCTAGGCATCTGGCTACCAAAGGACATCGCACATATATGCCAAATTAATTTCGCGCCCCTTCTCGCAACAGGACATAAAGCGATGGACGACACAGTACATCTCATGGTTCGGCCAAATAAATGCAATTAAAATGAAGGTTATGCCCCGAATCTTATACTTATTCCAGCTGCTGCACACAACCATCCCACGTGAATTCTTTCAGACGTTCATCTGGAACCAGAAGCCAGCACGCATACGGAGATCGACCCTGGAACGGCCAAAGAGTGAAGGAGGCACGGGACTACCGTCAATCATCACGTACTATCAAGCAACGCACCTTCATCAACTAGTCGACTGGCACGCCAACCCAAGCATTAAACAATGGGTTAACATAGAACTACAGCAAGCGCAGGGGAAGATCCCCGCCCTACTATGGCTAGGAGAAGCTACACAAGGGGACATGCACACAGGGAATCCAATGATAGATGCCACACTGAGGGTCTGGTGCAGAGTGCGATATACCAAGAAACTTACGACGTCCCCCAACCCGCTCACACCCATAACTAACAACCCGACACTGGCAGGAGGACTTAGTGCCACCGACCTAAGGAACTTCGGAGCAACGGATTGGGTACACATACGCCAATGGTGCAAAGGACTAAATCTAAAGACCTTGGCAGAGCTGCTGCAAGACCGCAGACCAAACGGGCTGGACGAATTCCATTACCATCAGATAAAAACATACGTCAACGCCGTGAAAGGCAAGGATCACCTACATCGCCCACTGCTGCACCTAGAACACATTTGCACGACCAGACAGCACCTCGCACATGGCGTATCGACCCTATACACCACACTACAGAACAATGGGGATAAGAGCCCTCTAGGCTTCACAGAGCGATGGGAAAGAGAGACAGAGGTTGAACTAACTGACCTCGAATGGGGAAATATCTTCCAGTTGACGCACAATGGATCAATAAGCACTAAATTTCAAAAATGCAATTATAAGATACTGACACATTGGTACAGGACCCTGGACGTCCTACGGCACGTACACAAATCAATCCCAAGAGAATGCTGGAGATGCGGCACAGGAATACACATCTGGTGGACATGCTCCCACATCGCACCATACTGGCGGATGATACATCGAACGATCAAAGAAATCATGGGTACGGAAATCCCCTTCCAGCCGCTACCAATGCTGCTCACCATACACCTGCTCACAGCAGCAAAAACGCTCATACCGACACTGTGGAAAAAGCCCGACAATTCCCTCTTTTCAACAATGGGTCAATAGGGTAGAAACAATCTACAACATGGAAATGATGATGGCCTCACTACAGGGACACTCGGACAAGTGTGCCCTGACAAGGTTCCCATGGATGGACTATGTGTCTAAGAGAGCTACACGGGCTGGCACGGGGGGGAGCGGGGATGCTACCGCAGCGGCGCAAAATCCCCGACAAGATAGCGCACAGCCACAATAAACGCCACAACTGACTGAACCACACACCTGATCACAACCCCCCCAGGGACAACAGACATACAACAGAGACATACATCCAAAACAATCCACAACAATCATAGCTAGACCATAGCAGATCAAACACCCCAAAAGCAGGGATGAATGAAAGACAGACAGAGGAAGGCATACACGACCGGAGTAGAGCGGCTAGCTGACCTAGGACTCTCACAGACACACACGAGATAGGGAGGAAGCAAAGGAAAATCTACCAGTAGAGAAGATGCGACTCCACGCTTGGTAAAGGGCTTCAAAACCCCTCAGAGCTGACAACTAGCATGGGCACCTAACATACAGACCACCTAGATCTACCTTAAACCAAACACGACGGACACTAACCTGAAAGGAAACACACCACCACACAAGATGTAAGACGTGACTAACCCACACAGGGGAACAAAAGGAATACCAACAACGAAAGAGACACTTGAAGACACACTAATCCAATAGAGACCAAGATATCACTAACCAGGAGTAAACCCAACCCGACTCTTCAAACAACCCTGGAGAAATAGTACAAAGACATAACTAGACAATATCACATAAACAGCCTACACCCAAAACTCGATCCAACGCACATAAATGAACCACGAACTATTACAACGAACACCCGAGCTCATAGGGCAAAGGAAACAGAGCAGGCAAAACACCAAAAAGGGATATACACAAAAACATGGCTGCCCGACTCGGGAACAAACTATACAGACGAGTCCCAAAATAAGCTCACCACCAAGTAAAATTCACACAAAACGAAGCAAAATAAGGGGTCATAATGCAAAACGAAGACACTGACATCCTAACACGTACCGCACACACAGCAGCGCAAACTTCACTCGAGAATCCACCCTACTTGCTCTTACAGAAGTATATACAAAGGTATAAATACACCTAAAAACTCGCAATCACAGACACTAATAACAGATAGCCAACACGCAAATATGCTCCTGTCGCATCACAATAGAACTGAATATACCTGGTTCTGATCACTTCCAAAAACTAGATGTTTAACTGTTCTACTAATGTTCATCCGTATACGTTCAATGCTATAACACGATCTCTATGTTACCTGTCTGAAACTGAAAAAAATAAAGAATGTCAAAATCCTCAGGAGACTCTCAAACTCAAGAATAAAGGACACATTGTTCACAAGATTTTGTTATCTAGGCACTGAAAATTATTTTAAAAATAAAAACATTTATTATGAAGCGGCTGGCCACCATTTGCCAGCCAGCTGCCATATGAAAAAACAATAAAAATAAATTTGAAAATATCCAGTGGGGGTCAGTAAGACCTCCTATTGCTATAATGGAGTTAAAAAGTCCCAACCTACCACTCACACTTACCGTCTGATGTCTTCTAATTCTTCTATCTTCAGCCCCAAAACAGGCCATATGAAAATCCATGATTCCTGATGCCACTAATTAAAATAAAAGAAGGCTCCATTGCAAAAATAAAATCAGCTGCAAAAAGAAAAACGGCACCACAACAAACTATGAGTAAACTTCACTCATGCAGGGCTTGCTGCAGAATGGTCCCTTCTAGAGGGGAAGCCCTTCTACAGGCTTCCCACGCTATGACAAGTATCGCAAAGCATGGGAAAAAGGTTTGCAATATTATCAGGAACTGTCTGATCGGTTGAGCATCAGGAGTTATGGATTTTTATTTGGCCTTTTTTGGAGCTGAAGCCAGACAAATTAGAAAACAAAGATCTGTATGTATATATATATATATCAGTCCAATGATTTAGATGTAAAAAACAGATAAAATTCGTATCTTGTAATACTTTTTTTATTGGACTAACAGAATTTTTTAATGACAAGCTTTCAGGAGAACCTCTCTTTCTCAAGTCTGAAGCATTCTGAAACACTCTTCTTCAGGAAAGCATATCTTTTAAACCGTTAGCGGATTTTTATCCTCTCCCTAATCCCCCCCATGACTTCTCCCCTGCAACTATCAAAAATAATCTACTAAGTTTCCATTGAATACTTTTCTAGCAACCTATTTTATTACCCCTACTTATACCCTTTGTGTCACTATACCCCACTTCCTTTAGCATCTAAGCTGATTGAGCAGGGCCCTCAACCCCTCTGTTCCGGTGCGTCCATTTGTCTGGTTACAATTACGTGTCTGTTAGTCCACCCATTGTACAGCGCTACGGAGTTTTGCTGGCACTATATATATAAATAATAATCACAGGCTGTTCCAACTTTCTGAAAGCTTCTAAATTAATAGAGACATTTTCCTTTTCATAATACTACATATAGCGACTCCTGAGATACATGTCAAATATCAGACTCTTTTCCAGAACTCCATAAATTCAAAGAATGCTTGGTAATGACATTTCCCTCGATCTTATCGATCTTATTTTTCATTTTCTAATATAAGAATTGAAATGTTCTTACAAGTAATGCTTTCTCTGCAGGTAGATGGTCTTTTCTCATTATTTGAACTACTGTGCAAACATTGGTTACCATTTACAAAATTCTGTATTGTACTTTTTCTTATTTGATCCAAGCTCGTCTTACCATGGAAATGCTTTTGTTCTTTGATTCAGGTCCATCTTACAAAAGTAAACATGTGACCCATCTCTTCTTAAAGCAGACAGACATCTTTAATTTACTTTTTTTGTAGAATACTAGAAGGGAAATCAAGTTTTCTTTTAATTTCTCATATTAAACATATGTGTCAATAAAATCTTAACGTTATGTCTCAAATTTCTTTGTTTTTTTGACCATAAATATTCCAGAGTGTCTGTGAACTGCCTGTACAATCTTGGAAATTAAGAATAAAATATGATTGACAAAAAAAAAATCCAGAGTGATCTAATTTTATTTGGTGTTTAAATTTTAATTTTAATTTATCGTTTAATTTTATTTTTTGTGAATTCATCTGTGTAGATACTGCTATACAGACATTTGTTAAAGAACACCAATTCTTAAAAAGCAGCATCATTAATAAGAGATAATTAAACTTTCAAATCCTACACACAATATTCCTGACTGACTCCACTACATGTATTTGTAAAAATGGTTTTCTTACAGCAATTTGACAGGTTGTGTAGTTAAAGTTTTACAAACCAATAAACCTTCCAATAAAAAACCAATAAACTTATAAAATACATTTAAAAAAAAAAAAAAAAAAAGCTAGAGATTGTGAAAATTGGATAACACCATGATTATACTGAGTGGGTTCTTACCCATTACATTTTAGATCAAAGAGTGGGAACATCGCATTATTAATGCAGTTTAATTGACTTCCCCCAATGGGAAGTTTATTAGGAATCGTTACAATGACTATAAAAAGAATCACTTGTGTAAAGAAATCTAATACTATGTGGTCATTAGCAGTAAGAATATGTGTGTGCATTTTAATTTTTCAAGACTCCCAATTTAAAATGTTCATTGGAAAATGCAATCAAATTAATCACACTGTCAAACATTTTTTTAACGCAGTGACACTTAGCATAACAGACATACTTTAGTTAAAGTGTCTGTCACCTCAAACTAACCTTTCTTTTATTGATCCCTCTTTTCCTCCTCTTTCAGAATCAGTTACTTTCGTTGTTTCTGATCTATGTCTTTTTAAAACGTAAGACAAAGTAGTAGGGACTACTTTGTCTCATGTATTTTTTCTACACCTGACAAATCTTGACAAAGGGTGGAGCTAAGGCAAATTTTACTTCATTTGTTAGCTTGACAAACTTAACAAGGGAAGGGAAGCGTGCCTTAAACTCTACACTTTGTCAAGCATAGGAAAAATACATAAAACAAATTAGTCCCTACATTGTCTTAGGTTTTAAACAGAAATTGATGAGAACAGATTCGAAAGAGAACAGGAAACAATAGGAGAAAGGCAGATTTGAAGTGACAGAGCCTCTTTAAATCATTAGATTTCAGACAGCCAAATAAGGAAGTTTTAATACCAGGAGCCCATAAGAATACAAACACTAATGCCCATCATAGACGCCTACATCCTTTAAGCCTTCACTAGTGATGGTTTGAGCTCTGCCTTTTGTCAAGCGTACAAAAAAATACATATATAAATATATATAGTCACCAGAACAACTACAGCTTTATGTAGTTGTTCTGGTGTATACTGCTTGTCCCTGTAGGCTTTTTTTTTTTTTTTTTGACATTCTTTATTTGTATGTAATAAGGTTACAATACAGGTCAAATCGTAACAAAAGACACGGTATAACAAGTTTCGGGATGCCCCCAAACCTTATGCCCAACAATATTTGTAGGGTTTCGTTCTTAAGTTTCCCCTCCTCTCCACCCCCCCCGCCGTAATAGCCCCCTCTCCCCCCCTCACCCCACCAGTCTTGATCAGGCCTCATTTCTCCGGTTCTTAGACCTAGTGATCTTAGTGGACTTTTATGTTGGACCTGCCTCTTAGAGGGGAACACCAGTCCCCGACCACCCCCCAGCCTATTTGCTTTATAAAGTAGGGCCCGCCGGGATCGCAGTGGCTTGCCTATCGTCCGGCGATTAGCAAGTGTTCCACCATGTACGTGGGCATATATTGTAGTTGGCGAGGTGCAGTACCTTGTTTAGCTTGTAGCGTGGGATCGAAGCCCCTCTGGTTCGAACAGGAGGTGGTGGTCCCCCTGGGTCCAGATGCGGTCCCCGCGAGCCCCCCCTCGGTGGTATTCTGAGTCGGTCGGGTGTACTGCCCGGGGTCCGGCCCCTCCCCCCCCCCGATGGGTTGTTAATTTAACCTTGGCCGGGCTGTCTCCGGCCTACCTGCTATCTGTGGCTATCATGTGTTTACTCCGGTCAAGGTCCCCTTTCCTCCCCTGTCGGTCACCTTCGCTTCGTCGTTGGGGCATGTGGACATGAGGAGAGAGAGAGAGAATGAGAGAAGAAGAGAGGAAGAAAAAAAAAAAGGGGGGGGGAAATGTGGGGGTCCCGCGCGGCCGCGATCCAGCCTCCACCCACGCTACTCCGCCTCCTCGTCCGGCCCCAGACGGTCCGCCCTCGGCCGCCCGCACCTCCGGTCCGAGCTGTAGGTGATCCACGGTGTCCACAGGCGAGTGCAGCGGTCTTGCGTGCCCAAGTTCTGCCGTAAGAATTTCCATGTTATACCCTGTAGGCTTTTTAACCCCTTATGGACGGAACCAAATGTACAAGTTGTGATCAAAACAAAATGTAAACAAACCACAGAATTTGACTCTCTGTCTGTTCAACTATAATTTACCTCTTTCATACTAAGTGCACCCACACTTATTATATATCGGTTTGTTCAGGGGAAACAGGGCTTTCATTCCATATCAAACATTCATATATAGAACTCCATTTTATAGGAATAAAATCTAAAAAAGTTAAAAAAATTAAGAAATTTTGATATTTTTCAATTTCTGCATGTCAATTTAACTGATAATGTCACAATACTGTTTGGTTTTACTGCAATAAAACATACATATTTGTATTCAGAAATGTCTCATGAGTAAAACAGTACCCCCCATGTATAGGTTTTATGGTGTTTTTGAAAGTTACAGGGTCAAATATACGTCTTGTCTATTTATTTATTTTTTACATAGAAATTTCACAGATTGGTTTGCTGGGCTTAGGTTGCCTTTGAGACCGTATGGCAGCCAAGAAATGTAAGTTATGTTATCATGGCATACCATTTGAAAAAGTACACATCCCAGGGTATTCAAAATGGGGTATGCCCAGTCTTTTGTAGTAGCCACTTGGGCATAAACACTAGCCAAACTTAGTGTTCATTTTTTTTTTCAAATAAAAACTGTACTTTTGCTGATAATATTATTGTCAGTATATAGTTTACTGCCCTGAAACACTCCTAGTTCTGTTCAGTGATGTCTCACGAGCGGCACGGTATGCACTATGCATAGGTTTTAGGCGTTTTTTGAAAGTTACAGGGTCATATATACGGCTTATCCATTTATGCGTTTTCACAATGGAATTTGTCAGATTAGTTTGCTGTGTCTAGGCTGCCTTTGAGACCGTATGGCAGCCAAGATATGAAAACTACCCCTTAATGGCATACCATTTGAAAAAGTAGACATCCCAGGGTATTCAAAATGGGGTATGGTCAGTCTTTTGTAGTAGCCACTTGGGCACAAATGCTAGCCAAAGTTTTTGCGTTTTTCACATAAAAACTGTACTTTTACTGATAATATTAACGTCCGTATATAGTCTACTGCCCTGAAACCCTCCTAGTTCTGTTCAGTGATGTCCACGGCCGTCTTTAAAGCGGGGCAAACGGGGCAGCTGCCCCGGGCCCACTTACTCCTGGGGGGCCCAAAGCAGCTACCCCGTGGGCCCCGCTGTCTGCTACTGTCCGCTACCCCCTGGGCCCGCCGGTGCTGCGGCTGCACCGGGAGCCCCCACACTAAGAGGCCCCAGTCGGCACTGGGAGGAAGTGACTGCCGTGAGTCACTTCCTCCCAGATAGAATGAAACCGCGCGGGATGGAGGAGGAGGAGGCTGTCAGGAGGGAGCTGGAGTGCAGGAGCCTCACACTCCCAACGACCTCAGCCTGCCGCTGGACCCCAGGGAACCCATAAGGTAGGGCTGGAGGGTGGCTTTATAAATGTAAACTTTGCATGTGTGTGTGTCAGTATTTGTGTGAGTCAGTATGTCTGTGTGTGTCTTAGTATGTGTGTGAGTTTGTCTGTCAGGGTATTTGTGTGTCAGGGTGTTTGTGTGTGTCAGTAAATATGTGTGTGTGAGTATGTGTGTCTTAGTATGTCTGTGTGTGTCAGTATGTCTGTCTGTGCATGTCAGTTTGTCTGTGCGTGTCAGTATGTCTGTCTGTGCGTGTCAGTATGTCTGTCTTTGCGTGTCAGTATGTCTGTGCGTTTCAGTTTGTCTGTGAGTGTGCATGTCAGTTTGTCTGTCACTGTGTCAGTATGCCTGTCAATGTGTAAAAATTTAAACGTTGTATCACAGTGTGTGTGTGTGGCAGTGTATGTGTACATGTACGTACATCTCATCATTCAAATCGCCAACACTACACACAAGTACACCCCTGCATTCAACCTTCAACACTACAT
This sequence comes from Pelobates cultripes, assembly GCA_933207985.1. Lineage (NCBI taxonomy): Eukaryota > Metazoa > Chordata > Amphibia > Anura > Pelobatidae > Pelobates > Pelobates cultripes. Next base: position 74,257,692 of record OW240923.1, read on the forward strand.
ACAAACACAGTCCTGCATTGAAACGTTAACAATACATACAAATACATCTTTGTGTTAAACACCAAAAATATATATATAAACACACCCAGCATTAAAAAAAAAAAATACACAGATGCATGCTTGCATTCAAACACCAACACCACCTACAAACACACCCCTACATTTACACAAACACACTCCATACAAAAACATGCTTCCATTCAAACACACAAACACAACTCAGTGCTAAATACAATTCTGCAAGCATGGGAAAATGGTTCAGTTACTTCGTTGGGAAGTGGAAATCGTGATTGCATGCCAGGGAGTTAGGGTCAGGGGGCCCTATCAAATGCTTGCCCCGGGCCCAATCATTATTAAAGAGTCTCACAAGCGCCACGGTACCCCCCAAGTATAGGTTTTATGGGGTTTTTGAAAATTACAGGATCTTATATACGGCTTATCAATTTATGCTTTTTCACATTCAAATTTGTCAGATTAGTCTGCTGTGACAAGGCCGCCTTTGAGACCGTATGGCAGCCAAGAAATTAAAATTACCCCTTAATGGCATACCATTTGAAAAAGTAGACATCCCAGGGTATTCAAAATGGGGTATGGCCAGTCTTTTGTAGTAGCCACTTGGGCACAAATGCTAGCCAAAGTTAGTGTTCCGTTTTTTTTTTTTGCGTTTTTCACATAAAAACTGTACTTTTACTGATAATATTAACGTCCATATATAGTCTACTGCCCTGAAACCCTCCTAGTTCTTTTCAGTGATGTCTCACAAGCGCCACGGTACCCCCCATGTATAGGTTTTATTTATTTTTTTAAAGTTACAGGGTCATATATACGGATTTACATTTATGCTTTTTCACAATGAAATTTGTCAGATTAGTTTGCTGTGTCTATGCTCCCTTTGAGACCGTATGGCAGTCAAGAAATGAAAATTACCCCTTAATGGCATACCATTTGAAAAAGTAGACATCCCAGGGTATTCAAAATGGGGTATGGCCAGTCTTTTGTAGTAGCCACTTGGGCACAAATGCTAGCCAAAGTTAGTGTTACGGTTTTTTCTTTTGCGTTTTTCACATAAAAACTATACTGTTACTGATAATATTAACGTCCGTATATAGTCTACTGCCCTGAAACCCTCCTAGTTCTGTTCAGTGGTGTCTCATAAGCGCCACGGTACCCCCCATGTATAGGTTTTATTTTATTTTTAAAGTTACAGGGTCATATATACGGCTTATCAATTTATGCTTTTTCACATTCAAATTTGTCAGATTAGTCTGCTGTGACAAGGCTGCCTTTGAGACCGTATGGCAGCCACAAAATTAAATTTACCCCCTTCATGGCATACCATTTGAAAAAGTAGACATCCCAGGGTATTCAAAATGGGGTATGCCCAGTCTTTTGTAGTAGCCACTTGGGCACAAACCCTAGCCAAAGTTAGTGTTTGTGTTTTTTCTTTTTCATTTTTCACATAAAAACTGTAATTTTACTGATAATTTTATTGTCAGTATGTAGTTTACTGCCCTGAAACACTCCTAGTTCTGTTCATTGACGTCTCACGAGCGCCACAGTACCCCCCATGTATAGGTTTTATGGGGTTTTTGAAAGTTCTAGGGTCTTACATACGCCTGTCCATTTTTGGTTTTAAACATTGAAAATTGGCAAAGCAATTTTCTGGGCCTATCTTGCCTTTGAGAGAGCATGGCAGCCTGGGAAAAATTATTTTCGCTATTATGGCATACCATTTTCAAAAGTAGGCAACCCAGAGTATTTCAAATGGTGCATTTTAAGATGTTTGGTCTAACCATTTTATCATAAATGAAGGGCCCACACATGAAATCACTTTTCACAGGACATTTCCTATTCCTGGTATGAGTTATTGCAACAAAGCCTCATAATTTTTTTTTAACATTGTCTCCTGAATATAACAGTACCCCCATGTACCAGATTTTCTGTTTTTTGGGGAAGTCACAGGGACAAATATATTAGATGTCCATTTTAAAATTGGAAATTTGGCAAAGTGATTTTCTGGGCCTATCTCGCCTTTGAGAGAGCATGGCAGCCTGGGTAATAACATTTCCACTATTATGGCATACCATTTTCAAAAGTAGGCAACCCAGAGTACAACAAATGGCAGACCTTAGATGTTTGGTCTAGCCATTTTAACAGAAATGCTGGGCCCATGTAGTGATACCTACTTTTAGTTTTGTCTTTTTAATCACATAAATTGCATTTTCACTAGAAATTTCATAATCCTGGTATTAGTTAGTGCACTAAAACCTCAGTATTTCGATTTAACACTGTCTTCTGAATATAACGGTAAAGTGATTTTATGGACCTATGTGGCTATTCAGAGAGCATGGCAGCCTGGGTAATAACATTTCCACCATTATGGCATACCATTTTCAAAAGTAGGCAACCCAGAGTACAACAAAATGCAGACCTTGAGGTGTTTGGTTTAGCCATTTTAACAGAAATGCTGGGTCCACGTAGCGATATCTACTTTTAGTTTTGTCTTTTTAATCACATAAATTTCATTTTCACTAGAAATGTCATAATCCTAGTATTAGTTAGTGCACTAAAACCTCAGTATTTCGATTTAACACTATAACGGTACCCCCCGCGTATCTTTATTTCAGATTATTTCAGTACAGGGCAAAATATATTAGATACCCTTTTAGCTTGTAAGTTTGGCAAAGTGATTTTCTGGGCCCATGTGGCTATTCAGAGAGCATGGCAGCCTGGGTAATAACATTTCCACCGTTATGGCATACCATTTTCAAAAGTAGGCAAGCCAAGATATACAACAAAATGCAGACCTTAAGATGTTTGGTCTAGCCATTTTAACAGAAATGCTGGGCCCATGTAGCGATACCTACTTTTATCTTTTTGTCGTTTTGTCTTTTTAATCACATAAATTGCATTTTCACTAGAAATGTCATAATTCTGGTATTAGTTAGTGCATTAAAACCTCAGTGTTTTGATTTAACACGGTCTTTTGAATAGAACAGTACCCACATGTACAATGTTTCAAGGTTTTTATTATATCACAGGAATAGAACAGTACCCCCACATACACTTTGATCTGGAGGCAGAGAGAGGCAGAGAGATGTTTTATCTCACATAGGGAGTTACTGTGTGAAAAGCTGAGAAGTTAAGAAAAAAACCCTGTGATTTTATTAACCCTTTCAGTGCTAATCGCAGCATTAACCATGTGATAAGTTTTTTGCTTTTTTTTGTGAAAAAATTGTAGTATTTTGAGTTGTTTGGTGTAGCCACTTTAGAATGGCTAGCGTAAACAGGGACAGGCCAAGGTCAGGGGAATCCAGAAGTTAGAGTAGTTGGTAAAACATGCCAATGGGTCGGTACAGGCAGCTAACAAAGCGTAGTCAGGACAAGCCGAGGTCAGTAATCCAGGGAAATCAAGCAAACAAACTGCCAAAGTCCCATACAGAGTGATTTAGAAGTTCAGCTCTGTATGGTAGACTTTGAAACAGTCTGTTATGCAGAGGCCGGGTTTAGATGGACAAGTTGGGCAATAATAAGTAGAGTCCTTACGGACTCCTTTTTTGTAGCAAACACAGCACTTTTTTGGGGAATTTCTTTTACTAGCGGTGGCAGGGATTCGGGAAGGTTAGTGTTTGCCACAAAGTCTTTGGAGATCTTCTGATCCCAAAGTGGGATTGGGGGGCTGGGTAAATAATAAATGTGACAAAAGGCTTAGAGTGAAGTCTAGGAAAGGGCAGGGCCTACCTATGACCTCTTTTTTATAGAGGACAAAGGCATTGAAAATTGCAATCTGGCTCACGTAGATTGCAATTTTCTTGTACCAGGTCCTAGTTTTCCGGTTCACTAGATAGGGCTGTATGCATTGGTCAGCCAAGTCTACTCCCCCCATAAACTTGCTGTAGTCTACATTGCACTTCGGCTTTTCCAGATGCTCAGTGCTACCTCTCACAGACACTGGCACTGTACTTTCGTCATGCATTGTAGACAGCATGTATACATCCTTCCTATCTGTGAAACGAAGGGCAAGCAACTCATCCTGGTGGAGGGCTGAAGAGGAACCTCTACTGCTTCTGCCTCTTGCCAGGGTTTGGGGGAAACCTCTGCGATTCTTCCTCACTGTGCCACAGGCTAGGGTTTCAAAGTAATATAAATTTTTAAATAACTGTATACTGGTATAATAATTGTCAACCCATAGCCTATATCCCTTATTTAACAAGGGAAGGATTAGATCCCAAACAATCTTTCCACTTGTACCCACAGAATCAGGATATCCTGGTGGGTCAAGATGGCTATCCTTCCCCTGGTAAATGCGAAACGCCCATGTGTAACCAGTACAGGATTTGCATAATTTATAAAATTTAACGTCATATCGGGACCGCTTAGAAGGAATGTATTGCTTAAACAGCAGTCGACCTTTGAATTTCATAAGGGACTCGTCAATTTAAACATCTTTATCGGGGATATAATTTCAGAAAATTTGTCTGACAGGAGTTGGATAATGGGCTGAATTTTATAGAGCCTGTCAAACAGTGGGTCATTTCTAGGGGGACACAGTGAGTTGTCATTAAAATGAAGGAATCGCAGCAGTTGCAGATAGCGATCCCTCTGCATAACCTCAGGGAAAAGAGGGGTAGCCAGGATGCGTTGCTTGCTCCAGTAGGACCTGATACTGGGCTTTTTAACTATACCCATCACTAGGGTTAAAGCCCAAAACCGCTTCCTCTCTGCGACATCCGTGGGTCTCCACATATTCCTGCGATTATGATGGGACCCCGGATGTGCAGAGAGATACTGCATAGCAAACAAATTTGTTTGCTGAGCCATGAGCTCAAATACATCGTCCGACATAAATAGCTCAAAAAAACGAATTGTCTCGCAGTCGTCCACTGTTACAATGATGCCAGGTGTAACAGTGAACGGCGGTATTTCTGGTGCCATCATGTTTGAAGGCACCCAGTCTCCCTCTGGCATTGGGCATTCTGAGCCTCCTCTTGTGAGTGGTGGTGGGGCACCATCACTTGAGGTCTCACTCAGAGGCTCAATGTCAGAGGCAGTGATAGTGTCACTGTCTTGCAGAGTGTCACTATCACTGCCTGCCAGAATGGCATACGCCTCCTCGACTGATTAGCGACGTGCCATTCTAGGGGGAAAAAAATTACAGTATATACTCGAGTATAAGTCTAGTTTTTCAGCAAATTTTTTGAGCTTAAAAAGCCCCACTCGACTTATACTCGAGTCACTGTCTGTATTATGGCAACTTAGAGAGCCGCGGCCGTCAGAGCCACGGCAACGATCCGCACGGCAACCAGACCGCGAGACTCCACAAAAATAGTAATGCACTACAGTGGAGCTGACCGGAACGGAGGAGAAGGGAGCTGACAGGAGCTGCAGGAAATGTAAGTAAATGCTTCCTGCTGGCCCCCCCCCACTTCACAGCCCATGCCACTGGACCACCAGGGATTAAGATAGCCCCCCTCCCTGACCAGTTAACAAGCAGGGAGGGGGGACAAAAAAAAAAAAATAATAAAAAAATAATAATATTAAAATAAAATAAAAATTAAAATAATAAAAATGCCCTCCCCCCACCTAGTTCACATACACTACACAAACACACACTCTGCATTATATACACACTCTGCATTATATACACAGAGTGTGTGTATATAATGCAGAGTGTGTGTTTGTATGAGTGTGTGTGTGTGTGTGTGTATATAATGCAGAGTGTGTGTTTGTATGAGTGTGTGTATATATAATGCAGAGTGTGTGTTTGTATGAGTGTGTGTGTATATAATTATAAAAATCACAGAATTTCATAGCCCCAAGTTTTACCCTCGTCTTATCCACGCGGCATAGCATATTTCACAATTGTTGGTCACAAAACTGCACTCGACTTATACATGAGATCGACTTATACACGAGTATATACGGTAAGTGACAAGGGCTAAGGGGCTAATTAATTAACTACCTGCCTACCACCCACTACCCACCCTCAAAAATAAAATAAATGTACTGATCACAGTATAGGCAGCTGCGATCAGTACTGAAAGGGTTATTTTTAAGTTATGAAAAAAATAACCCCCCCCCAAAAAAAAAGGTCAGCCTGATCAGAGAGCCCTCTGATCACAGTGATCACTGATATAGTACCGTACAGCAGATATACTGTACAGTACAGTGATCACGGCAGCGGGGAAAGGGTAATGCAGATTTGGGTTGCTGCAACTGACACAAAGGGTCAAAAAAAATGAGAAATTATTTTTTTTGACCCAAATTTTTTTTAAAAATAAAGTACAAAAGTACTTGATGCCCTATTCAGCTGATGACAGTAATAAGCTGTGATCAGCGCTGAAAGGGTTAAATAAAATATATATTTTTAAAACTTTTATAAAGTAATAAAACTTTTTTTCACAGGAGCTCTAAAACCAACGATGTCTCTGCCTCTCTCTCTCAGATCGAAGTGAGGTGAGGGGCAGAGACAAAGTGTCAGCCAGTGACCTGAGGTCATTGGCTGACACATTCTAATAGTGATCACAGTGACTGGCTGTCACTGTGATCACCTCCTGCAGATTGGTTATTTGACCACAGGGGGGAGTGCCTGGGTGGTACAAGCACTCCCCCCTACCGATCTGCAGGGGGATCATGGTGCCTTTTACATGTATCAGCCATTAGGCTGACACATGTAACGCTGATCGCAGTGATAGGCTGTCACTGCGATCAGAGCACTCTGAGATCGCAGTGACAGCCTGTCACTGCGCTCAGAAGGTGCAGATCGCGGTCACTGACCCCAGGGGGACTGCCTGGGGGGCCAGGTAAGTCCCCCGACCGCGATCTGCACAGCAGAAAGCCGCTGGTCACGTGTGTGATCGCAGTGACAGGCTGTCACTGCGATCACAGCGCTGTGAGATCGCAGTGACAGCCTGTCACTGCGATCACACAGTGCAGATCGCGGTCACTGACCCCAGGGGGACTGCATGGGGAGCCAGGTATGTCCCCCGACCGCGATCTGCACAGGGGTAGCCGCTGGCCACGTGTGTCAGCCGACACACGTTAAATACTGATCACAGTGACACTGCGATCAGAGGCTGCAGATCGCGGTCACCGGCCACATGGGGGTTTGCCTGGGGGGCCAGGCATCCCCCCCGACTGCGATCTGCAGCGGGCGATTAGCGCCGGCCACGTGGGCGGCCATTATAGCGAGGGCGTACTATTACGCCCGCCGGCGTTTAGAGCCGGCTCCTGCAGGGCGTAATAGTACGCCCTCTGGAGTTAAGGGGTTAATGTAAACACTGCCATTCTCCCTAGGGATAATTCCAGTGGCAGTCACTCGGACGGCCAATAGAGGTGCTTCTTGGGTCAGTGCTGCACAATCTGTAGCACTGATGTGCAGTGTCTCCACGCTTTGCATTGAGACACTAAACGTGTCAGATGATCAGATGCAGATTTGCGCAGCGTTTTTCCGTGCACGTGCAAAAGCCTCCCAATGCTTTCCTATGGGAAAGCGTTGGATTGGCTGAGATTGTCAATTCTGATGACCTCAGCCAAGGGGGTGGAGACAATTGCGAGGAGATCCGCGCGGTGCTGGAAAAAAGTGATTAAACTTTTACTTTACTGAGGGGGGCTGGCACCCAAATTATGTTTTCACATCTATAATGAAAGGAATACATGTTTGTATTCCTGTCACTATAGTGTTCCTTTAAGACAAAATAGTCCCAACTTTGTCTTACTATATCTTTTAACACTGTTGGATTTTCAGTGAAACTGTATGTGATCCTCTGTAATGAACGCTGGTATTGCAGATACCTGTTCATCCGTTTCCTCCCGAACTGCTAGAGGCTGAGTGATTTTAGCACGCAGTTCAGGTGTCGATTCGAATGTTCTCCAGACAAAGGATGCAAGTATCATTCCCAAGCAAATCAGACGGATACCCAAACATCAGCCTAAACTAGATGAAGGGTACATCAGGAATAATAATTTATTCAGGCTAACCACCGGGTTTATATGCAGTTACAAATGTAACTTGTCCATAGAAGTCTTAATTTGACCAACCACACACGAGGCTCCTGCCCAGAAATAGTTCCATGAAATTAGGCTGTGCCTTCGGTCTATTTTGAAAAGTCTAAAAACCGAACAAATCCACGAATGGTTCCCCTGGCTCATAGGTAGCGTTTGTTACCCTAATAGCGCTATCCTGGCTGGTCGGTGGAAGGAAGCAGGTGTTCGCGAAGTTGACTGACGTTCGGGAAGTCGAGTGTCCGATTTTAGTTCCAGACACTCGACGACCAAGTCCCACTGCCTCCTTTCCTGCGAGCCGTTTTCTCTTGCATGTGGCGTTCGACTATATGAACAGCGGCCACACAGAGAGAGCACTTCGCTTGTGGTCTGCTTTGTAGTTAATGAGCCAGGGGGGTGGTCGGTATGCGGTAGTTTTATCTACTGAATGAGGAAAATCAAAGGGAATTAAACAAAAGGTGTCGTTTCTTCCTCCGTCGATAACAACACATACCTGGCAAAAAGCACTGCTATTGCTCAGTCCTTGGGGGGATAGAGACTGAAAACATGACCAATGGAAAAGAAGAAAGGGGCTGGAAACTTGGCTGGCTAATTGCTGTCCCAATAATGAAGGGACGTGTCTAAGGGACAGACACACATACATGCACTAAAACATTTAACACACACATGAAACAGGCACTCAGTCTATATGCGTGTGTATATATATATATATATATATATATATATATATATATATATATATATATAACAATTTTTTTTTTTTAAATCATTTTAAATGTCAAATTTTCCTTTGATTAGAGTGGGAGGTGAGGAATTGAGGGCACTTGGGAAGTCTGTACCTACAAGCAGAGGCATAAATAGAAACAATGCGGCCCCGGTTTGAAAATTGGCCTTGAAACCCCCCCGTTGTGCGACCGTGGTAGTTACGCCACTGCCTACAGGCGCTCGTGATGTAACTCTGACCATGTATCCATACTATGATGACATTTCACTGTAAAAGTGCACTAGGACTGGGCACGCAAAATGATCTTTTGTTATGTGTCATGCAATTGGTGTTTCCAACAGAGGATCACAAAAAATAGTAGCCTTCACAGTAAAAGACAGGGTCACTCCCCATGCCCCTCCAAGTGTCTCATTCCCTTCCCAACCCCTCCATATGTGTCATCCTCCTCAGCCTCTTCATGGGTCTCATCCCCACCAGCCATTTATGTGTCTCTTTCTGTTCCCCTTCAGGCTAATGTGTCTCATTCCCCTCGCCACTCCATGGGTCTCATTCCCTCCCCCCAGCTCCTCCATGTGTATCATTCCCTCTTCATCAGCCTCTCCATGTGTCTCATTCCCTCCCCCCAACCCCTCCATATGTCTCATCACCCTCAGTCTCTTCATGGTTTTCAGCCCCATAGCAGTGGTGTATCCTGGTTTTGTGCTGCCCTCGGCATGCCAAAACTCAGATGCCCCCCCCCCCTTCTAAATACACACATTCATTGACAGACATACACACTCACTAACAGACACATACCGTCACTAGCAGACACACACATTCACTAACATATGCATACACTGTCACTAATAGACACACACAAACTAACACACACATAGTAACACACTCCCTAACAGACACACTCCCTGACATACACACACACACTAACAGACACCCACAGTAATAGACACTCACTAACAGACACAAACACACACTAACACACACGCAAACATTAACACACTCACTTTTTCTTTTAAAAATGTAACCCTCTTCATCCTCTCCCTGGTGGTCCAGTGGCTGCTGGGCGGACGGCGCTGGCGAGTGAGCACTTTCCCCTGAGCTCTCTGCTCAGCTCCCTCGCGCGCCGCCTGCAAAGTGATGCCGGGAAATTTTTACCTAGCCGCCCGCCTGCCTGGACTGTTAGCCGCAAGGCTAACAAGACATTTGCCCTGGGCATTTGGGGGAGGCTTTTTTTTTGCCGCCCCCTGGAAAATGCCGCCCAAGGCAAATACCTTGTTTGCCTCACGGCTATTACGTCCCTGCCCATCAGCCCTTTATGTATATCATTCCCTCTCCCCAACCCCAGCTCCATGTGTCTCATTCCCACCGCAACAGCACTTCCATGTGTCTCATTCCCTCCCCCTAGCCCCTCCATGTGTCTAATTTTCTCCCCCCCAGCTGTCTCATTTCCTCCCCACAAGCCACTCCATGTGTCTCATTTCCCTCCCAGCCCTTCCAAGTGTCTAATTCCCTCCCTCAAGCCCCAACATGTGTCTAATTCCCTACCCCCCAGGTGTCTCATTACCTCTCCACCAGCCTCTCCATGTGTCTCATTCCCTCCATGTGTATCATTCCCTCCCCACAAGCCCCTCCATGTGTCCCATTTCCCTCCCAGCCCCTCTAAGTGTCTCATTTCCCCCCCAGCATCTCCATGTGTCTCATTCCCCAACCCATGTTTTATTACCTCCCCACCAGAGCAAGAAAAAAATGGAGTAATGCGCAGCTGGTATTTAAAGTGCACACCCGGGTGCTACCATATTTATTGGGAGGACCATATAAAAGTTGCAAACGTTTTGGGCGATTGCCCTTTATCAATGCTAATGTCCTTTATCATCCCCTTCATGGTTTTTATCCCCATCAGCCCCATGTGTTTCATTCTCCCCCCGCCCCATGTGTCTCAATCCCCTTGCCACTCCATGTGTCTCATTACCTCCCCCAGACCCTCCATGTCTCTCATTCCCACTGCAACAGCCCTTCCATGTGTCTCATTCCCTTTCCAACAGCCCCTACATGTGTAATTTCCTCCTCCAGCCCCTTTGTTTCTTTTTCCCTCCCGTCCCTCTATGTGTCTCATTCCCTCCCCCCAGCCCCTTCCGTATCTCTAATTCCCTCCTCCCAGACTCACCATGTATCTAATTCCCTCCCCACATGGCTCATTCCCTTCTATGTCTCATTTCCCCCCCAGCCTCTCCATGTGTCCCCTTCCCCAACCCATGTGTCTTATTACCTCCCCACCAGCCCCTCCATGTATCTTATTCCCTCCCCCCAGCCCCTCCACCCGGAAAACATGGGCCCTGGACACATGCAGACATGCATCGGCCCTGAAGGTATGCAGACGGACCACGGACGTAGGGGCAAGCGCTGCCTCAACCCCTGCGACCGTGGTAGTTACGCCACTACCTACAACCGTAATGTAAATCTGGTCATCTTTCCATACTATGATGACATTTCAATGTGAAAGTGCACTAGGACTGGGTATGCAAAATTATCTTTTGTTATGTGTCATGCAATTGGTGTTTCCAACAGAGCATCACAAAAAATAGTAGCCTTTGCTGTAAAAGTCAAGGTAGTTGCATTAAAAGTAGACACACACGCAAAGGAAATGCCTAACAACATAAATGATGGATATGTGGGTTTAAAAGCTTGGGTTTTTTAAATGATAAATGAACCAACATCAAACACTACTGATCGGTTCGAGACATTTTCAATAATTTTTTCCCCCTTATTGCATAAAGCTATTCAGGCAGATATAACTGCAAAGCCAATTTATGTTACCTGTATTGAATGATTTGCATTATCTTGCAGGTACTGGAACTGTGATCGCTAATATAACGCTTCCAGTATGGTAAACCTTATTTACATTTGCAATCTAGAAATGGAACCCTTGTAAGACTATTATTACCTAAACAAAAGAAGCATTCCCATACCTGAATTCCTTTGAGACAGATGAACTGTTCAATAACTTGTAGACGAATATGCGCACCTAACAAATGCTGATATTAGCCTTCTGGAACTGACTTGGTAGTACGGACCTTGAATCTACAGACCTCTGTTGGCAGACACTTTATCGCAGTTTAGGAATCCCTACAAGGGATACCATATTCTCCTAGTGGAGCAGTTTCTAAAGTGCCCAAAAAAGACTGACCATAATGTTCCTTACATGGTTTGAAAAAGTAAGTATTCCTATTGATATGATAGGAAAGGTAAAAGCAAATGTAGAAGCACAATATTTAGAGATAAACACCCATTAATTCCACCCTGTAGAGTGACATACAGGTACTTATCAGCAAACCTTTGAAAAATACCTTTTAAATGCTTCATATGACTTGTTAAATGTAGTGTAAACCTTACTAGAGCATCTTTCTTATTGAGAACTGTGTACTTGCAAGTCCTCTTATTGTGAATGACCATGGTGAAACCAGGGGAAAAAAATAAGATTCATGAAAAATTATTTTCTATTTCTGTAAGAACTGGCAAACTTCATCTACACATTTACAAACATAGCACAGAACAGATTCACTTGGCAATATATAAGGGTGCCAAAAATGATGGAGCCACTTTAAGTTGAAACATTCATAGACTGCAAACCTAACTGGACCAAAAGCATTTTCTGGAGAAAAAAAAAAAACATTGCCAGAAGACCAATAACGGATTTTAAAAATGTAAAGGGATTAAAACATAGACCAAGCATGAGCACAAAACGATGATTAGTCGGCACCATCTTGTCTAAATGTAAACTCATGCATTACTTGAGTACAATTAGGTAATTGAACTGAGTTTAAATAGCCAGGTAACCCCTCCCACAATTGCATGCTCCGCCTTTCTATATATCCACGAAGAAAGGGAAATGCTGGACTTCTTAAAGGAAATTTTGTCTTTATTAATCACACTCGGGTTACATCATAGCGACGTTTAAGTCCATATTGGGACTTTTATCAGGACCCCTTGTATGTGTTTCTTCCCCGAGCCCTTTGTGTGTCTTACTCCCTCCATGCCCCTTTGTGTGTCTTACTCCCCCCATGCCCCTTTGTGTGTCTTACTCCCCCCATGCCCCTTTGTGTGTCTCTTTTCCCCTTCCCCATCTCCTCTGTGTCTTTCCCCCAGCAACTTGTCTCTTTCTCCCCTTCCACTCTGTGCATCTTACTCCCCCAAGTCCCTTTGTGTTTCTCTTTTCCCCTTCAACAGCCTTTTTTGTGTCTCTTTCTCCACTTCCCCAGCCCCTTTGGTGTTTCTCTGAGTCTTCCTCCCCAGTCTCCTTCCTGTACTTACCTCCATGTAGCACAGCTGCTCGGACCGCAGTAGAGGATATTATCCTCTACCTGGTCTGACAGGACATTGCTCTTCCTATCAGACAGGGTAGAGGATAAATATGATCCTCTGCCGCAATCCATTGGCCATGCTACATTGAGTGACTGGCAGGAGGGGGAGCGCATTGCTGCCGGTCACTTGGACCTTGCACCACCGGCTTGTACCTCACCTTACACCAGCCCTGTACCTCACCAAGCATGCAGAATTCCCAAGATGATGTGGAATTAATTTAGGAAAAACTATATGCTGGATAGCTAAATGGTTTAAAAGGAAGGATGGCTATAGTCAGGTTTTACACAAATGCTATTCTCATTCAGTTGATATGTAGGCACAAATGTCATATATGAATTACAACATAAAACAAAAGTAAGCAATATTTTAAAACATATTCACAGGTTGTTCAACTTCTACATCAATGAATTTAAAATCAATACTCTTATTACAAAATTGCACGCAACAAAGACTCGTAAAAAAGTAAAGCAAGTTGCCACATTTGCTTGAAAAACTGGGGCAAAAATACCAGCTTTTACATTAATTTCTCGATTTGCAGATATTCAATACGAAAATGAGCAGCAGCTGACTTTCCAGCTGATGAAGGTCATCAATTTTTGTCTTTAGAAAGCTCATATCAGTAACAAATAAAGCATTTGTGTTAGAAACTCCCAATGCTTGAGATGTTTCATTAGTCGATGCTTGGTGATTAAGCAATTAAAGCACAGGTACACTTAGCCATTTTAAAGCTCTTTAAATTTATACTATCTTCCAGCTGCTTCAAAATAACACTTCATCACCTTTACTTAAGGTCTGTAGTCTTCAAATTCAGCAGAATTTCATAGGATGTGGCAAGAGAATCCCAGTAAAACTAATCATAGGGTGATATATCGATATAGGAAATAGATTGTATATGTAATGCCCAAAATCCACTCACTCTCTGTAGAGCTATAGCAAGCTTCTTGACCATTCCAATTTCCATAGACAGAGATTGTACTGTGCACACCTGCTGCTCTATATAATTTTTTTTGCATTACATATACTATTTTCTATAAAGATGTATTACCCTACAATTACCGTAGTTATACAGTGATTCTCTTTACATTCTATGAGAATTCTGCTTATTTTGTAGCTCACTTTTTCGGTTTAGTCACAATTTGTGGAGGTTCCTTGTGCTGGTTCGCTGACGTCTCCCCTCTCCCCTCTCCCCCCCTGTTTTTATAGTGCAGCACCCTTATTTGTGTATTTTTATATTATACCCAGTGATTGTAGTACCACATCTAACTGATGACATCAACCAGGAGTACCAGACATCTAATAGAAAGGATGGAAATCACAAAAAACGAAGGCTCAAACACTAAGCCCCATCCCTTCAAGGAGATCAGCAACCATCTTTACCAGTAAAAATGTGGCATTGTCACCTGGCATTGGATTTATTCACAAATACGTGAGGATGGCACAAAATAAACATGAGAATTGAACATTTGTGGTTAGAAAAAACTGGAAACACTGTTAAAAAATTACTGTTTCCTGTGCAACTAGTTTGTCTTAACAAAGTCTAACTAATATTAGCCTCAATAAAAACATCTATTAAAATCCCCTCTCTAACAATGAATATCAAAATCCCATCTTTCATTACCACAGGTTCACTTATCGTATCACATACTGACACTGTACAAATCAGCGAAGTAATCCCACTGGTTAGCACGCCAATTTGTTTACAAAATAACCAGGGACTAGTCGCAGTGTTTTGACCACAATGGAGCTACAATTATTGTAAATCTACATTTAATAGCTTTAGGCTCATTTAACTCATTGAGATTCCCTTCATACATTCTATTTATAACATGTAGTCCCATCCATACATTCTATCTATTATTATTATTGGTATTTATATAGCGCTAAATAATTCCACAGTGGTTTACAATATTATGAAAGGGGGAGACAATTACACAGTGACATAGGAACAATAGGTAGATGAGGGGCCTGCTCAAACAAAATTGCAGTCTAGAGCAGCAGTTCCTAAATTGTGTGCCGCGGTGCCCTTGGGCGCAGTGACGGGCACAGGGGAGCCGCGTGTTATTTTCCCGGTGCTATGATGATAGAAGATCTCCCACTCCATCCCGCTAGCACTCTGCTGACAGCCGGCATGGAGAGGGAGAGAGGGCCCGGGGGAGCTCTAACATGCAGCTTCTCCGGGTTCTCCTCTCGCGAGCTCGGAGCATTGACGCGGTTACCATGGCAACGCTCTGAATCTTGCGAGAGTGAACAGCTCCTGAGGCTGCTAGAGTTCACTGTCACCACCAGGACTACCAGGATTCAGTACTGTCCCACCCAGGCAAAGGTAAACAGGTAGGGGGGGACATTAAAATAATTTTTTTTAGTTAAATAAATATATATATTTACAAATTTGACCCACAATAGCTCCCCACATACACACACACTGCACCCCTCACACAACCTGCCGCCCACACACACTGCCCCCCCCATACACACATATATTGCACCCCTAACACGCACTACTGTCCCCTTCTACAGCACTTATCCCAGCAGATCCCAGGTAAGTTGTCAAACTGTTGTTAAACAGTTTGACTACTTACTCTGGGAGGGCACTACCGGCACTATAACTACTACAAAGTGCTGTAGTGGTTATTGTGCCTGGATTGTTTCTTTAAATAAACTACCAGTGCTCCTCCCACGATTAGGTTCTGGATCTGCGCTTGAACGGCAAGCATTTCTGCCGAACAGGAGCTCAGTATATGCCGCTGCGCTGTACATATGTACAACCTAGAAAATGTTTTGACTTGGGGCACCTTGAAAAAATATTAAAATTTTAAGGGTGCCTTGAACCTAAAAAGTTTGGGAACCACTGGTCTAGAGGATATAACACGTGACCCCTCCATACATTCTGTCTATAACACGTGACCCCCTCCATACATTCTGTCTATAACACGTGAGCCCCTCCATACATTCTGTCTATAACACGTAACCCCTTCCATACATTCTGTCTATAACACGCAACCCCTCCATATAATATATAATTATTTATCCCATACAGTATATATAATATTTAGTCCCTCCATACAGTACATATATATATTTAGTCCCTCCATGTAGAAAATAGGTAGAAAATAGTGAAAAGCACTCCAGGGACTTCATATAAAGTGAAAAAAGGAACTTAGCTTTATTCAGCAACTGCCAGAAGTGATCAACGTTTCAGCTCACACATGGAGCTTTCGTCAGAATACCAGTGCATAACAAATGATACAAAATAAATAACATCTTAAATCAAGTACAATGAATACAGCTGAGACTTACCTAAACTACTGTCTAAACGCCAAAAAAACGCGGGCAAAATTGAACCCTATTACATGTGTGCAGCAGCTGTTGCTGCTGTGTAACCCCTGCGTGTCAGTGGTTGCCTGGGGAACCCGTCAGGACGCACGGAGGCGTCTATTTACATGTTACTATGGCAACAGGCCGATCGCACTTACACTCCGTAGTGCGATCGGTTATAGAAGTGGGGACCGGCTTCTGGCTTCGTCAGTTAGGTTGCTACATAGGATACTTTGTAGCATAAGCAGCAGTTAATAAAACAAATGGAAGGGAGTTTAAGTCAAATAGATATATATTATATTAAGCCCTCCATACAGTATATATAATATTTAGCCCCTCCATACACTATATATATAATATTTAGTCCCTCCATACACCATATATTATATTTAGTCCCTCCATACAGTATATATATAATATTTAGTCCCTCCATACACTATATATAATATTCAGACCCTCCGTACACTATATATTTAGTCCCTCCATACAGTATATAGATTAATTCCCACCATACAGTATATATTATATTTAGCCCCTCCATACAGTATTAGAGAAAATTTATTGATACTTACCGTAATTTTCTTTTCCTGGCTATTATTCATGGCAGCATTTAACATATGGGTTTAGCTCCTCCCTCCAACCCTCAGGACAGGAAACACAATCAATTAAACAATTAAGCCTACCTTCCCCTAGTATATTAGGTACCCCAGTATCCCCCACACCTCAGTCTAGTAACAAGACAAATAAACCAAGAGAGGGTGGGAGACCAAATGCTGCCATGAATAATAGCCAGGAAAAGAAAATTACGGTAAGTATCAATAAATTTTCTCTATTCCTGGCTAATCATGGCAGCATTTAACATATGGGATTACCAAAGCAATAACCACTCAGGGAGGGTAAGTCATGCTACAAAAACTGTTTAATATCCACTTAAGGCTTATAAGAGTTCAGGACCGATAGGCCAAACTCTGAATCAGAACGAGATGAGATATCCACTCTGTAGTGGTGTACAAAGGTTTTTAAAGATGACCAATTGGCAGCTTTACAGATGCTCTCTGCAGGAACTCCTGACTCTGCAGCCCATGAAGTAGCAATGGACCTTGTGGAATGTGCCTTGATGTCCTTGGGAACTGGAACCTGTTTAGCTCTGTAAGCTTTAGAAATAGCCTGAACCGTCCAAGAACGAAGGGTTGCGACAGAGGCAGCTTCACCTTTACGAGAACCCCAAGGTATCACAAACAATTGGGTAGACTTTCTCCAATCAGCTGAGCGTGAAATATATGTGGAAAGACACCTCCTTAGGTCTAGCGTATGACATCTTTCTTCCTCAGGAGACGATGGCTCCTGAAAATACCCTGGCAGGACAATCTCTTGATTCAGATGAAAGGATGTAACAACCTTAGGAAGGAACTCAGGTCTAGGCCGTAGCACAACTCTATCATCGAAGAAGGTAGTGAACGGTTCTTCAGGCGACAGTGCTCTAATATCTGACATTCTCCTAGCAGATACCAAGGCCAGTAACAACAGGGTCTTGAGAGAAAGAACCTGCATAGAGACCTCATCAATAGGTTCGAAGGGATGTTCCGTCAAGGCCTGCAGAACCAGAGGCAAATTCCAAGGAGCAGAGAATACCTTGATAGGAGGTCTGATCCTAATGACTGCTTTGAAGAAGCGAATTACAATAGGATACAATGCCCAACGAACACCGGAAAGAGCTGAAAGAGCAGAGCAGTGCACTTTAAGCGTGTTAAGTGGAAGGCCCCTGTAATGGTATTTATTAATTAATGACTTTACATCATAAAGAAAGCATATTTAGTGTAATGCTTTGGGGGCACCACTAGGGGGAGTGTGTAGGAAGACATGTGCTTCTGGCAGTGACATCACAGGCCAGCCTACTTACACTGAATAAAACCAGATGGAGGAGAAAACTCTGTCTCTTTGCCTGTAACTGACTGAACCTAAGATGTAGTACCAGCTCTGACTTAACCCCAGCCAAAGGGCTGGGGCCTTGTAAGTAATATGTTTGTATTGTAACAGTAATAGCCTTTTGTAGTATTGTATTGTATAATTATTGAAATTGACATTCCGCTAGCATCTGTTTATTTGTTATAGTTATATTAAATATACATTTAATATTACAACGTTTTGTGTATTTTCTATCCACATATTCGACCATAATACCATGAATTATAAAAATATTAATGTTGTTCCGTATTGCTTAATTATTATGTATTAAGAGATTAATATTCATATTTAGGTCACACCACAACATTTGGCGTAGTCGGCAGGATTATGCTTGAATATTGGGGAAAATATAAATGTTATGCATTTTGCTTAAATCATACTGTAAATTGTCTGTCTGTATACAAATGAATAAATGAATGAAGATTTGGTTTTAATGGAATGAATGCAGATAGCAGATAGGGATTAGATATTTGTTTTTTAAGGTATCTCTTGTTGTAGAACATAGTGATGAATTATTGTGTTGCTTGTTACGTTTTACCAACCTTTGGTCATTTTTATATATAAAACAAAAAACTATTTTACTTTTTGTCTGACCATGTGGATTTTAATCCACCATTGACCACATGGTGTGAATGAGTTGAGGCCTAGTTTCATTGTTTGCTACCATTTGCATAGGAAAAGACTTTTCACTAAACTAGTTCACCAGGTTTTATTGCTAAATTTGACCCTGTTTGTGTACTAATTTACATTTGTTTGGCATTCATGGATTTGTCTAGTTGAAAAGAGATTTGGACAAAATGTATTAAATTAGTAGTTAAGAAAAAGATACGTTTAGTAAAGCAGATTCAGTGAATAATAGATTTATGTGTGCGTATACACAGAATATTAGTATAAATATATATGATTTTGACTCATGAAGGAGAGACCACCTTTTTAACAGCTGTGTGACCATGCTTTTCAGCTACAGCTGGGGGAGAATTTGTCCTTGTTGGGGGTGGGTAGTCTTGCCTGTATGAGAAAAATAAACTGCATTGTTTTGTAAATGTAATTGCCTAAGCTAATCAATTTGTGGAGTGTTTTTCAGCTTTATTATCCAGGACTAAGGAATTACTGGACATATGCAGGAACTGGTAACAAATGAACTGAAAAATGGTAAAATAATTCCTTTGTCCTATTTAGTCTGAATATTTTAACAAGTTAGCATTTTTAACAAAGTAAGTGTAGGGGCTCAGATTAAGATTTATATTATTTTAGAAGCCATCTATAACTGATTTTAATATTTCCATGCTTTGAATTAGGGTGTATCTGCCTAGCGGGTGAACCTCCATAACGTGGGCTGTGATTTTAGTTACAGTAGCGGGTGGGGAACCTGAGCTAGGGGGTATTTAAACGTGTCCGGATAAGGGGGAGCATACCCAATAGTTGTTGTGCAGTTCTATCCTGTATTATTATTTGAAACCCTGTATTACTTATAAGTAGCGTTTTGTAACTTATTTGTAATTGTTTATATATATTGCTCTGGGAAAGGGATAGGCAAAATCTCTGAGAGACCAGGAAATATATTTTTAAAAAGGGCGTATTACACTAGTGGTAGGGTGGCCTATCATGACCATAGAGACCCTTGGTGACTAGTTTTTGTTGTATATTGCCCTGGGAAGGGGATACGCTATTTAATAGAAATTCCTGAGAGACCAGGAAATATACAATAAGTGATACGTGAGTGTACTGGTTAAATTGCAGACATATTGGCCCAGAACCTTTAATCGAGCCGGAAAAGAGGCTGCTGTATGTTTGCTCCTCTATAATTTTGCGGGGGCGGTCACCCCCATGCGGAAAGCCACTGCCATCACAGGGTGGTTAGTTGTGCAGGCCCTTAGCCGCGAGGTGCAAGCATGTCCGTGGAAAGGCTAGAAATTAATAGGGAGTCACTCATAGCTGTCAGAAGTGTTGAACTTTGAGACATATTGACCTATATCCTTTCAGAGGCGGAAGAGGTGTTGTGGTTCACTCCTCTATAATTTAACCAAAGGGTGGAGAGTTATTAAACATGTTTAGGTTGGCTAGAAATGTGTTTCCTGAATTGCAGAGAAGATGCAGAAAGCAGCTATTAGCTGATTGTTTATTTTAAGAGCCAAGTAGAAAATTAAGAAAGTTACCTTGTTGAACAAATTGTTTATAAAATGAAAAGTTTAGGGAATGTATTTATATGTGTATATATGTATATATGCTAAGTAAAGGATTTGGCAGTATACGCTATAAGTGACAAGGAAAAGTAATCCTGATCTGTTTTCTTACCTTTTTCAGATATAGCAGAAACCAGGGGTGGACATTGGAACACAGATAGAATATCAGATGGAGACCAGTGTTTAAATGTTGACCTTTGATGAGCTATTGAATGTTTTATTTTATTGTCTATTTAACATGTCTATGCTATGATTTTGTGCATACTGTTCTCTTATTTCTAGTGATTGTATTGCAATTGAAACCCTTATGTATTATTATTGTTGTATGTATGTATGTATGTATGCCTGGGAAAGGGGGGAATTGACCCATAGGGACCAGGGGGTATTTTTGTGTAAACCAAACTGGGGTGGGAGGGCTCTAACGAGGGAACCCCATTGTCCAGTAGGTGCTTGATTTGTGTCTGTGTAAAGTGCATGAGTGGTTGCAGTTCAAAAAACAAAAAAATAAGAGGGATAAGAGAAAGTAGGCATTTTGGGTTATCTATACATGTTTAAATAGAAGGGTGGTAAATAGGAATGTAATTGTTTTGGTTAATGTTTAGATTAAATTGGTTAAATACAGCAGTGATAACGAGTGTTTAGATTAAATTGGTAAATGCAGCAGTAATAACGAGTGTTTGGGTTAAATTGGTAGATACAGCAGTGATATTGTGTTTATCTGTGAATCAGGAGTGTGCTGGATGTGAAGAGAGGTGTGTAGGTATTTATCCAAACGCCATAGGAAAAAAATATGGTTAAGACACCACAATCAAATGGTACTTGTGATGATTGGCACAGTTATTATTTATGTTTGTGTTCGTCATTGCCTGTGTTTTCATTCAAGAACTTTCAAGCAAGGATATTTTAAGCAGAAGAAGAAGAAGCACTGGACACTATGCTCAACTGTTGCTGTAAGGAGAAAAAATATTGCAGCTAAGAGTGGTGAGAGTCGGAACAAAATGCATCAGGAGCAGGAAACTGTTACGTCAAGGTGGTTAATGGTATAAAGAAAGAAAAAACAAAACAATGTGACCACAAACACACAAAAGTCCTTGATCACATGAACTGTTTCATTCATCCCTGTCTCCATGCGTATGTTCTATGAGACTGTCGAAGAATAGAGTATCCAGTTTCCAGGACTAATGTTTGTGAAAATTCCAGGCACACAGACCAGCCAGAGGCTACAGAAATCGAGTCGGTCTGTGCCATGATTCATAGGTGTTATGAGTTTGTGGTGTCTAATACTATATTTAGCTCCAAAACACATCCTCACATGAACACAATATCATTGGTTAATCTAATAAAACATGGTTTGAGTTGTTCATTATTATAAGGGTGGGTATGTGCCTATTTCCCAACTGGTAATGCATGTGCTCAATGGTGAACATTTATATAAGCAATAAAATGTTAATGGGTAATAATTAATGGGTAAATGGGTATCGTTCTTCAAAAGGTGGGTTTTGTTGTAGGGCAGGTAGTGTTAAAATGGGGAAGATTCACAATTTACTGGTTTTATAAATGCTTGTTTTATGACATAAGTCAAAGGGTGGTTTGTAATGGTATTTATTAATTAATGACTTTACATCATAAAGAAAGCATATTTAGTGTAATGCTTTGGGGGCACCACTAGGGGGAGTGTGTAGGAAGACATGTGCTTCTGGCAGTGACATCACAGGCCAGCCTACTTACACTGAATAAAACCAGATGGAGGAGAAAACTCTGTCTCTTTGCCTCTTTGCCTGTAACTGACTGAACCTAAGATGTAGTACCAGCTCTGACTTAACCCCAGCCAAAGGGCTGGGGCCTTGTAAGTAATATGTTTGTATTGTAACAGTAATAGCCTTTTGTAGTATTGTATTGTATAATTATTGAAATTGACATTCCGCTAGCATCTGTTTATTTGTTATAGTTATATTAAATATACATTTAATATTACAACGTTTTGTGTATTTTCTATCCACATATTCGACCATAATACCATGAATTATAAAAATATTAATGTTGTTCCGTATTGCTTAATTATTATGTATTAAGAGATTAATATTCATATTTAGGTCACACCACAACAGCCCCTCTCCAGGCCTGCTTGCAGGAAACCCAAAACCTGAGACACGGAAGGGGAACCTAATTCTTGAACCATGGAATTACACCATCGAGCAAAGGTTTCCCATACCTTGTGGTAAGTAGAAGAAGTAGAAGGATTCCTGGAATGTAACAGGGTAGAGATAACCTGGTCCGAAAGGCCATGTTCAACTAGAGACTTCCTCTCAATAGCCATGCATGGAGCCTGAATTTGTGAGGCTCCGGATGAAACACTGGACCCTGAATCAGCAGGTCTTCTGAGACTGGAAGTTCCCAAGGCAGGTCCACTGATAACCTCTGTAACAGGGGAAACCAAGGGCGACGAGGCCAGAATGGAAGTACAGCTATCACCTTGCAATGTTCCTTGGAGATCAGAACAGCGTGTATGAGGGGAATTGGAGGAAAAACGTAAGCCAGATCGAATACCCAATTGATGGATAGAGCATCCTGAGCAACCGCCTTTGGATGGTATCTCCTCGACACAAAGCATGGAACCTGCGCATTCCGAAAGGTCGCCATGAGGTCTACTTGGGGAAGACCCCACTTCTGGACCAACCGAGCGAAGATCCTCCTGGAAAGTTGCCATTCTGAAGCCTCTATCCGATGTCTGCTGAGGAAATCCGCTATTACATTCTCCTTCCCTGGGAGATAGATGGCACACAGGCCTTCCACATGATTCTGAGCCCAGGTCATAATGGGAACTCTCTCTCTCATCAGGGTTACACTCCTTGTTCCGCCTTGATGGTTTATGTAGGCAGCAGCCGCTTTGTTGTCCACTCTCAACTTGACCCAGCAATGCCTGATGAGATGCTGAAAATGAAGAAGCGCCAGAAAGGTTGCTCTTAGCCCCCTGATGTTGGAAGGCAAGCATTGAGTTCTTGGAGGCCAATTTGCTTGAAAAAATTGATTGCCTAAATGTGCCCCCCAACCTGTCAAACTGGCATCTGTCGTAATGACCACCCAATCTATTTCCCGCAAGGGGAACCCTCTGGAGAGATTTTCCCACGACATCCACCAAAGGAGCTTCTGCTTCAGAATCAAAAGAATGCGAATCAGCGTCTCCCACTCCCTCGAGTCGGTCCTGAAATTTTTTAGAAAAATTGTTGAAGAGGGCGAAGGTTCCACTGAGCCCATCTGACAAGTTCTATCGTAGAGGAAAGAGTCCCCAGAAGTCTCATAAACTCTCTTGCCGAGGCTGAAGTCTTTAGTCTGAAGTCCCTTATCCGATCTTGAAGTCTGATCTTTCTGTCGTGTGAGAGGGATACAATCGCTGTGTCTGTATTGAAATTTGCTCCCAGGAATATCAGTTCTCTTGAAGGATGCAAGTGACTCTTCTCGTAATTGATGAGCCAACCGAAATGAGATAGAGTGTCGAGGACTAATTGCCTGTGCTGGAATATTGATGCTAGGTCCGGAGCCACTACCAGGATGTCGTCCAGGTAGTGAAACACCGCTACACCTTCTTTTCTGAGCAAAGCAATGATGGTGACCAGAACCTTCGAGAAGGTCCTCGGGGCCGTACTTATACCAAAAGGAAGGGCCTGAAATTGAAAGTGTTCCTTCCGGACACAAAACCTGAGAAACCTTTGATGGGTGAACGTGATAGGGACATGAAAATATGCATCCCTGAGGTCTACTGATATCATCCAATCTTGGTGATGAACAACCGGAATGATGGAGCGAATGGATTCCATCCGAAATTTTCTGACTCTCAGATAAAGGTTGAGCTGGTGGAGATCTAAAATAGGCCTCCATTTTCCCTCTGGCTTCTTGACCAAGAACAGGGGGGAATAATATCCCTGGAATCTTTCTTTTATGGGTACAGGTATGATGGCCTCTTCCATAAGAAGATTGTTGACATAAAGAGTCAAAACCTCTTGTTTTCGGATGTTGGCTGGAAGCTTTGTGCGAATAAACCTTGGTGGAGGTGGATATTCGTCGATGGATCTTACCCAAGCATCTGGAATGATTTTCCAGGCCCTCTGAAAGAATGAAAGACGTGCTCCCACTCGAGGAACCTGGAGTAAGCCACCTTCAGAATTGCTTGTTGGGGCGAAAGGAAGAGGTCTGCGTCTTGCCCCTAGAGGATTTTCCATTCAGGCCGCTCTTCCAATTGGAATTCCTTGAGAATTCTCTGCCTGGCCTGTAAGTCTTACTTTCCCTAAAGTAGCCTTGATCCCTAAAAGGTCTACGGTCCAGACGAGGTCTCTTTGAACGCCTATCTTGTGGCAGCATGACCTGTTTAACCTCTGCCGCTTTTTTAATAGCTTCGTCCAGAGGTTTCCCAAAAAGCACTTCTCCCATAAAGGGAAGTGAGCATAAATTATTCTTGGATGACAGGTCTGCCCCCCAGGATCTTAGCCAAAGCGCCCTTCTAGCGGTGACTGAATGTGCCATAACCTTAGAAAGAATCCTAATGAGGCCAGTGGAGGATTCCAAAAGCCAGTCACTGGCGAGTTTGATATCTCTTAAGGATTCCGTCATCTGACGTCTACTGACACCTTTATCTATGTCATCCTCCAAGTCAAGCAACCAGGAACGCATTGGCTCTGGACAAAGCCGAAATGGACACAGCTGGATGGCAACCTAAACCCGCTGTCATGAAAGCTTTAGATAAATCAGCATCAATCCTTTTATCCATGGGCTCCTTAAGCATTGCTATCAATTGGTAGCGTGGATCTTTTAGCAACCTTAATGATAGGAGCATCAACTTTGGGGACCGTAGTCCACAATCTGGAATCCTCCTCTTTAATCGGATATAGCTTCGAAAGCCGACCCTGACTAGTAATCCTCTTACTTGGAATTTGCCACTCGTTCCTTATCAGGTCTTTAATAGAGCTGTGGACTGGAAAGGAAGGTCTTTTCTTATGTAAATCTCCAAAGTGTCTGTCAGAAGCTGAACATTCTCTGGTTTCTTCCGGCAAATCCAATGTTCTTCTAACAGCCATAATCAAATGCTCCATAGCTTTGGAGTCCAAGGAGCAAGGTTGTTCCATATACTCCTCTTCACTGGACGAGATTGGCTCCAAATCCAGGTAAGATGAAGTCTGTCTGTATTCATCGTCAGACTGATCTGAATCCACGCCGAAGTTTTCCCCTCTTGATCTCTTGATCTTGTGGGATTCAGCAATTCCCTCAACCACTGCCTGCTTAATCCAATAAGCAATATCCTTGGCTGAGGAGGTAGAGGCTTGTGGTGACCTCTGGCGATCAGATTCTCCTGCGACCATGGCTAAGCATTTCCTGCAGAGCCTGCAGTTATCCAAAGGCCTTGCTCCACATGCAGGGCAGGCTGCCGGTTTCTCCCTTCTCCTCGATGGGGATCTGGGACAGGACCGGTCACGAGGGCTGTAAGATACAGAAGTCGTAAGACTGTACCCTCTGTGCACTCTTTTTAGTAACGTGAAGAAACCAAGAAAAAAATATTGCTCACCTATGACCTATAGCAGATCTCGTTGATCTTGCAGAAGGGGATGAAGGATCCATACTGACTGAAGGGCTAAGAACAATAAAATAATAAAAAATGTATTCCCAGCCCAATATTATGAAGATTTCAAAATATAAGTAATATATGTAATTCTCTTACCTGCAGAGCTTTAAGAACAGTCTACTAGAGCACTGTATCTTTAAAGGGAACGGAAACGAGCGTTTTTTAGGCTAAATACCGCCATTTCAAATTTCCCGCTCTGTACCTTTAAATGATCGCGCATGCGCACTTCGGTCGCGAGATCGCTAAACCGCCATTTTGGAAAGGGGCAAACTTCACTCTGGGTCCGGTCGGACGCATTGCGCATGCGCGAGTGTCTTACCCTTATGCTGATCTTCTGATCGAGGTCTGCAGCACACACTGGACGGCAGAGGATTCCCACAGCCTGTGGAACTAACCACCCAGGCTCCCAGGGGTTCCCAACTCCATGGAGATTGGGCTACATGTGTCTGGGCTTCCTGAGGAGGGAGGCTGACCTCCAAAGGGACAAGACCATATAAAACATGGCCAGGTGAGCAAAAAATAAAAAATCATTCAGAAAAAACTGAGAAGAGAAAAAAAAAATATTTAAACTGTCCTAGGGCTAGGAGGACAGGAAAAGACTGAGGTGTGGGGGATACTGGGGTACCTAATATACTAGGGGAAGGTAGGCTTAATTGTTTAATTGATTGTGTTTCCTGTCCTGGGGGTTGGAGGGAGGCGTTAAACCCATATGTTAAATGCTGCCATGATGAGCCAGGAAATATTATATTTAGTCCCTCCATACACTATATATTATATTTAGTCCCTCCATACATTATATATATTAATTCCGTCCATACACTATACATTATATTTAGCCCCTCCATACAGTATATATAATATTAAGCCCTCCATATACTATTTATATTTATCCCCTCTATACAGTATATATATTTAGCCCCTCCATACAGTATATATATATTTAGCCCCTCCATACAGTATATATTATATTAAGTCTCCCGATCAGTATGTATAATATTTAGCCCCTCCATACACTATAATATTTAGCCCTCCATACACTATATATAATATTCAGACCCTCCATACAGTATATATATATATTTATATATTTAGTCCCTCCATACACTATATATAATATTTAGCCCTCCATACAGTATATATTATATTTAGCCCTCCATACAGTATATATATTTAGCCCTCCATACAGTATATATAATATTTAGCCCCTCCATACACTATAATATTTAGCCCTCCATACAGTATATATCATATTTAGCCCCTCCGTGCAGTATATATATATAAAAATAATATTTAGCCCCTCCATCCACTATATATAATATTTAGCCCTCCATACAGTATATATAATATTTAGCCTCTCCATACGCTATATATAATATTTAGCCCTCCATACAGTATAATATTTAGGCCTCCATACACTATATATAATATTTAGCCCTCCATACAGTATATAATAATATTTAGCCCCTCCATACAGTATATATATTTAGCCCTCCATACAGTATAATATTTAGCCCTCCACACACTATAATATTTAGCCCCTCCATACAGTATATAATATTTAGCCCCTCCATACAGTATATATTATATTTAGCCCCTCCATACAGTATATATTATATTTAGCCCTCCATATACTATATATAATATTTATCCCCTCTATACAGTATATATTATATTTAGCCCCTCCATACAGTATATATATATATATATATATATATATATATATATATATAGGAGGGGAATATCTTTTCAATATGATGAGAAATGGTCATCTTGGCTAGATAATCTGATATAACTGTATACTTTGGCGTTCTGTGTTATGAATATCCTTCTATATAAAGATCACTCTAGTTCCTCCCTGTGGTACTGTATTCAGTAAAGTTATGAAGTAACTTACTGTATATACTCGAGTATAAGCCGACCCGAATATAAGCCGAGGCCACTAATTTTACCACAAAAAACTGGGAAAACTTATTGACTTGAGTATAACCCTAGGGTGGGAAATGCAGCAGCTACTCTTAAATAAAATTAGATCCCAATAAAATTACATTAATTGAATATTTATTTACAGTGTGTGTATAGAATTAATGCAGAGTGTGTGTTTGTGTGTGTATATATAATGAATGCAGTGTGTGTGTTTGTGTGTTGTGTGTGTGTATATAATGAATGCAGTGTGTATATAATGCAGTGTGTGTGTTTGTGCAGTGTGTGTAAACTGGGTGAGGGGAGGGCATTTTTATTTTAATTTTTAATTTTAATATTATATTATTATTATTATTTTAATATTATATTATTTTAATATTATTATTATTTTAATATTTGCATTATTTTTTTTAAAAAAAATTTTTGTCCCCCTTCCCTGCTTGTTGCCTGGTCAGGGAGGGGGGACAGAATTTTTTTTTTTTAAATAATGCAAACATTAAAATAATAATATACAAAACACAACGAGGGAACCGGCTGATTGTCTAAATAAAGATAAATAAAAAGAGGTTCTCTTTTTATTTATCTTTATTTAGACAATCAGCCGGTTCCCTCGTTGTGTTTTGTATATTCTTGTGTTCGAGTTGATTGCTAGCTGGGAGCGATCTGAGGGAGGCTGCATTTACCTATTACTGATAAGTATCCTTGTATATAAGGTGCATTTCTTTTGGTTTTTTTTAATTAAAATAATAATAATATAATAATAAAATAATATTATTAAAATAATAATATTATTTTATTATTATATTATTATAATTTTAATATTTGCATTATTTTTTTTAAGGTCTCGCGAGACTTACACTGTGAGCAGAAAGGAGCTGACAGAGGAGCTGCACGGAGGAGAAGGGAGCTGACAGGAGCTGCAGGAAGGTAAGTAACAGCTCACTGTCAGCCCCCAACAGGCTTGTAATGAGCCCGGCGGTCCTGGTCTGTATTGTGGCAATGTAAGTTGCCACAATACAGACCGACTCAAGTATAAGCCGAGTGGGGGTTTTTCAGCACAAATAATGTGCCGAAAAACTAGGCTTATACTCAAGTATATACGGTAATTATTATAGTTTAGGCCCGCCTAATCCGCTCAGTTCTTTTAAATTGTGATTTTTGTTTCTGTGTGTGAAGTTTACTTAACAGTTCACATATCCTTCTATTGTAAATCAAAGTCTATATGCCTAATTCTGAACTGTTCTTGTCTGTGATGTTATATATGTAAAATTTGAAAAAATAATAATAAAAAAATATATATAATTTAGTCGCTCCATACAGTATATATTTAGCCCCTCCATACAGTATATATATATATATAATATGAATTCCCTCCATACAGTATAATATTATATTTAGCCCCTCCATACACTATATATATATATTAATATTTAGTCCCTCCATACACTATATATATTAATAGTAATTCCCTCCATACACTATATATTATATTCAGCCCCTCCATACAGTATAATATTAATATTAATTCCCTCCATACACTATATATTATATATATTAATATGAATTCCCTCCATACACTATATATATATATATATATATATATATATATATATATATATATATTATGACAGAAAGCAAGGAATTGTGCTGGAAGGAACCTATATACCTCCCCAGATCTTGCAAGGTTCTTACTTTGTGTAATTAGCCCCAGGGAAATGTGTTATGTTCTAATGAATGTTGCACTTTAAATATGTGTATATTTGGGCCCTTCCACATTTTGGAAGTTGCTTGGTGAGAAGTCCAGTTCTGGAGTTTGAATCCTAATCTAACTCACCTGAAAAGGATTGTCAATTACCAGTGCTATAAAGTACTCCCCTGCCAAGGAAGGAGGGAGATTGTGTTTGGTTTCTGTGAGTGGAAACAGAGAGCTGAAAACCCTGAAGCAGTAAGGCTGTTTATGTTTATGTTTATGGGAAATGGACAAGCCATCCAACCCAGTTAGCTGATTATTTTGTTTAGTTAGTGCTCAGAAGAGCAAGGCTTTTGTTTGATATATTTTGTTACCTTTATACCTTACTGTGCATTTATTTTGGAACCTCAATAAAAGAGCAAGTCAGTTTACCTCATCCAGCGTGTGAAGTGTCTCTAAAGCCTGAAAAGACTGTGTGTAACACCCCGATCCCAGGACAAGGTACCAAGGGAAAGGAGTACTTTTGTCACAATATATATACATACATATATTTTATGAATTCCCTCCATACTCTATATTAATATTTAGTCCCTCCATACACTATATACTAATAGTAATTCCCTCCATACAGTATATATTATATTAATAGTAACTCCCTCCATACACTATATATTATATTAATTCCCTCCATACACTATTATATTATATTAATAGTAATTCCCTCGAATAGCCGGGGGCATGTCTGACAGCCGGCGCGCACGGTCGCATGGAGTGAGAGCTCCCGGCCGCAACAGACCCGACCGCGATTAAAAAGCGGATAGGACGTTCAGGAACCCAGCAAATCATTACCCGCCGACAGGTACCAACACCATGGCCCCATCCAAACTATTGAAAATGACGGATCAAATAAGATCCGCCAAAAAAGACAAGGGCAAATCTCCACAAGATGGCGACGACAACATGGGCCTTCCTCCTGCACCAGACCAGCTAACTGAAACTGACACAGCCTCATACTCCTACACAGAGGCACCAGTTAGTGAAAAAAGGCTGTTCACCATGCTGCAAGATTTGAGAACAACTTTAAACGCGGACATGAAAAAAATGACTGCAGAATTTAAACGGGAATTGATTGAAATAGGTGAACGCACAGACCGCCTGGAAGTGCGGACGGAAGAAATCTGCGCCTCACAAAACGAATTTGCAGAGTAGCTGCGCACGCTCCAAGAAGAGCACATACTTTTAAAGAGAAAAAACGCAGACATAGAAGACCGCTCAAGGTGGAATAATGTAAGATTCCGGGGAATCCCAGATAGCGTCACCCATGATGCTCTCCCTGACTACATCCTAGGCCTGAGCACCACCTTAGTACCAGCCATAGAGAAAGAAGGGTGGCTCATGGACAGGGCTCACCGTATTCCGAGATCCCCGTACTTCACAACAGACACACCAAGGGACACAGTGGTCAGATTTCACTATTTCAAATCTAAAGAAGCGCTGATGATCGCGGCACGCAAAATGCAACGACTACCAGAGCCTTACCAAGACATCCAAGTATTTGCTGACTTATCGGCGCTCACCATGGAAAGAAGACGGGAATTCATCTCTGTCACGAAAAGGCTGCGCAATCACAACATACAATATCGATGGGGATACCCGACCAAACTCCTGATATGGAAAGACAACAAACACCACAACATCGAGGAACCAGCTGGAGGCCTGAAACTTCTACGGGAATGGGGAATGTTTAGGTCTCAAGACTCCTGCACAAAGCTCTAAATTGCCTCAGCGGCTGCCGACGGAATGGCACATGGCGGGCTCGCCCAGAAAACAGCAATGTGATACTCAAAAGGACTAAATGTCTGCAACACTCGCACAACCAGGACTGTATGTGACACCCCTCAACTGACGGATGCCAATCTGTATGTATACCATGCCACACTTCACCGCACAAATACGACATACATCACATACACCAGATATTTTCGAATAAGCACGATCTACACATGTATACCATGACAAACTCCACCGCACAAATACGACATGTACCAGATGTCTTTGTATAAATCCCTCTTCTGGGGGTTACACGTACAGGCCTGAGCAAGGCGACACATATTTAATGACAACACATAAAAAAAACACACACCGGTAAAGCACACAAAGGTTCTAACAATCGAACAACGTCTTATGTTTGAAACCATGTTTAAAGGGTCGTTGACACGGCTGCTCTCTTTAGACCACGCTCCCCGGATTGACCTGCTGCCCGGCTGAGGCTCGGGTTGTAGACCAATCGAGTAGAATGCCCAAAACCAATGGGGCACCTTGTACATACTTTATTTGCTTATTTTCACTTATGTTTATGTTTTTATATCCGTTTATATCTCTACTCATTACCTGGTTGTACTGCTTGATAACCTGTAGGCCTGAACACAATGTGCAAACCCCAACCTATTCCCACAGACCGCGGCCCGGAATCCGCCGTGATCCAACACGCACTATCACAGGAAATCCCCCCGAAGTCAATCTAGCGTTTACTAAACAGAATAATCCAAATCTTAATCCCAATGGCTAACTCAATGCAGTTATTCTCCCTTAACGTCAAAGGCCTTAACAGCCCCCACAAACGTAGGCTGGCAGCGCAGGAAATGCGCTCGTCCAAAGCGGCGATAGCCTGTCTGCAGGAAACCCATTTTTGTAGACGAAACCCACCAAAATTTTCTGTAAAACAATATACGCAGGCCTTTCACGCATTCTCCCCAACAAAATCCAGAGGGGTCTCCAGATTTTTCCATGATGACTGGGCATTTACGATGAGCACACAACACGCAAACAGGGATGGCCGGCTACTCATACTGGTGGGCTTCCTAAATGGCATAGAGATCACGATAGCCTCACTATACGCCCCCAACGAAGATCAAAAATCCTTCCTAACCTTAGCACTAAAAAAGCTGTACCGATATAAACGAGGACACGTAATCCTATGCGGTGACTTTAACTGCACAACTGACCCACACATAGACATGAAACGAACAGGGAACAAAGCTCCCAAAAGGTCATCTATCTTATTAGGACAACACCTCACCAATCTACTCCTAACACATGACTTGTATGATTCATGGAGGTGCCTATACCCCGCGGAGAGGGACTACACATATTACTCCCTGTTCCACATGACCTACTCCAGGATAGACATCTGTCTCACCGACAAAGATACCCTAACACACCTCACTGATGTCTCTATAGGCCCAATAACGTGGTCAGACCACGCGCCGCTTACGGTTACGCTCCGCGTCCCGTACCCGGCTCGTGGCAGAGACACGTGGCGACTAAATGAAGCCCTGCTAGACGACCTAGAGAATTCCAAAAATATAGAAAAACAGATAACTGACTTTTTCGCCAATCACGCATCTTGCACAACGCCCATTTCGACTCAATGGATAACGCACAAAGTGGTCCTGAGAGGGGCGCTCATTCAACTGGGGGCCAATAGCAAAAGACGGGCATGCACACAGAAAGCGGAGCTGCTAACAACACTCACTAACTTAGAAGCTACACATAAACAGGACCCCAAAAGACATATCCAAAAGCAACTGGAACAAGTACGGTTGCAATTACATGCATTAGCCCTAAACACCACTGAAAAACACATGCGCTACCTCAAACAAACCCATTACACAAGAGGTAATAAAGCAGGGAAAATGTTAGCTAGAAGGCTAAAGAAGAGATATCAAACCACTAAGCTCCCATACATCATATCCGCGAAAGGTGACAAGTTATACAACCCTCAAGATATGGTAGAGGAACTAGCCTCCTACTATGCCTCACTATATCAGCTCGACAGGGACAACACCACACACCAACCCAAGGAAAGGAATTACAAGCATTTTTTTACAACACTACCCTACCAACACTCACCCAGGAACAGAAAACATCATTAGAGAGGCCATTCACAAACGAAGAAATTCGTTCCACGATAACGTCACTACCAAAACACAAAGCACCGGGCCCCAATGGGCTAACAAACTACTACTACCACAAATTTGGCGATACCCTGGCCCCACAACTTACCAAACTCTTCAACCATATAAAAGAAACAGGAGAAATCCCACCAGAAATGCTATAAGCCCACATAGTAACACTCCCTAAACCCAATAAAACACCTACAATGTTTGCTAACATCAGACCTATTTCCCTACTGAATGCCGATACAAAACTCTACGCTAAGTTGTTGGCAAACAGGATGAAACCACTTCTACCCAAGCTAGTTTCGAAGGAGCAAGCAGGGTTCGTGCCCGGTAGGCAGGTGGGAGATAATACTAGACACTTCATCAACCTAGTTGAATAGGCACACTCATCAAATCAGCAAGGAGTCCTCTTGGCACTCGACGCAGAAAAAGCGTTCGACCGCCTAAATTGGAGATACATGAGGAAGACCCTTGAAATTCAGGGGTTTTCCCAGCCCTTTATAACTAGTATCCTGGCACTATACAGCTGTCCTTCGGCAAGAGTCTATAATACGGGTTTTCTCTCCAGACCTTTCCACATTCACAATGGCACACGCCAAGGATACCCACTATCCCCACTCATCTTCATCCTGTGCCTAGAGCCCCTCATCTATAACATTAAATGCGACCCTCTAATCCCGGGGCTTGACACCCCTGTGGGCGAACAAAAACTAGCCCTATTTGCGGACGACATACTAGTATTCCTGACAGACCCGATACAATCTATCCCAGTCTTACTACAAATGCTGAACAAGTATGGCTCAGTGTCGTACTACAAAAATAATACAGCCAAAACCCAGGCTCTCCCCATCCGACTACCAAAGGCCACGGTTAAAAAATTAGAAGAAACACATACATTCGAATGGCGATCTAAATCGATCCAATACTTAGGCATAAAACTAACAAAATCAATACACTCACTAACTACTGAAAACCACACACCTATGCTTCACAAACTTGAAGCCCAAATGAGTCAATGGGAAGGGTTGGAAATATCGTGGCTGGGGCGCATTAACTCCATTAAAATGATGATTATTCCCCACATGCTTTATCTCTTCCGCACACTCCCCATACCATTGTCGACCAAAATACTAAAAAGATTCCAGACTATCATTAACGCCCACATATGGAAAAGGAAGCCTCCCAGAATGGCCACCGCCAAACTTAGCCTACCATTTGCGAAAGGTGGCTTAAGTGTTCTGGACATCCGTAATTACTACCGGGCATCTTTATTGGCACAAGGACTACGATTACACAGAACCCCAGGCGCAGAACAAACCCCTCTATGGTTAGCTCTCGAGGATGCCTGCATACACCCAGCCACTTTGACTAATGCCCTCTGGACATCCGAACCAACAACCATAGGGAGTACCGCACTATGGTGCACAAAAACCACTCTGAACACTTGGAGACAATGGGCCTCAGAGGTCATAGACACGCAAACACTATTCAAAGAAGCACCACTCACAGCACTGCAGGCTAGCTTACCCGACCTCCCGCTACAAACATGGACGACCCTAGGGATCCGTAAAATACAGGACCTATATAGCCAGAACATGCTGAAAGCATTCCCTACCCTGCAAAGCGAGTTCTCCCTGAGCCCCAGAGATATATTCAAATATTTAAGGGTCAAGCACATACTACAAACTCGCACTAAGCCGATAACACCCGTAAAACGACCAGACACTCCTTCTGCATATGTCCCATAGGAATGAATGGCAAAGCTAGAGTGGGAGCTGGCAAAAGCTGAAAAATCAGGACATGATTTCTAAACTGCCACCACTCCCTTATTTTCAGGCCCACCTACACAAATCTTATATCAAAACGTTCAGCTATCCCTGCTGCCACTAAACATGTCAACGGCTAAGCCATAGTCCTGATAGTTTTCACAATATAATCATTTGTTTGCAACTAACGCCGTCCATTGACATTCATTGAAACTTCAATCTACAAAGCTCATATTTGAAGTGCAATTTCTAAACTACGACTGTGCCTTCATTTTTAATACTTCAGATACATACTATGCATCAAAATGTAGGTCTGGGTCTTGTGATTCTCACAATATAAAGCTCTTCGCTGTAGGATTGATAGTTTTTAAAATACGACCGTTTGAAGATGGCAACCGCCAAAATACTCTGACCTGTGTCAGGCTGCAGCAGCAAGTGATGTCATAGACAGGGCCTTTTGAACACCTGCTAATGTTTTTATAAATGTATGGTTTAATGTAACTGTGCAACAACGTTGCAATTAAATGTGCTATATAAATGATAACAGTTACTCTGCCCACTCCAGTTGTAGACTACTGGTGGAGGCAAGAACACTTCACACAATTTCCCCAGAAATTGTAGCTTTTCTAGTTATTTTATTATTATGCAACTGTAATATGCACTGGAGTACTACCAAAACTAATAAAAAAGAGATATGGAAAAAAAAAATAGTAATTCCCTCCATACACTATAATATTATATAATATTAATAGTAATTCCCTCCATACACTATATATTATATTAATTCCTTCCATACAGTACATATTATATTTAGCTCCTCCATACAGTATAATATTAATATTAATTCCCTCCATACACTATATATTATATATATTAATATGAATTCCCTCAATACACTATATATATATTATATAATATTAATATTAATTCCCTCCATACACTATATATATATATATATTATATTAATAGTAATTCCCTCCATACACTATATATATATTATATAATTTATTCCCTCCATACACTATATATATTATATTAATAGTAATTCCCTCCATACACTATATATATTATATTAATAGTAATTCCCTCCATACAGTATATATTATATTCACACCCTCCATACAGTATAATATTAATATTAATTCCCCTCCATACACTATATATTATATAATATTAATAGTAATTCCCTCCGCTATATATAGATCCGATGATGACGTGTTGTGAGGTCATTGTTATAATTTGAGCAGCTGGAAATCAATGTAAATACCTAGTTAGACTATAAGCGGGGATGGTTGGGGTAAACCAGCTGATAATTCATGTTATTAGTGACGGAGATAGGAGCAGCCGCCGGAGAAACCTCCTCTCAGTCCGAAGAGACGCGGTCTGACCTCAATACTACGTCATTGCTAAGCAGCGCGTACTGTGACGTTGCTTACGACCACTTGTCTGTGACGTAGTGAAAGCTTTTCCTTCAATAATGTGTCTCTCCGCAGCGAGCCGCCTGTCTGTGACGTAGGGAAAGACGTATCACTCACTAACGTTTCCTTCCGCAGCCAGCCTCAGTGAGGGACTGATAAAGTAGTGCCCAGTGTGTTATCATGCAGTTGTCCTAACCTAAAAAGAATCACACTTTACTTAGATTAGTTTGAGAAACATATACAAACTAATGACAATGATTTC
Organism: Pelobates cultripes; assembly: GCA_933207985.1. Taxonomy (NCBI): domain Eukaryota; kingdom Metazoa; phylum Chordata; class Amphibia; order Anura; family Pelobatidae; genus Pelobates; species Pelobates cultripes. Next base: position 74,294,868 of record OW240923.1, read on the forward strand.
CCAAACATTATTACATTAGGAAATAGGAAATCTTTTGAGCTTACTCATTAAAATTGTAAAACTATGGTTAAAGATAAAACATTTAGTAGAATTAAACATTTATACTTTCTATTTTAGTTCATATTCAAACATCAATAACCGCAGTAAATAACATCAGTCCGACTCCTACCCACACCGACCATGAAACATGCTAAAAAGAACCTTCATCCAGAAATATTGCAGAACTTAAAGCGGCACTGTCATGGCCACATTCCTTTTTTTTTAACCCCCCTCCTAACTGCAATACATCTTATTGTCACATTCGGGAATTTGGAGGCCAAGGTAACACCTTGAACTCTTTGTCAATTTTTGCAGTGTTGTAGGGTGCATTAACCTGCTGAAAAAGGTCAATGCCATCAGGGAACAAAATTGCCTTGAAGGGGTGTATATGTTCTGCAACAATCTCTAGGTACTTGGTATGTGTCAAAGTAACATCTACATGAATGCCAAGGTTACTCTGCAGAGCGTTGCTCTGAGTTTAACACTGCCTCCGCCAGCCTTGCCTTTTTGAAACTCAATCTCTCTAAAACTGAACTCCTTGTCTTTCCTCCTCCTAGTACTGATCCTCCTCCTTCACTCTCCCTTTAAGTTAGTGGTACCCACTGTGGCAAACCTAGCCACTTTAGGTCATATTGCCGAACATTTAAAGGTTGTCTGAAATAGCTGTGTTAACCTGGTGTAAAAATGTATTTGTGTGTTTTAGAATAGAGAGCATGCATAGGCTAACAGCCATGAATAAAATTGTCAGTTGACTCCTTGAACTGTGTTTCGTCCGGTTACTGGGGGATTTGGGATATCGCCTTCTTTTCCAGCGCTTTACTTTGGATTACCTTCTATACCAGCGGAGATCTTGGGATTTAATATTGCAGCTCCGCTACACCCACATCAGTCCATCCTTGCAAGCGCGTTGTCTTGGCGTTATACTTGATTCTGGCCTCACATTTGAGCCACACATCCAGTCTGTTACCAAATCCTGTAGATTCCACCTTAAAAACATAGCCCGCGGGGGGCGGAGCTAGCAGCGCAAACCAACCCCAAGCGCTCCCAAACCGCATCGGGACATAAGCAGCATGCTGCAAACCCCTCCGCCGGCACGGACCCGAGCCGTCACGGTGGTCTCACCCGAGAGGTCTGAAGATGGAGACTCCGTACACAGCATGGCTATGGCCAACACAGACAGCGCACACACACAAACCGCTGATGAATCAGCCCCAGCTACTAAGCAGTAGGCATGTACATGGGAACCTTTTTCGGTTCGGTCCAGCATTCCGAAATTCTGGACTTCGGCAATTTGGCACTTCTGAACTTAGGAAATTCGGTAATTTCGGGACTTCAGAACTTCGGCACTTCGGGACTTCGGAACTTCTCTTGCAGCCGCTTGGTAGATAACTCCCTAATTCCCACGGTATTAGGAAGTTATCTACCAAAAGGCTGAAAGACCTAAATTGGTCTTTCAGCCAAATTTACTAATACTCAGTAAATATTACTTAGTATTAGTAAATTATGCCCCTACTCGCTATGCCGCATCTCTAGTAAACAGTGAGCAGCCAGTGGCTGCTCACTGTTAAAAAAAAAAAGTTTGAAAAAAGGGTCCCCCTCCCGAGCCCCCACCTGCGACTCGCGACTGGGGCCTTTTAAACTAAAGGGGGGCCTATTGCCCCCCCGGCCTCCACCCCCGAGCGGCAGGTGGGGGCCCTAAATTAGAATAAGGGGGGAGGACCTAATGTCCTCCCCCCTGGCCCCCACCCCTGAACAGTGGGTGGGGGCCCTAAATACTAATTGGGGGGGATCTAATCTCCTCCCCCTTGCCCCCACCCCTGAGTGGTGGGTGGGGGCCCTAATTTAGAATGAGGGAAACCTAATGTCCTCCCACCTGGCCCCCACCGCTGAGCGGTGGGTGGGGGCCCTAAATACTAATTAGGGGGGGACCTAATGTCCTCCCCCCTGGCCCCCTCCCCTGAGCGGTGGGTGGGGGCCCTACATTAGAATAAGGGGGGGGTTAGTTTTTTTTTAAAGTGCGTCGGTTATTATGGCTTTTTATTTGGCCTTTTTTGGGGCTGAAAAAAGAAGATTTTAGAAGGAAAAAACACATCAAATGGTAAGTTTTATTTTATTTTTTAACAGGTTTAGCTAATGGTCCCCCTCACTATTTTTAGGGTGAGGTAGGTAGGTAGGGGTTAATCTTTTTGGGGAAAGGGGTGACTAGGTGTTTGGGGACCCCTAGTCACCTGGGGAGGGTGGGTTAATTTTTTATTTAGGGCCCCCACCCGCAGGGCCAGATTAAGAGCCCATTGGGCCTGGTGCTGACAATTATGACAAGGGCTAATTACAGAATCTTTTTGACCAAAAACACTAAAACAGTCATCTCAAGCGTCATGTATCTGATGGAGTGGGTGTTTGAGGGAAACTCAAAGGATGCAGCTATAAGAAAACACATACTCTATGCTAATCTCTTTATCTAATTTATGCTTTCATCTTTCAAGTAAATCCATACCCCATAACAGCAGTGTCCAGTGAAGCAGGAAGTCAATGGGCAGGGTAAAAGGATGTGCCACTGACGCTAATCACGTGACCAGAACTGCCAAAAGGGGCGAGTCTGTCCAAAGAATTGGAAGGCCAGCCTGGCATCAGTGTCCCTATGTATCACAATGTCAGTGTCCCTATTTCTCCCTGTGACTCCCGTGTCAATAGGATACTAGGGGACACTGAGAGACATGGGGACACTGAAAGACCCAGGGACACTGAGACACTTGGGGACACTGGGAGACATGGGGGCACTTGTGGATACAGGCATGGCGGCACTGGGAGACATGGAGACACTGGGAGACATGGGGACACAGACATTTATAGACACTGGGAGAAATGAGGTCAAAGACATAAGGGACACAGAGACATGGGGACACAGACACTGGGAGGCATGGGGACACAGACATTTGGAGTAACTAAGACACTAGGGACACTGAGGGACATGGGAACATAGACACTGTGAGATTAGGGGACACTGGGAGACATAGGGATACAGACACTAGGGACACTGGCTGGGAGGCATGGTGACACAGACACTTGGAGACACTGGGAGACATTGGGACACTTGTGGACATAGACATGGGGACACTGGGAGACATGGGGACACTGAGACATTTGGGGACACTGGGAGACATGGGGACACTAGCAGGGGCGGACTGAGAACCCTCAGGGCCCCCGGGCAAAATAAATCAAGGGCCCCCTTACAGGCCCCACCCATACTCTGCAGCAAGCGCCACCCTTGTCCCGCCTCCATGCACCGCCTCCAGCCACACCCTACACAATCTTTAGACACAAGGAACAAAAGGGCAATAAGCCCTTCGAGGCCCCAGTAGAGACTACAATTGAGGGCTAATGGGCCATGGAGGGGGGTCTTTCTAGCGGAGGCTATCTCAGTGTCATTTAGAGAGTGTGTTAGATAGAATCCCCTCCAAGCCCCATTAGAGACTACAATGGAGTCTAAAAGGCTTGGAAGGGGGTCTTTCTAACAGAGGCCATCTCAGCGTCCATTAGATATCCCCTGCTGGAAACAGTCGCCTCCAGGCCCCAGTAGAAACTACAATTGAGGGCTAATGGGCCATGGAGGGGATTTCTAGTAGAGGCTAGAGTCTAATGGGGCCTGGAGGGTGGTCTCTCCAACACTCTGGTTCCTATTCACAATATAGCAACACAACATAGCTCACTGATACCTAAGCCAAGTTGGCTCCTCTTACCTTAATTACTGTTGCTGGCTGGCAGTCTGTGGGCTTGCTGGCTGCGGCTGGCAGGCTGTGGGCTTGCTGGCTACTGCCGGCAGGCTGTGGGCTTGCTGACTGCGGCTGGCAGGCTGCGGCTGGCAGGCTGTGGCTTGCTGGCTGTAAGCCTGTGGCTTGCTGTAGGCCTGTGGGCTGGCTACTGGCCTGTGGGCTGGCTAACTGGCTGGCTACTGGCCAGCCTGTGGGTTGGCTGGCTGGCTACTGGGGCACTTGTAGATTATTTAAAGAAATAATCCATGCACAATAACCACTACTGCTCCAGAGTAAGTAGTCAAACCGTTTAAGAACAGTTTGACAACTTACCTGGGGTCTGCTGGGATATGAGGCTGTAGTAGGGAATAGGAGCAGTGGTGCAATGTGTGTGAAAGGTTCAGTGTGTGTGTGGGGGTGTAGTGTGTGAATGTGTAGGGTGTGTGGGCAGTGTATGTGTGTGGCAATGTTAGTATGGGGGGCTGTGTATGGGGGTCTGTGTGTATATGGATGGGCAGTGTATGTGTGTGTGTGAGGCAATGTGTGTAAATGTGTATGGTGTGTATGGTGTGTATGGGGGCAGTGTGTGAATGTGTATGGTGTGTGTGTGGGGGCAGTGTGTTTATGGGGCTAGAGTTCACTCTCACCACTGCGACCACCAGGAATCCATGGGGGTTACAGTGTTGAGAGTGAACTCTAGCCCGTAGCTCCAGGGCTAGAGTTGACTCTCGCAAGAGCAGTAACGTTGCCATGGTAACCGCGGCAACGCTCTGTGCTCGCGCAAGAAGGACCCAGAGGAGCTGCAGGGTGAGCTCCCAGGTCCTCTCTTCCTCCCCTGCCCGCACGGTGCCTGCGGACAGGGGAGGGGGGGCATTCTTCCCTCTCTTTCTCCCCCCTCCCCAACTCTCTATTCCCCCTCTTTCTCCCCGTGTCTCATTCTTCCCTCTCTGTCTCTTTCTCCCCCTCCCCATCTCTCTATTCCCCCTCTTTCTCCCCGTGTCTCATTCTTCCCTCTCTGTCTCCCCCCTCCCCATCTCTCTATTCCCCTGTGTCTCATTCTTCCCTCTCTGTCTCTTTCTCCCCCTCCCCATCTCTCTATTCCCCCTCTTTCTCCCCGTG